>JAUMJL010000448.1:0-447500 GCA_033558185.1 Dromococcyx pavoninus
CCCCAGTGCCCTCTCAGTGCCCCCCCCACACTCAATGACCTTTCCCAGTGCCCCCAATGACCCCCCTGCGCCCCCCCAGTGCCCCCCCCAATGACTCCCCCAACGACCCGCCCCAGCGGCCCCCAGTGCCCCCTCAATGACCCCCCCAGTGACCCCCCAACGACCCCCCCCAGCGCTCCCCAATGACCCCCCAGTGCCTCCTCAGTGCCCCCCCAATGACCTCCCCCAGTGCCCCCCCACACCCCCAGTGACCCCCCCGGGCCCCCCCACCCCCAAGGACCTCCCCAGTGCCCCCCCACCCCCAATGACCCCCCCCAATGACCTCCCCCAGGGCCCCCCCACCCCCAAGGACCTCCCCCAGTGCCCCCAATGACCCCCCAGCGCCCCCCCAGTGCCCCTCCACACCCCCAGTGCCCCCCCAGCCCTCTCCAGTGCCCCCAGGTGCCCCCCCCCCGACACACACAGGGGGTGGGGGGCAGTGTCCATCCTGCTCCTTTATTTTGGGGTGCTGGGGGGGTGGTGCTGCGGGGTTTATTACGTTTGTACAGTCAGAGAGCGGGGGGGGGGGGGCCGGGACCCCCCCCCCCAAATTTCGGCGGGGGGGGAGAAAGTCCTTGGGGAAGGGGAGGTGGGTTCCCCCCCCCGAGGGGGTCCCATTGGCTCTGTCACAGACCCCTCCCCCTCCAGTGTCAAATTTAGGGTGTCCTGGGTGTTGGGGACCCCCCCAAGGTGATGGAGACCCCCCCCAGGGTGTTTCAGGACCCCTCCCATGTGATGGGGTTTCCCCCCCCCCCGTGAGTGGGACCTCCCCCCCCCCCCCCAGGTATTGGGGACCCCCTCGGGTAATGGGGACCCCCCCTGGGTGTTGGGGACCCCCCCAGGTATTAGGGACCCCCTCCCCAGGCTATGGAGACCCCCCCCCAGGGTGATGGGGACCCCCCCTGGGTGTTCGGGGAACCCCCTCGGGTGATGGGACACCCCGGGTCATTGGGCCCCCCCCCGGGGGTGTTGAGGACCCCCCTCCCAGGTGATGGGACCCCCCCCCCCCGGGTGCTGGGGACCCCCCCGAAGTGATGGGACACCCCCCCCAGGGTATTGGGGACCCCCCTCCCAGATGATGGGACCCCCCCCAGGGTATTGGGGACCCCCCCGAAGTGATGGGACACCCCCCCCAGGGTATTGGGGACCCCCCTCCCAGATGATGGGACCCCCCCCAGGGTATTGGGGACCCCCCCGAAGTGATGGGACACCCCCCCCAGGGTATTGGGGCCCCCCTCCCAGATGATGGGACCCCCCCCAGGGTATTGGGGACCCCCCCGAAGTGATGGGACACCCCCCCCCAGGGTATTGGGGACCCCCGACTTTATGGCTTGAGCATGGGAAAAGGGAGGGGGGGACCCCAGGGAGGGAGGGGGGAAATTTGGGGGGGGGCACCTGGATTTGGGGGGTCCCAGGATTTGGGGGGGGTTCCCAGATTTTGGGGGACCACTTCCCCACCCATTGTGTCCCCCCCAAACCCCGGGGCTCAAAGTGGGTTGCCCCCCACCCCCCCCGCGATTGAGGTGTGGGGGGGTCCCCAAATCGGGGTGGGGACCCCGAAACTGGGTGGGCAACTCAAAACTGGGGGTGGGGGACCCCAAAACTGGGTGGGGACCCCAAAATTGGGGTGAGGGGACCCCTAAATTCCTAGAGGGACCCAAAAACTATATTGGGGGGGACCCCAAAACTGGGTGGACACCTCAAAACTGGGTGGGGGACCCGAAAACTGGGGGTGGGGGACCCCAAAATTGTGGGTGGGGGACCCCAAAATTGGGGGTGGACGCCTCAAAACTGGGATCGGGGGACCCGAAAACTGTGAGGGGGCCCCAAAATCGGGGTGGAGACCCCAAAATTGGGGGTGGGTTGGGGGGTCACTTCCGTCGGGCCGAGGCGCTGGGGCGCCGCTCGCCCTCGCGCCAGGGGAGCCCCTCGTCGGTGGAGGAGGTGGTGAGGAGCCCCCGGCCCCAGCGCGCCAGCTCCGCGTGTTCCTGCGCCGCCAGCGCCCGCAGCCACCCCCGCATGTCCTCCTGCGGGGCCAGAGCGGCGTCAGGGGAGCCCCCAAACCCATCGGGTGCCCCACAGATACCTCCAGGACCCTCAGAAACGTCCTCAGGAACCCAAAAACGCCAATCCCATCCCTCAAAAACATCTCCAGGACCTCAAAAATGTCCTCAGGAACCCAAAAACATCATCTTGTCCCTCAAAAACATTTCCAGGACCTCAAAAATGTCATCATGAACCCAAAAACATCATCTTGTCCCTCAAAAACATCTCCAGATCCCTCAAAAATGTCATCAGGAACCCAAAAACATCATCTTGTCCCTCAAAAACATTTCCAGGACCTCAAAAATGTCTTCAGGAACCCAAAAACATCTCCAGATCCCTCAAAAACATCTCCAGGTCCCCCAAAAATGTCATCAGGAACCCAAAAACATCTCCAGATCCCTCAAAAATGTCATCAGGAACCCAAAAACATCATCTTGTCCCTCAAAAACATCTCCAGATCCCTCAAAAATGTCATCAGGAACCCAACAACATCATCTTGTCCCTCAAAAACATCTCCAGGGCTTCAAAAATGTCATCAGGAACCCAAAAAACATCTCCAGATCCCTCAAAAATGTCATCAGGAACCCAAAAACATCTCCAGATCCCTCAAAAATGTCATCAGGAACCCAAAAACATCATCTTGTCCCTCAAAAACATCTCCAGATCCCTCAAAAATGTCATCAGGAACCCAACAACATCATCTTGTCCCTCAAAAACATCTCCAGGGCTTCAAAAATGTCATCAGGAACCCAAAAACATCATCTTGTCCCTCAAAAACATCTCCAGATCCCTCAAAAATGTCTTCAGGAACCCAAAAACATCTCCAGATCCCTCAAAAACATCTCCAGATCCCTCAAAAACATCTCCAGATCCCTCAAAAATGTCCTCATGAACCCAAAAACATCTCCAGATCCCTCAAAAACATCTCCAGATCCCTCAAAAATGTCCTCATGAACCCAAAAACATCTCCAGATCCCTCAAAAATGTCAACAGGAACCCAAAAACATCATCTTGTCCCTCCAAAACATCTTCAGATCCCCCAAAAATGTCTTCAGGAACCCAAAAATGCCAATTCTGTTCCACAAAAACATCTCCAGATCCCCCAAAAATGTCTTCAGGAACCCAAAAATGCCAATTCTGTTCCACAAAAACATCTCCAGATTCCTCAAAAATGTCTTCAGGAACCCAAAAACATCATCTTGTCCCTCAAAAACATCTCCAGATCCCTCAAAAATGTCCTCAGGAACCCAGAAACATCATCTTGTCTCTCAAAAACATCTCCAGGGCCTCAAAAATGTCAACAGGAACCCAAAAACATCATCTTGTCCCTCAAAAACATCTCCAGATATCTCAAAAGTGTCTTCAGGAACCCAAAAACATCATCTGATCCCTCAAACCATCTCCAGATCCCTCAAAAATGTCTTCAGGAACCCAAAAACATCATCTTGTCCCTCAAAAACATCTCCAGGACCTCAAAAATGTCCTCAGGAACCCAAAAACATCATCTGATCCCTCAAACCATCTCCAGATCCCTCAAAAATGTCCTCAGGAACCCAAAAACATCATCTTGTCCCTCAAAAACATCTCCAGGTCCCTCAAAAACGTCTTCAGGAACCCCAAACCTTATCCAGATCCCTCAAAAATGTCATCAGGAACCCAAAAACGTCATCTTATCCCTCAAAGCATCTCCAGATCGCTCAAAAATGTCAACAGGAACCCAAAAACATCATCTTGACCCCCAAAAACATCTCCAGGTCCCTCAAAACCATCTCCAGGTCCCTCAAAAAACATCAAGTTGCCCAAAACCATCTTCAGATCCTTCAAAACCACCACCAGGTCCTTCAAAACCACCCCCAAGTCCACCCAGACCACCAACAGGTCCCTCGAATCATCTCCAGGTCCCCCAAAACCACAACCAGGTCCTTCAAAACCACAACCAGATCCCTCAAAACCACCCCCAGGTCCCTCAAGACCACCCCCAGGTCCGTCAAAACCACCCCCAGCTCCTTCAAAACCACACCCAGGACCCCCAAGACCACCACCAGGTCCCCCAAACCAGTCCCAGCTCCTTCAAAACCATCCCCAGGTACCTCAAACCATCAGAACCAGAACCAGAACCAGAACCAGAACCAGCACCAGAACCAGCACCAGAACCACCAGAAACAGAACCAGAACCAGAACCAGAACCAGCACCAGAGCCAGAACCAGAACCACCAGAACCAGAACCAGAACCAGAACCAGAACCAGACCAGACCCAGAACCAGAACCAGAACCAGCACCAGAACCAGCACCAGAACCAACAGAACCAGAACCAGAACCAGAACCAGAACCAGAACTAGAACCACCAGAACCAGAACCAGAACCAGAACCAGAACCAGAACCAGAACCAGAACCAGAACCTCCAGAACCAGAACCAGAACCAGAACCAGAACAACCAGAACCAGAACCAGAAGCAGAAGCAGAAGCAGAAGCAGAAGCAGAACCAGAACTAGAACCAGAACCACCAGAACCAGAACCAGAACCAGAACCAGAACCACCAGAACCAGAACCAGAACCACCAGAACAAGAACCAGAACCAGAACCAGAACCAGAACCAGAACCAACAGAAACAGAACCAGAACCGGAACTGGAACCGGAACCGGAACCAGAACCAGAACCAGAACAAGAACCAGCACCAGAACCAGAACCAGAAGCAAAACCAGAACCAGAACCACCAGAACCAGAACCACGAGAACCAGAACAAGAACCAGAACCAGAACCAGAACCACCAGAACCAGAACCAGAACCACCAGAACCAGAACCAGAACCAGAACCAGAACCGGAACAACCAGAACCAGAAGCAGAACCAGAACCAGAACCAAAACCAGAACCAGAACCGGAACCAGAACTAGAACCACAACCAGAACCAGGACCAGAACCAGAACCAGAACCAACACCAGAACCAGAACCAGAACCAGAACCACAACCAGATTCAGAACCAGAACCCGAACCAGAACGACCAGAACCAGAACCAGAACAACAACCAGAACCGGAACCAGAACCAGAACCACCAGAACCGGGATCAGAACCGGAACCAGAACCACCAGAACCAGAACCAGAACCAGAACCAGAACCACCAGAACCAGAACCAGAACCAGAACCAGAACCAGAACCGAACCACCAGAACCAGAACCAGAACCAGAACCAGAACCAGAACCAGAACCAGAACCACCAGAACGAGAACGAGAACCAGAACCAGAACCAGAACCACCAGAACCAGAACCAGAACCAGAAGCAGAACCAACAGAAGCAGAACCAGAACCGGAACTGGAACCGGAACCGGAACCAGAACCAGAACCAGAACCAGAACCAGAACCACCAGAACCAGAACCAGAACCAGAAGCAGAACCAACAGAAGCAGAACCAGAACCGGAACTGGAACCGGAACCGGAACCAGAACCAGAACCAGAACCAGAACCAGAACCAGAACCAGCACCAGAACCAGAACCAGAAGCAAAACCAGAACCAGAACCACCAGAACCAGAACCACCAGAACCAGAACCAGAACCAGAACCAGAACCAGAACCAGAACCACCAGAACCAGAACCAGAACCAGAACCACCAGAACCAGAACCAGAACCAGAACCAGAACCACCAGAACCAGAACCAGAACCAGAACCAGAACCAGAACCAGAACCAGAACCGGAACCACCAGAACCAGAAGCAGAACCAGAAGCAGATACAGAACCAGAACCAAAACCAGAACCAGATCCGGAACCAGAACTAGAACCAGAACCAGAACCAGAACCAGAACCAACACCAGAACCAGAACCAGAACCAGAACCAGAACCAGAACCAGATTCAGAACCAGAACCCGAACCAGAACCACCAGAACCAGAACCACAACCAGAACCGGAACCAGAACCAGAACCACCAGAACCAGAACCAGAACCAGCACCAAAACCAGAACCAGAACCAGAACCAGAACCGGAACGAGAAACAGAAGCAGAACCAGAACCAGAACCAGAACCACCAGAACCAGAACCAGAACCATAAGCAGAAGCAGAACCGGAACCGAAACCAGAACCAGAACCAGAACGAGAACCACCAGAATCAGAACCAAAACCAGAACTGGAACTAGAACGAGAACGAGAACAAGAACCGGAACCACAACCAGAACCGGAACCAGAAGCAGAACCAGAACCAGAACCGGAACCAGAACCAGACCCAGAACCGGAACCAGAACCAGAACCAGAACCGGAACCGGAACCGGAACCAGAACCAGAACCAGCCCCAGAACCAGAACCAGAACCATCAGAACCAGAACCAGAACCAGAACCAGAACCAGAACCAGAACCAGAACCACCAGAACCAGAACGAGAACCAGAACTAGAACCAGCACCAGAACCACAACCACCAGAACCAGAATGAGAACCAGAACCAGAACCAGAACCACCAGAACCAGAACCAGAACCAGAACCAGAACCAGAACCAGAACCGGAACCAGAACCAGAACCAGAACCAGAACCAGAACCAGAACCAGAACCAGAACCATCAGAACCAGAACCGGAACCAGAACCAGAACCGGAACCAGAACTAGAACTAGAACCAGAACCGAAACCAGAACCAGAACCAACACCAGAACCAGAACCAGAACCAGAACCAGAACCCGAACCAGAACCAGAACCCGAACCAGAACCATCAGAACCAGAACCAGAACCAGAACCAGAACCAGAACCAGAACCACCAGAACCGGAACCAGAACAGGAACCAGAACCGGAACAAGAATCAGAACCAGAACCACCAGAACCAGAACCAGAACCACCAGAACCAGAACCAGAACCAGAATCAGAACCGGAACCAGAACCAGAACCACCATAACCAGAACGAGAACCGGAACCGGAACAGGAACCGGAACCGGAACCAGAATCAGAACCAGAACCAGAACCAGCACCAGATCCAGAACCAGAACCAGAACTACCAGAACCAGAACCAGAACCAGAACCGGAACCAGAACCGGAACCGGAACCAGAACCAGAACCAGTACCAGAACCAGAACCAGAACCGGAACCAGAACAAGAACAAGAACCAGAACCAGAACCGGAACCAGAACCAGAACCAGAACCGGAACCAGAACCGGAACCGGAACCGGAACCGGAACCAGAACCAGAACCAGAACCAGAACCACCAGAACTAGAACCGGTCCGGTCCTGTTTAATATCTTTATAGATGATCTGGATGAGGGGATTGAGTCCATCATCAGCAAGTTTGCTGATGATACCAAACTGGGAAGAAGGGTTGATCTGTTAGAGGGTAGGATGGCCCTGCAGAGGGACCTGGACAGATTGGAGAGATGGGCCGATTCCAATGGGATGATGTTTAATAAGTCCAAATGTCGGGTACTTCATTTTGGACACAACAATCCCATGCAGAGCTACAGACTGGGGACAGAGTGGCTGGAGAGTAGTGAGGCAGAAAGGGACCTGGGAGTGCTGGTTGACAGGAAGCTCAACATGAGCCAGCAGTGTGCCCAGGTGGCCAAGAAGGCCAATGGCATTCTGGCCTGCATCAGGAATAGTGTGGTGAGCAGAACCAGAGAAGTTATCGTCCCCCTGTACTCGGCACTAGTCAGACCTCATCTGGAATACTGTGTACAGTTCTGGGCCCCCCAGTTTGGGAAAGATGTCAGGATACTGGAATGTGTTCAGAGGAGGGCAACGAAGATGGTAAAGGGGCTGGAGCATAAGCCCTATGAGGAGCGACTGAGGGAGTTGGGGCTGTTTAGTCTAAAGAAGAGGAGGCTCAGGGGAGACCTCATTGCTCTCTACAGCTACCTGAAAGGAGGTTGTAGTCGGTCAGGGGTTGGTCTCTTCTCTCAGGTGACCAGTGACAGAACAAGAGGGCATGGACTCAAGCTACGTCAGGGAAAGTTTAGGCTTGATGTGAGGAAGAAGTTCTTTACTGAAAGGGTGATTGGCCATTGGAATGCGTTGCCCAGGGAGGTGGTGGAGTCGCCGACCCTGGAGGTGTTTAAGGGGAGATTGGATGTGGCACTGAGTGCCATGGTTTAGATGATGGTTGGTGTTAGTGTTGGGTTATACGTTGGACTTGATGATCTCAGAGGTCCGTTCCAACCTTGTCATACTGTGATACTGTGATACTGTGATACTGTAACCAGAACCAGAACCAGAACCACCAGAACCAGAACCAGAACCAGAACCAGAACCAGAACCAGAACCAGAACCAGAACCAGAACCACCAGAATCAGAATCAAAACCGGAACCAGAACCAGTACCACCAGAACCAGAACCAGAACCAGAACCAGAACCAGAACCAGAACCAGAACCAGAAACAGAACCAGAACTGGAACCGGAACCAGAACCAGAACCAGAACTGGAACCAGAACCAGAACCAGAACCAGAACCGAAACCGGAACCAGAACCAGAACCAGTACCAGAACCAGAACCAGAACCAGTACCAGAACCAGAACCAGAACCACCAGGACCAGAACCGGAACCAGAACCGGAACCAGCACCAGAACCAGAACCGGAACCGGAAACGGAACCAGAACCAGAACCAGAACCAGAACCAGAACCGGAACCAGAACCGGAACCAGAACCAGAACCAGAACCAGAACCAGTACAACCAGAACCAGAATCAGAACCAGAACCAGAACTAGAACCAGAACCACCAGAACCAGAACCAGAACCACAACCAGAACCAGAATCACCAGAACCAGAATCAGAACCGGAACCAGAACCAGAACTGGAACCAGAACCGGAACCAGAACCAGAACCAGAACTGGAACCAGAACCAGAACCAGAACCGGAACCGGAACCGGAACCAGAACCAGAACCACCAGAACCAGAACGAGAACCAGAACCAGAACCGGAACCAGAACCAGAACCACCAGAACCAGAACCAGAACCAGAACCAGAACCAGAACCGGAACCAGAACAAGAACCAGAACCAGAACCGGAACCAGCACCAGAACCAGAACCGGAACCAGAACCGGAACCAGCACCAGAACCAGAACCGGAACCAGAACCAGAACCAGAACCACAACCAGAACCAGAATCACCAGAACCAGAATCAGAACCGGAACCAGAACCAGAACTGGAACTAGAACCGGAACCAGAACCAGAACCAGAACTGGAACCAGAACCAGAACCAGAACCGGAACCGGAACCGGAACCAGAACCAGAACCACCAGAGCCAGAACGAGAACCAGAACCAGAACTGGAACCAGAACCAGAACCACCAGAACCAGAACCAGAACCGGAACCAGAACTACCAGAACCAGAACCAGAACCGGAACCGGAACCGGAACCAGAACCAGAACCAGAACCAGAACCGGAACCGGAACCAGAACCAGAACCAGAACCAGAACCAGAACCGGAACCGGAACCAGAACCAGAACCACCAGAACGAGAACCAGAATCAGAACCGGAACCAGAACCAGAACCACCAGAACCAGAACCAGAACCGGAACCAGAACTACCAGAACCAGAACCAGAACCGGAACCGGAACCGGAACCAGAACCAGAACCAGAACCAGAACCAGAATCACCAGAACCAGAACCAGAACCGGAACCAGAACCAGAACCGGAACTAGAACCGGAACCAGAACCAGAACCAGAACCGGAACCAGAACCAGAACCAGAACCGGAACCGGAACCAGAACCAGAACCACCAGAACCAGAACGAGAACGAGAACGAGAACCGGAACCAGAACCAGAACCACGAGAACCAGAACCAGAATTGGAACCAGAACTACCAGAACCAGAACCAGAACCGGAACCGGAACCGGAACCAGAACCAGAACCAGAACCAGAACCAGAACCGGAACCAGAACCAGAACCAGAACCAGAACCGGAACCGGAACCGGAACCGGAACCAGAACCAGAACCACCAGAACCAGAACGAGAACCAGAATCAGAACCGGAACCAGAACCAGAACCACCAGAACCAGAACCAGAACCGGAACCAGAACTACCAGAACCAGAACCGGAACCGGAACCGGAACCGGAACCAGAACCAGAACCAGAACCAGAACCAGAACCAGAACCACCAGAACTAGAACCGGTCCGGTCCTGTTTAATATCTTTATAGATGATCTGGATGAGGGGATTGAGTCCATCATCAGCAAGTTTGCTGATGATACCAAACTGGGAAGAAGGGTTGATCTGTTAGAGGGTAGGATGGCCCTGCAGAGGGACCTGGACAGATTGGAGAGATGGGCCGATTCCAATGGGATGATGTTTAATAAGTCCAAATGTCGGGTACTTCATTTTGGACACAACAATCCCATGCAGAGCTACAGACTGGGGACAGAGTGGCTGGAGAGTAGTGAGGCAGAAAGGGACCTGGGAGTGCTGGTTGACAGGAAGCTCAACATGAGCCAGCAGTGTGCCCAGGTGGCCAAGAAGGCCAATGGCATTCTGGCCTGCATCAGGAATAGTGTGGTGAGCAGAACCAGAGAAGTTATCGTCCCCCTGTACTCGGCACTAGTCAGACCTCATCTGGAATACTGTGTACAGTTCTGGGCCCCCCAGTTTGGGAAAGATGTCAGGATACTGGAATGTGTTCAGAGGAGGGCAACGAAGATGGTAAAGGGGCTGGAGCATAAGCCCTATGAGGAGCGACTGAGGGAGTTGGGGCTGTTTAGTCTAAAGAAGAGGAGGCTCAGGGGAGACCTCATTGCTCTCTACAGCTACCTGAAAGGAGGTTGTAGTCGGTCAGGGGTTGGTCTCTTCTCTCAGGTGACCAGTGACAGAACAAGAGGGCATGGACTCAAGCTACGTCAGGGAAAGTTTAGGCTTGATGTGAGGAAGAAGTTCTTTACTGAAAGGGTGATTGGCCATTGGAATGCGTTGCCCAGGGAGGTGGTGGAGTCGCCGACCCTGGAGGTGTTTAAGGGGAGATTGGATGTGGCACTGAGTGCCATGGTTTAGATGATGGTTGGTGTTAGTGTTGGGTTATACGTTGGACTTGATGATCTCAGAGGTCCTTTCCAACCTTGTCATACTGTGATACTGTGATACTGTGATACTGTAACCAGAACCAGAACCAGAACCACCAGAACCAGAACCAGAACCAGAACCAGAACCAGAACCAGAACCAGAACCGGAACCACCAGAACCAGAACCAGAACCAGAACCAGTACCAGAACCAGAACCAGTACCAGAACCAGAACCACCAGAACCAGAACCAGAACCAGAACCGGGACCAGAACCAGAACCAGAACCACTAGAACCAGAACCAGAACCAGAACCAGAACCAGAACCACCAGAACCAGAACCGGAACCGGAACCAGAACCAGAACCGGAACCAGCACCAGAACCAGAATCGGAACCAGAACCGGAACCAGCACCAGAACCAGAACTGGAACCGGATCCAGATCCAGAACCAGAACCAGAACCAGAACCGGAACCAGAACCCGAACCAGAACCAGAACCAGTACCACCAGAACCAGAATCAGAACCAGAACCAGAATCGGAACCGGAACCAGAACCAGAACCAGAACCAGAACTAGAACCAGAACCACCAGAACCAGAACCAGAACCAGAACCAGAACCAGAACCGCAACCAGAACCAGAATCACCAGAACCAGAATCGGAACCAGAACCAGAACCAGAACCGGAACCGGAACCAAGACCAGCACCAGAACCAGAACCGGAACCGGAACCAGAACCAGAACCAGAACCAGAACCAGAACCGGAACCGAAACCGGAACCAGAACCGAAACCAGAACCAGAACCATAACCAGAACCGGAACCGGAACCAGAACCAGAACCACCAGAATCAGAACCAAAACCGGAACCAGAACCAGAACCTGAACCAGAACTACCAGAACCAGAACCAGAACCAGAACCACCAGAACCAGAACCAGAACCAGAACCAGAACCAGAAGCAGAAGCAGAACCAAAACCAGAACCAGAACCAGAACCAGAACCAGAACCAGAACCAGAACCAGAACCAGAACCAGAACCACCAGAACCGGAACCAGAACCAGAACCGGAACCTGAACCAGAAGCAGAACCGGAAACAGAACCAGAACCAGAACCGGAACCAGAAACACCAGAACCAGAACTAGAACAAGAACCAGAACCAGAACCGGAACCAGAACCAGAAGCACCAGAAACAGAATCAGAACCAGAAAAAGAACCGGAACCAGAACCAGAACCGGAACCAGAACCAGAAGCACCAGAAACAGAACCAGAACCAGAAAAAGAATTGGAACCAGAACCAGAAGCAGAACGACCAGAACCAGAACCGGAACCAGCACCAGAACCGGAACCGGAACCGGAACCTGAACCAGAACCAGAATCAGAATCAGCACCAGAAGCAGAACCAGAACCAGAACCAGAAGATCCAGAACCAGAACCAGAACAAGAACCAGAACCAGAACCAGAACCGGAACCACCAGAACCAGAACTAGAACCAGAACCAGAACCAGAACCACCAGAACCAGAACGAGAACAAGAACCAGAACCAGAACCAGAACGGGAACCAGAACCAGAAGCACCAGAACCAGAACCAGAACCAGAACCGGAACCGGAACCAGAACCAGAACCACCAGAACCAGAACCAGAACCAGAACCAGAGCCAGTACCGGAACCGGATCCGGAACCAGAACCAGAACCAGAATCAGCACCAGAACCAGAACCAGAACCAGAACCAGCAGAACCAGAACCAGAACCAGAACGAGAACCAAAACTACCACAACCAGAACCAGAAGCAGAACCAGAAACAGAAACACCAGAACCAGAAACAGAAGCAGAAGCAGAACCAGAACCAGAACCACCAGAACCAGAACCAGAACCGGAACCGGAACCGGAACCGGAACCAGAACCAGAACCACCAGAACCAGAACGAGAACTGGAACCGGAACCAGAACCAGAACCACCAGAACCAGAACAACCAGAACCAGAAGCAGAACCGGAACCAGAACCAGAACCAAAACGACCAGAATCAGAACCAGAACCAGAACCGGAACCAGAACCAGAACCACCAGAACCAGAAGCAGAACCAGAACCAGAACCAGAACTAGTACCGGACCGGAACCGGAACCACAACCAGAACCAGAACCGGAACCAGAACCGGAACCAGAAATAGAACCACCAGAATCAGAACGAAAACCGGAACCGGAACCAGTACCACCAGAACCAGAACCAGAACCAGAACCGGAACTAGAACCGGAACCAGAACCAGAACCAGAACCGGAACCAGAACCAGAACCAGAACCAGAACCAGAACCGGAACCGGTACCAGAACCGGAACCAGTACCAGAACCAGAACCGGAACCAGAACCACCAGAACCAGAACGAGAACAAGAACCAGAACCAGAACCAGAACGAGAACCAGAACCAGAAGCACCAGAACCAGAACCAGAACCATAACCGGAACCGGAACCAGAACCAGAACCACCAGAACCAGAACCAGAACCAGAACCAGAGCCAGTACCGGAACCGGAACCGAAACCAGAACCAGAACCAGAATCAGCACCAGAACCAGAACCAGAACCAGAACCAGAACCAGCAGAACCAGAACCAGAACCAGAAAGAGAACCAAAACTACCACAACCAGAACCAGAAGCAGAAACAGAAACAGAAACACCAGAACCAGAAACAGAACCAGAACCGGAACCGGAACCGGAACCAGAACCAGAACCAGAACCAGAACCAGAACCACCAGAACTGGAACCGGTCCGGTCCTGTTTAATATCTTTATAGATGATCTGGATGAGGGGATTGAGTCCATCATCAGCAAGTTTGCTGATGATACCAAACTGGGAAGAAGGGTTGATCTGTTAGAGGGTAGGATGGCCCTGCAGAGGGACCTGGACAGATTGGAGAGATGGGCCGATTCCAATGGGATGATGTTTAATAAGTCCAAATGTCGGGTACTTCATTTTGGACACAACAATCCCATGCAGAGCTACAGACTGGGGACAGAGTGGCTGGAGAGTAGTGAGGCAGAAAGGGACCTGGGAGTGCTGGTTGACAGGAAGCTCAACATGAGCCAGCAGTGTGCCCAGGTGGCCAAGAAGGCCAATGGCATTCTGGCCTGCATCAGGAATAGTGTGGTGAGCAGAACCAGAGAAGTTATCGTCCCCCTGTACTCGGCACTAGTCAGACCTCATCTGGAATACTGTGTACAGTTCTGGGCCCCCCAGTTTGGGAAAGATGTCAGGATACTGGAATGTGTTCAGAGGAGGGCAACGAAGATGGTAAAGGGGCTGGAGCATAAGCCCTATGAGGAGCGACTGAGGGAGTTGGGGCTGTTTAGTCTAAAGAAGAGGAGGCTCAGGGGAGACCTCATTGCTCTCTACAGCTACCTGAAAGGAGGTTGTAGTCGGTCAGGGGTTGGTCTCTTCTCTCAGGTGACCAGTGACAGAACAAGAGGGCATGGACTCAAGCTACGTCAGGGAAAGTTTAGGCTTGATGTGAGGAAGAAGTTCTTTACTGAAAGGGTGATTGGCCATTGGAATGCGTTGCCCAGGGAGGTGGTGGAGTCGCCGACCCTGGAGGTGTTTAAGGGGAGATTGGATGTGGCACTGAGTGCCATGGTTTAGATGATGGTTGGTGTTAGTGTTGGGTTATACGTTGGACTTGATGATCTCAGAGGTCCGTTCCAACCTTGTCATACTGTGATACTGTGATACTGTAACCAGAACCAGAACCAGAACCACCAGAACCAGAACCAGAACCAGAACCAGAACCAGAACCAGAACCAGAACCAGAACCAGAACCACCAGAATCAGAATCAAAACCGGAACCAGAACCAGTACCACCAGAACCAGAACCAGAACCAGAACCAGAACCAGAACCAGAAACAGAACCAGAACTAGAACCGGAACCAGAACCAGAACCAGAACTGGAACCAGAACCAGAACCAGAACCAGAACCGAAACCGGAACCAGAACCAGAACCAGTACCAGAACCAGAACCAGAACCAGTACCAGAACCAGAACCAGAACCACCAGGACCAGAACCAGAACCAGAACCGGAACCAGAACCAGAACCAGAACCACTAGAACCAGAACCAGAACCAGAACCAGAACCAGAACCACCAGAACCAGAAACAGAACCAGAAACAGAACCGGAGCCGGAACCAGAACCAGAACCAGAACCGGAACCAGCACCAGAACCAGAACCGGAACCAGAACCGGAACCAGCACCAGAACCAGAACCGGAACCGGAAACGGAACCAGAACCAGAACCAGAACCAGAACCAGAACCGGAACCAGAACCGGAACCAGAACCAGAACCAGAACCAGAACCAGTACAACCAGAACCAGAATCAGAACCAGAACCAGAACTAGAACCAGAACCACCAGAACCAGAACCAGAACCAGAACCACAACCAGAACCAGAATCACCAGAACCAGAATCAGAACCGGAACCAGAACCAGAACTGGAACTAGAACCGGAACCAGAACCAGAACCAGAACTGGAACCAGAACCAGAACCAGAACCAGAACCGGAACCGGAACCGGAACCAGAACCAGAACCACCAGAACCAGAACGAGAACCAGAACCAGAACCGGAACCAGAACCAGAACCACCAGAACCAGAACCAGAACCAGAACCAGAACCAGAACCGGAACCAGAACAAGAACCAGAACCAGAACCGGAACCAGCACCAGAACCAGAACCGGAACCAGAACCGGAACCAGCACCAGAACCAGAACCGGAACCAGAACCAGAACCAGAACCACAACCAGAACCAGAATCACCAGAACCAGAATCAGAACCGGAACCAGAACCAGAACTGGAACTAGAACCGGAACCAGAACCAGAACCAGAACTGGAACCAGAACCAGAACCAGAACCGGAACCGGAACCGGAACCAGAACCAGAACCACCAGAGCCAGAACGAGAACCATAACCAGAACCGGAACCAGAACCAGAACCACCAGAACCAGAACCAGAACCGGAACCAGAACTACCAGAACCAGAACCAGAACCGGAACCGGAACCAGAACCAGAACCAGAACCAGAACCGGAACCGGAACCAGAACCAGAACCAGAACCAGAACCAGAACCGGAACCGGAACCAGAACCAGAACCACCAGAACGAGAACCAGAATCAGAACCGGAACCAGAACCAGAACCACCAGAACCAGAACCAGAACCGGAACCAGAACTACCAGAACCAGAACCAGAACCGGAACCGGAACCGGAACCAGAACCAGAACCAGAACCAGAACCAGAACCAGAATCACCAGAACCAGAACCAGAACCGGAACCAGAACCAGAACCGGAACTAGAACCGGAACCAGAACCAGAACCAGAACCGGAACCAGAACCAGAACCAGAACCGGAACCGGAACCAGAACCAGAACCACCAGAACCAGAACGAGAACGAGAACGAGAACCGGAACCACAACCAGAACCACGAGAACCAGAACCAGAATTGGAACCAGAACTACCAGAACCAGAACCAGAACCGGAACCGGAACCGGAACCAGAACCAGAACCAGAACCAGAACCAGAACCGGAACCAGAACCAGAACCAGAACCAGAACCAGAACCAGGACCCAGAACCAGAACCGGAACCAAAACCAGAACCGGAACCACCAGAACCAGAACCAAAACTAGAACCAAAACCAGAACCAGAACCAGAACCAGAACCAGAACCAGAACCAGAACCAGAACCAGAACCACCAGAACCAGAACCAGAACCAGAACCAGAACCAGAACCAGAACCACCAGAACCAGATCCAGAACCAGAACCAGAACCGGAACCGGAACCAGAACCAGAACCAGAACCAGAACCAGAACCAGAACCAGAACCGGAACCAGAACCAGAACCAGAACCACCAGAACCAGAACCAGAACCAGAACCAGAACCAGAACCAGAACCACCAAAATCAGAACCAGAACCAGAACCAGAACCAGAACCAGAACCACCAGAACCAGAACCAGAACCAGAACCAGAACCAGAACCAGAACCAGAACCGGAACCAGAACCGGAACCAGAACCAGAACCAGAACCAGAACCAGTACCACCAGAACCAGAATCAGAACCAGAACCAGAACCGGAATAGGAACCAGAACCAGAACCAGGACTAGAACCAGAACCACCAGAACCAGAACCAGAACCAGAACCAGAACCAGAATCACCAGAACCAGAACCAGAACCGGAACCAGAACCAGAACCGGAACTAGAACCGGAACCAGAACCAGAACCAGAACCAGAACCGGAACCAGAACCAGAACCAGAACCAGAACCGGAACTGGAAGCAGAACCAGAACGAGAACCATAACCAGAACCGGAACCAGAACCAGAACCACCAGAACCAGAACCAGAACCGGAACGAGAACTACCAGAACCATAACCAGAACCAGAAGCGGAACCGGAACCGGAACCAGAACCAGAACCAGAACCAGAACCGGAACCAGAACCGGAACCAGAACCAGAACCGGAACCGGAACCAGAACCAGAACCACCAGAACTAGAACCGGTCCGGTCCTGTTTAATATCTTTATAGATGATCTGGATGAGGGGATTGAGTCCATCATCAGCAAGTTTGCTGATGATACCAAACTGGGAAGAAGGGTTGATCTGTTAGAGGGTAGGATGGCCCTGCAGAGGGACCTGGACAGATTGGAGAGATGGGCCGATTCCAATGGGATGATGTTTAATAAGTCCAAATGTCGGGTACTTCATTTTGGACACAACAATCCCATGCAGAGCTACAGACTGGGGACAGAGTGGCTGGAGAGTAGTGAGGCAGAAAGGGACCTGGGAGTGCTGGTTGACAGGAAGCTCAACATGAGCCAGCAGTGTGCCCAGGTGGCCAAGAAGGCCAATGGCATTCTGACCTGCATCAGGAATAGTGTGGTGAGCAGAACCAGAGAAGTTATCGTCCCCCTGTACTCGGCACTAGTCAGACCTCATCTGGAATACTGTGTACAGTTCTGGGCCCCCCAGTTTGGGAAAGATGTCAGGATACTGGAATGTGTTCAGAGGAGGGCAACGAAGATGGTAAAGGGGCTAGAGCATAAGCCCTATGAGGAGCGACTGAGGGAGTTGGGGCTGTTTAGTCTAAAGAAGAGGAGGCTCAGGGAAGACCTCATTGCTCTCTACAGCTACCTGAAAGGAGGTTGTAGTCGGTCAGGGGTTGGTCTCTTCTCTCAGGTGACCAGTGACAGAACAAGAGGGCATGGACTCAAGCTACGTCAGGGAAAGTTTAGGCTTGATGTGAGGAAGAAGTTCTTTACTGAAAGGGTGATTGGCCATTGGAATGCGTTGCCCAGGGAGGTGGTGGAGTCGCCGACCCTGGAGGTGTTTAAGGGGAGATTGGATGTGGCACTGAGTGCCATGGTTTAGATGATGGTTGGTGTTAGTGTTGGGTTATACGTTGGACTTGATGATCTCAGAGGTCCTTTCCAACCTTGTCATACTGTGATACTGTGATACTGTAACCAGAACCAGAACCAGAACCACCAGAACCAGAACCAGAACCAGAACCAGAACCAGAATTAGAACCAGAACCAGAACTGGAACCACCAGAACCAGAACAAGAACCAGAACCAGAACCAGAACCAGAACCAGAACCAGAACAAGAACCAGAACCAGAATCGGAACCAGCACCAGAACCAGAACCGGAACCAGAACCGGAACCAGCACCAAAACCAGAACCGGAACCAGAACCAGAACTAGAACCAGAACCGGAACCAGAACCAGAACCAGTACCACCAGAACCAGAATCAGAACCAGAACCAGAACCGGAACCGGAACCAGAACCAGAACCAGAACTAGAACCAGAACCACCAGAACCAGAACCAGAACCAGAACCAGAACCAGAACCAGAACCAGAACCGGAACCTGAACCGGGACCAGCACCAGAACCAGAACCGGAACCGGAACCGGAACCGGAACCGGAACCAGAACCAGAACCAGAACCAGAACCAGAACCGAAACCAGAAACGGAACCAGAACCAGAACCAGAACCACCAGAACCAGAATCAGAACAAGAACCAGAACCGGAAACGGAACCAGAACCAGAACCAGAACCAGAAGCAGAACCAGAACCGGAACCGGAAGCGGAACCAGAACCGGAACCAGAACCAGAAACAGAAAAAGAACCGGAACTAGAACCGGAACCAGAACCAGACCCAGAACCGGAACCAGAACCAGAACCAGAACCAGAACCAGAACCGTAACCGGAACCAGAACCAGAACCAGTACCGGAACCAGAACCAGTACCAGAACCAGAACCAGAACCACCAGGACCAGAACCAGAACCAGAACCGGAACCAGAACCAGAACCAGAACCACTAGAACCAGAACCAGAACCAGAACCAGAACCACCAGAACCAGAAACAGAACCAGAAACAGAACCGGAACCGGAACCGGAACCGGAACCGGAACCAGAACCAGAACCAGAATCAGCACCAGAACCAGAACCAGAACCAGAACCAGCAGAACCAGAACCAGAACCAGAACGAGAACCAAAACTACCACAACCAGAACCAGAAGCAGAACCAGAAACAGAAACACCAGAACCAGAAACAGAAGCAGAAGCAGAACCAGAACCAGAACCACCAGAACCAGAACCAGAACCAGAACCAGAACCACTAGAACCAGAACCAGAACCAGAACTAGAACCGGAACCAGAACCAGAACCACCAGAATCAGAACAACCAGAACCAGAAGCAGAACCGGAACCAGAACCAGAACCAGAACCAGAACCGCGACCAGAACCAGAACCAGAACCGGAACCGGAACCAGAACAAAAACGACCAGAATCAGAACCAGAACCAGAACCGGAACCAGAACCAGAACCACCAGAACCAGAAGCAGAAGCAGAACCAGAACCAGAACCAGTACCGGAACCGGAACCAGAACCAGAACCAGAACCGGAACCAGAACCGGAACCAGAAATAGAACCACCAGAATCAGAACGAAAACCGGAACCAGAACCAGTACCACCAGAACCAGAAACAGAACCAGAACCAGAACCAGAACCGGAACTAGAACCGGAACCAGAACCAGAACCAGAACCGGAACCAGAACCAGAACCAGAACCAGAACGAGAACCAGAACCAGAACCGGAACCGGAACCAGAACCAGAACCAGTACCAGAACCAGAACCAGAACCGGAACCAGAACAAGAACAAGAACCAGAACCAGAACCGGAACCAGCACCAGAACCAGAACCGGAACCAGACCCGGAACCAGCACCAGAACCAGAACCGGAACCAGAACTACCAGAACCAGAACCAGAACCAGAACCGGAACCGGAACCGGAACCAGAACCGGAACCAGTACCACCAGAACCAGAATCAGAACCAGAACCAGAACCAGAACCGGAACCAAAACCAGAACCAGAACTAGAACCAGAACCACCAGAACCAGAACCAGAACCACAACCAGAACCACAACCAGAACCAGAATCACCAGAACCAGAACCAGAACCAGAATCAGAACCGGAACTAGAACCGGAACCAGAACCAGAACCAGAACCGGAACCAGAACCAGAACCAGAACCAGAACCAGAACCGGAACCGGAACCAGAACCAGAACCAGAACCAGAACCAGAACCGGAACCAGAACCGGAACCAGAACCAGAACCAGAACCAGTACCACCAGAACCAGAATCAGAACCAGAACCAGAACCGGAACCGGAACCAAAACCAGAACCAGAACTAGAACCAGAACCACCAGAACCAGAACCAGAACCAGAACCAGAACCAGAACCAGAACCAGAACCAGAACCACCAGAACCAGAACCAGAACCAGAACCAGAACCAGAACCGGAACTAGAACCGGAACCAGAACCAGAACCAGAACCGGAACCAGAACCAGAACCAGAACCAGAACCAGAACCAGAACCGGAACCGGAACCAGAACCAGAACCAGAACAAACACCAGAACCAGAACCAGAACCAGAACCACAACCACAACAAGATTCAGAACCAGAACCCTAAGCAGAACCACCAGAACCAGAACCAGAACCAGCACCAAAACCAGAACCAGAACCAGAACCAGAACCAGAATCGGAACGAGAAACAGAAGCAGAACCAGAACCAGAACCAGAACCACCAGAACCAGAACCAGAACCATAAGCAGAAGCAGAACCGGAACCGAAACCAGAACCAGAACCAGAACGAGAACCACCAGAATCAGAACCAAAACCAGAACTGGAACTAGAACGAGAACGAGAACAAGAACCGGAACCACAACCAGAACCGGAACCAGAAGCAGAACCAGAACCAGAACCGGAACCAGAACCAGACCCAGAACCGGAACCAGAACCAGAACCAGAACCGGAACCGGAACCGGAACCAGAACCAGAACCAGCCCCAGAACCAGAACCAGAACCATCAGAACCAGAACCAGAACCAGAACCAGAACCAGAACCAGAACCAGTACCAGAACCACCATAACCACCAGAAACAGAACTAGAAGAAGAACCAGAACCAGAACCAGTACCAGAACCGGAACCAGAACCGGAACCAGAACCAGAACCAGAACCAGAACCAGAACCAGAACCAGAACCAGAACCGGAAACAGAACCAAAACCAGAACCAGAACCAGAGCCAGAACCACTACACCAGAACCAGAACCAGAACCAGAACCAGAAGCTGAACCAGAACCAGAACCACCAGAACCAGAACGAGAACCAGAACTAGAACCAGCACCAGAACCACAACCACCAGAACCAGAATGAGAACCAGAACCAGAACCAGAACCACCAGAACCAGAACCAGAACCAGAACCAGAATCAGAACCAGAACCGGAACCAGAACCAGAACCAGAACCAGAACCAGAACCAGAACCGGAACCGGAACCAGAACCAGAACCACCAGAACCAGAACCGGAACCAGAACCAGAACCGGAACCAGAACTAGAACTAGAACCAGAACCGAAACCAGAACCAGAACCAACACCAGAACCAGAACCAGAACCAGAACCAGAACCAGAACCAGAACCAGAACCCGAACCAGAACCAGAACCCGAACCAGAACCATCAGAACCAGAACCAGAACCAGAACCAGAACCAGAACCAGAACCACCAGAACCGGAACCAGAACAGGAACCAGAACCGGAACAAGAATCAGAACCAGAACCACCAGAACCAGAACCAGAACCACCAGAACCAGAACCAGAACCAGAATCAGAACCGGAACCAGAACCAGAACCACCATAACCAGAACGAGAACCGGAACCGGAACAGGAACCGGAACCGGAACCAGAATCAGAACCAGAACCAGAACCAGCACCAGATCCAGAACCAGAACCAGAACTACCAGAACCAGAACCAGAACCAGAACCGGAACCAGAACCGGAACCGGAACCAGAACCAGAACCAGTACCAGAACCAGAACCAGAACCGGAACCAGAACAAGAACAAGAACCAGAACCAGAACCGGAACCAGAACCAGAACCAGAACCGGAACCAGAACCGGAACCGGAACCGGAACCGGAACCGGAACCAGAACCAGAACCAGAACCAGAACCACCAGAACTAGAACCGGTCCGGTCCTGTTTAATATCTTTATAGATGATCTGGATGAGGGGATTGAGTCCATCATCAGCAAGTTTGCTGATGATACCAAACTGGGAAGAAGGGTTGATCTGTTAGAGGGTAGGATGGCCCTGCAGAGGGACCTGGACAGATTGGAGAGATGGGCCGATTCCAATGGGATGATGTTTAATAAGTCCAAATGTCGGGTACTTCATTTTGGACACAACAATCCCATGCAGAGCTACAGACTGGGGACAGAGTGGCTGGAGAGTAGTGAGGCAGAAAGGGACCTGGGAGTGCTGGTTGACAGGAAGCTCAACATGAGCCAGCAGTGTGCCCAGGTGGCCAAGAAGGCCAATGGCATTCTGGCCTGCATCAGGAATAGTGTGGTGAGCAGAACCAGAGAAGTTATCGTCCCCCTGTACTCGGCACTAGTCAGACCTCATCTGGAATACTGTGTACAGTTCTGGGCCCCCCAGTTTGGGAAAGATGTCAGGATACTGGAATGTGTTCAGAGGAGGGCAACGAAGATGGTAAAGGGGCTGGAGCATAAGCCCTATGAGGAGCGACTGAGGGAGTTGGGGCTGTTTAGTCTAAAGAAGAGGAGGCTCAGGGGAGACCTCATTGCTCTCTACAGCTACCTGAAAGGAGGTTGTAGTCGGTCAGGGGTTGGTCTCTTCTCTCAGGTGACCAGTGACAGAACAAGAGGGCATGGACTCAAGCTACGTCAGGGAAAGTTTAGGCTTGATGTGAGGAAGAAGTTCTTTACTGAAAGGGTGATTGGCCATTGGAATGCGTTGCCCAGGGAGGTGGTGGAGTCGCCGACCCTGGAGGTGTTTAAGGGGAGATTGGATGTGGCACTGAGTGCCATGGTTTAGATGATGGTTGGTGTTAGTGTTGGGTTATACGTTGGACTTGATGATCTCAGAGGTCCGTTCCAACCTTGTCATACTGTGATACTGTGATACTGTGATACTGTAACCAGAACCAGAACCAGAACCACCAGAACCAGAACCAGAACCAGAACCAGAACCAGAACCAGAACCAGAACCAGAACCACCAGAATCAGAATCAAAACCGGAACCAGAACCAGTACCACCAGAACCAGAACCAGAACCAGAACCAGAACCAGAACCAGAAACAGAACCAGAACTAGAACCGGAACCAGAACCAGAACCAGAACTGGAACCAGAACCAGAACCAGAACCAGAACCGAAACCGGAACCAGAACCAGAACCAGTACCAGAACCAGAACCAGAACCAGTACCAGAACCAGAACCAGAACCACCAGGACCAGAACCAGAACCAGAACCGGAACCAGAACCAGAACCAGAACCACTAGAACCAGAACCAGAACCAGAACCAGAACCAGAACCACCAGAACCAGAAACAGAACCAGAAACAGAACCGGAGCCGGAACCAGAACCAGAACCAGAATCGGAACCAGCACCAGAACCAGAACCGGAACCAGAACCGGAACCAGCACCAGAACCAGAACCGGAACCGGAAACGGAACCAGAACCAGAACCAGAACCAGAACCAGAACCGGAACCAGAACCGGAACCAGAACCAGAACCAGAACCAGAACCAGTACAACCAGAACCAGAATCAGAACCAGAACCAGAACTAGAACCAGAACCACCAGAACCAGAACCAGAACCAGAACCACAACCAGAACCAGAATCACCAGAACCAGAATCAGAACCGGAACCAGAACCAGAACTGGAACTAGAACCGGAACCAGAACCAGAACCAGAACTGGAACCAGAACCAGAACCAGAACCGGAACCGGAACCGGAACCGGAACCAGAACCAGAACCACCAGAACCAGAACGAGAACCAGAACCAGAACCGGAACCAGAACCAGAACCACCAGAACCAGAACCAGAACCAGAACCAGAACCAGAACCGGAACCAGAACAAGAACCAGAACCAGAACCGGAACCAGCACCAGAACCAGAACCGGAACCAGAACCGGAACCAGCACCAGAACCAGAACCGGAACCAGAACCAGAACCAGAACCACAACCAGAACCAGAATCACCAGAACCAGAATCAGAACCGGAACCAGAACCAGAACTGGAACTAGAACCGGAACCAGAACCAGAACCAGAACTGGAACCAGAACCAGAACCAGAACCGGAACCGGAACCGGAACCAGAACCAGAACCACCAGAGCCAGAACGAGAACCAGAACCAGAACCGGAACCAGAACCAGAACCACCAGAACCAGAACCAGAACCGGAACCAGAACTACCAGAACCAGAACCAGAACCGGAACCGGAACCGGAACCAGAACCAGAACCAGAACCAGAACCGGAACCGGAACCAGAACCAGAACCAGAACCAGAACCAGAACCGGAACCGGAACCAGAACCAGAACCACCAGAACGAGAACCAGAATCAGAACCGGAACCAGAACCAGAACCACCAGAACCAGAACCAGAACCGGAACCAGAACTACCAGAACCAGAACCAGAACTGGAACCGGAACCGGAACCAGAACCAGAACCAGAACCAGAACCAGAATCACCAGAACCAGAACCAGAACCGGAACCAGAACCAGAACCGGAACTAGAACCGGAACCAGAACCAGAACCAGAACCGGAACCAGAACCAGAACCAGAACCGGAACCGGAACCAGAACCAGAACCACCAGAACCAGAACGAGAACGAGAACCGGAACCAGAACCAGAACCACGAGAACCAGAACCAGAATTGGAACCAGAACTTCCAGAACCAGAACCAGAACCGGAACCGGAACCGGAACCAGAACCAGAACCAGAACCAGAACCAGAACCGGAACCAGAACCAGAACCAGAACCAGAACCGGAACCGGAACCGGAACCGGAACCAGAACCAGAACCACCAGAACCAGAACGAGAACCAGAATCAGAACCGGAACCAGAACCAGAACCACCAGAACCAGAACCAGAACCGGAACCAGAACTACCAGAACCAGAACCGGAACCGGAACCGGAACCAGAACCAGAACCAGAACCAGAACCAGAACCAGAACCACCAGAACTGGAACCGGTCCGGTCCTGTTTAATATCTTTATAGATGATCTGGATGAGGGGATTGAGTCCATCATCAGCAAGTTTGCTGATGATACCAAACTGGGAAGAAGGGTTGATCTGTTAGAGGGTAGGATGGCCCTGCAGAGGGACCTGGACAGATTGGAGAGATGGGCCGATTCCAATGGGATGATGTTTAATAAGTCCAAATGTCGGGTACTTCATTTTGGACACAACAATCCCATGCAGAGCTACAGACTGGGGACAGAGTGGCTGGAGAGTAGTGAGGCAGAAAGGGACCTGGGAGTGCTGGTTGACAGGAAGCTCAACATGAGCCAGCAGTGTGCCCAGGTGGCCAAGAAGGCCAATGGCATTCTGGCCTGCATCAGGAATAGTGTGGTGAGCAGAACCAGAGAAGTTATCGTCCCCCTGTACTCGGCACTAGTCAGACCTCATCTGGAATACTGTGTACAGTTCTGGGCCCCCCAGTTTGGGAAAGATGTCAGGATACTGGAATGTGTTCAGAGGAGGGCAACGAAGATGGTAAAGGGGCTGGAGCATAAGCCCTATGAGGAGCGACTGAGGGAGTTGGGGCTGTTTAGTCTAAAGAAGAGGAGGCTCAGGGGAGACCTCATTGCTTTCTACAGCTACCTGAAAGGAGGTTGTAGTCGGTCAGGGGTTGGTCTCTTCTCTCAGGTGACCAGTGACAGAACAAGAGGGCATGGACTCAAGCTACGTCAGGGAAAGTTTAGGCTTGATGTGAGGAAGAAGTTCTTTACTGAAAGGGTGATTGGCCATTGGAATGCGTTGCCCAGGGAGGTGGTGGAGTCGCCGACCCTGGAGGTGTTTAAGGGGAGATTGGATGTGGCACTGAGTGCCATGGTTTAGATGATGGTTGGTGTTAGTGTTGGGTTATACGTTGGACTTGATGATCTCAGAGGTCCTTTCCAACCTTGTCATACTGTGATACTGTGATACTGTAACCAGAACCAGAACCAGAACCACCAGAACCAGAACCAGAACCAGAACCAGAACCAGAATTAGAACCAGAACCAGAACTGGAACCACCAGAACCAGAACCAGAACCAGAACCAGAACCAGCACCAGAACCAGAACCAGAAGCAAAACCAGAACCAGAACCACCAGAACCAGAACCACCAGAACCAGAACCAGAACCAGAACCAGAACCAGAACCAGAACCACCAGAACCAGAACCAGAACCAGAACCACCAGAACCAGAACCAGAACCAGAACCAGAACCACCAGAACCAGAACCAGAACCAGAACCAGAACCAGAACCAGAACCGGAACCACCAGAACCAGAAGCAGAACCAGAAGCAGAACCAGAACCAGAACCAAAACCAGAACCAGATCCGGAACCAGAACTAGAACCAGAACCAGAACCAGAACCAGAACCAACACCAGAACCAGAACCAGAACCAGAACCAGAACCAGAACCAGATTCAGAACCAGAACCCGAACCAGAACCACCAGAACCAGAACCACAACCAGAACCGGAACCAGAACCAGAACCACCAGAACCAGAACCAGAACCAGCACCAAAACCAGAACCAGAACCAGAACCAGAACCGGAACGAGAAACAGAAGCAGAACCAGAACCAGAACCAGAACCACCAGAACCAGAACCAGAACCATAAGCAGAAGCAGAACCGGAACCGAAACCAGAACCAGAACCAGAACGAGAACCACCAGAATCAGAACCAAAACCAGAACTGGAACTAGAACGAGAACGAGAACAAGAACCGGAACCACAACCAGAACCGGAACCAGAAGCAGAACCAGAACCAGAACCGGAACCAGAACCAGACCCAGAACCGGAACCAGAACCAGAACCAGAACCGGAACCGGAACCGGAACCAGAACCAGAACCAGCCCCAGAACCAGAACCAGAACCATCAGAACCAGAACCAGAACCAGAACCAGAACCAGAACCAGAACCAGAACCACCAGAACCAGAACGAGAACCAGAACTAGAACCAGCACCAGAACCACAACCACCAGAACCAGAATGAGAACCAGAACCAGAACCAGAACCACCAGAACCAGAACCAGAACCAGAACCAGAACCAGAACCAGAACCGGAACCAGAACCAGAACCAGAACCAGAACCAGAACCAGAACCAGAACCAGAACCATCAGAACCAGAACCGGAACCAGAACCAGAACCGGAACCAGAACTAGAACTAGAACCAGAACCGAAACCAGAACCAGAACCAACACCAGAACCAGAACCAGAACCAGAACCAGAACCCGAACCAGAACCAGAACCCGAACCAGAACCATCAGAACCAGAACCAGAACCAGAACCAGAACCAGAACCAGAACCACCAGAACCGGAACCAGAACAGGAACCAGAACCGGAACAAGAATCAGAACCAGAACCACCAGAACCAGAACCAGAACCACCAGAACCAGAACCAGAACCAGAATCAGAACCGGAACCAGAACCAGAACCACCATAACCAGAACGAGAACCGGAACCGGAACAGGAACCGGAACCGGAACCAGAATCAGAACCAGAACCAGAACCAGCACCAGATCCAGAACCAGAACCAGAACTACCAGAACCAGAACCAGAACCAGAACCGGAACCAGAACCGGAACCGGAACCAGAACCAGAACCAGTACCAGAACCAGAACCAGAACCGGAACCAGAACAAGAACAAGAACCAGAACCAGAACCGGAACCAGAACCAGAACCAGAACCGGAACCAGAACCGGAACCGGAACCGGAACCGGAACCAGAACCAGAACCAGAACCAGAACCACCAGAACTAGAACCGGTCCGGTCCTGTTTAATATCTTTATAGATGATCTGGATGAGGGGATTGAGTCCATCATCAGCAAGTTTGCTGATGATACCAAACTGGGAAGAAGGGTTGATCTGTTAGAGGGTAGGATGGCCCTGCAGAGGGACCTGGACAGATTGGAGAGATGGGCCGATTCCAATGGGATGATGTTTAATAAGTCCAAATGTCGGGTACTTCATTTTGGACACAACAATCCCATGCAGAGCTACAGACTGGGGACAGAGTGGCTGGAGAGTAGTGAGGCAGAAAGGGACCTGGGAGTGCTGGTTGACAGGAAGCTCAACATGAGCCAGCAGTGTGCCCAGGTGGCCAAGAAGGCCAATGGCATTCTGGCCTGCATCAGGAATAGTGTGGTGAGCAGAACCAGAGAAGTTATCGTCCCCCTGTACTCGGCACTAGTCAGACCTCATCTGGAATACTGTGTACAGTTCTGGGCCCCCCAGTTTGGGAAAGATGTCAGGATACTGGAATGTGTTCAGAGGAGGGCAACGAAGATGGTAAAGGGGCTGGAGCATAAGCCCTATGAGGAGCGACTGAGGGAGTTGGGGCTGTTTAGTCTAAAGAAGAGGAGGCTCAGGGGAGACCTCATTGCTCTCTACAGCTACCTGAAAGGAGGTTGTAGTCGGTCAGGGGTTGGTCTCTTCTCTCAGGTGACCAGTGACAGAACAAGAGGGCATGGACTCAAGCTACGTCAGGGAAAGTTTAGGCTTGATGTGAGGAAGAAGTTCTTTACTGAAAGGGTGATTGGCCATTGGAATGCGTTGCCCAGGGAGGTGGTGGAGTCGCCGACCCTGGAGGTGTTTAAGGGGAGATTGGATGTGGCACTGAGTGCCATGGTTTAGATGATGGTTGGTGTTAGTGTTGGGTTATACGTTGGACTTGATGATCTCAGAGGTCCGTTCCAACCTTGTCATACTGTGATACTGTGATACTGTGATACTGTAACCAGAACCAGAACCAGAACCACCAGAACCAGAACCAGAACCAGAACCAGAACCAGAACCAGAACCAGAACCAGAACCAGAACCACCAGAATCAGAATCAAAACCGGAACCAGAACCAGTACCACCAGAACCAGAACCAGAACCAGAACCAGAACCAGAACCAGAACCAGAAACAGAACCAGAACTGGAACCGGAACCAGAACCAGAACCAGAACTGGAACCAGAACCAGAACCAGAACCAGAACCGAAACCGGAACCAGAACCAGAACCAGTACCAGAACCAGAACCAGAACCAGTACCAGAACCAGAACCAGAACCACCAGGACCAGAACCAGAACCAGAACCGGAACCAGAACCAGAACCAGAACCACTAGAACCAGAACCAGAACCAGAACCAGAACCAGAACCACCAGAACCAGAAACAGAACCAGAAACAGAACCGGAGCCGGAACCAGAACCAGAACCAGAACCGGAACCAGCACCAGAACCAGAACCGGAACCAGAACCGGAACCAGCACCAGAACCAGAACCGGAACCGGAAACGGAACCAGAACCAGAACCAGAACCAGAACCAGAACCGGAACCAGAACCGGAACCAGAACCAGAACCAGAACCAGAACCAGTACAACCAGAACCAGAATCAGAACCAGAACCAGAACTAGAACCAGAACCACCAGAACCAGAACCAGAACCACAACCAGAACCAGAATCACCAGAACCAGAATCAGAACCGGAACCAGAACCAGAACTGGAACCAGAACCGGAACCAGAACCAGAACCAGAACTGGAACCAGAACCAGAACCAGAACCGGAACCGGAACCGGAACCAGAACCAGAACCACCAGAACCAGAACGAGAACCAGAACCAGAACCGGAACCAGAACCAGAACCACCAGAACCAGAACCAGAACCAGAACCAGAACCAGAACCGGAACCAGAACAAGAACCAGAACCAGAACCGGAACCAGCACCAGAACCAGAACCGGAACCAGAACCGGAACCAGCACCAGAACCAGAACCGGAACCAGAACCAGAACCAGAACCACAACCAGAACCAGAATCACCAGAACCAGAATCAGAACCGGAACCAGAACCAGAACTGGAACTAGAACCGGAACCAGAACCAGAACCAGAACTGGAACCAGAACCAGAACCAGAACCGGAACCGGAACCGGAACCAGAACCAGAACCACCAGAGCCAGAACGAGAACCAGAACCAGAACTGGAACCAGAACCAGAACCACCAGAACCAGAACCAGAACCGGAACCAGAACTACCAGAACCAGAACCAGAACCGGAACCGGAACCGGAACCAGAACCAGAACCAGAACCAGAACCGGAACCGGAACCAGAACCAGAACCAGAACCAGAACCAGAACCGGAACCGGAACCAGAACCAGAACCACCAGAACGAGAACCAGAATCAGAACCGGAACCAGAACCAGAACCACCAGAACCAGAACCAGAACCGGAACCAGAACTACCAGAACCAGAACCAGAACCGGAACCGGAACCGGAACCAGAACCAGAACCAGAACCAGAACCAGAATCACCAGAACCAGAACCAGAACCGGAACCAGAACCAGAACCGGAACTAGAACCGGAACCAGAACCAGAACCAGAACCGGAACCAGAACCAGAACCAGAACCGGAACCGGAACCAGAACCAGAACCACCAGAACCAGAACGAGAACGAGAACGAGAACCGGAACCAGAACCAGAACCACGAGAACCAGAACCAGAATTGGAACCAGAACTACCAGAACCAGAACCAGAACCGGAACCGGAACCGGAACCAGAACCAGAACCAGAACCAGAACCAGAACCGGAACCAGAACCAGAACCAGAACCAGAACCGGAACCGGAACCGGAACCGGAACCAGAACCAGAACCACCAGAACCAGAACGAGAACCAGAATCAGAACCGGAACCAGAACCAGAACCACCAGAACCAGAACCAGAACCGGAACCAGAACTACCAGAACCAGAACCGGAACCGGAACCGGAACCGGAACCAGAACCAGAACCAGAACCAGAACCAGAACCAGAACCACCAGAACTAGAACCGGTCCGGTCCTGTTTAATATCTTTATAGATGATCTGGATGAGGGGATTGAGTCCATCATCAGCAAGTTTGCTGATGATACCAAACTGGGAAGAAGGGTTGATCTGTTAGAGGGTAGGATGGCCCTGCAGAGGGACCTGGACAGATTGGAGAGATGGGCCGATTCCAATGGGATGATGTTTAATAAGTCCAAATGTCGGGTACTTCATTTTGGACACAACAATCCCATGCAGAGCTACAGACTGGGGACAGAGTGGCTGGAGAGTAGTGAGGCAGAAAGGGACCTGGGAGTGCTGGTTGACAGGAAGCTCAACATGAGCCAGCAGTGTGCCCAGGTGGCCAAGAAGGCCAATGGCATTCTGGCCTGCATCAGGAATAGTGTGGTGAGCAGAACCAGAGAAGTTATCGTCCCCCTGTACTCGGCACTAGTCAGACCTCATCTGGAATACTGTGTACAGTTCTGGGCCCCCCAGTTTGGGAAAGATGTCAGGATACTGGAATGTGTTCAGAGGAGGGCAACGAAGATGGTAAAGGGGCTGGAGCATAAGCCCTATGAGGAGCGACTGAGGGAGTTGGGGCTGTTTAGTCTAAAGAAGAGGAGGCTCAGGGGAGACCTCATTGCTCTCTACAGCTACCTGAAAGGAGGTTGTAGTCGGTCAGGGGTTGGTCTCTTCTCTCAGGTGACCAGTGACAGAACAAGAGGGCATGGACTCAAGCTACGTCAGGGAAAGTTTAGGCTTGATGTGAGGAAGAAGTTCTTTACTGAAAGGGTGATTGGCCATTGGAATGCGTTGCCCAGGGAGGTGGTGGAGTCGCCGACCCTGGAGGTGTTTAAGGGGAGATTGGATGTGGCACTGAGTGCCATGGTTTAGATGATGGTTGGTGTTAGTGTTGGGTTATACGTTGGACTTGATGATCTCAGAGGTCCTTTCCAACCTTGTCATACTGTGATACTGTGATACTGTGATACTGTAACCAGAACCAGAAACAGAACCACCGGAACCAGAACCAGAACCAGAACCAGAACCAGTACCAGAACCAGAACCGGAACCACCAGAACCAGAACCAGAACCAGAACCAGAACCAGAACCACTAGAACCAGAACCAGAACCAGAACCAGAACCTGAACCGGAACCGGAACCAGAACCAGAACTGGAACCAGCACCAGAACCAGAATCGGAACCAGAACCATTACCGGAACCAGCACCAGAACCAGAATCGGAACCAGAACCGGAACCAGAACCAGAACCAGAACCAGAACCACTAGAACCAGAACCAAAACCACCAGAACTAGAACCGGAACCGGAACCAGAACCAGAACTGGAACCAGCACCAGAACCAGAATCGGAACCAGAACCAGAACCGGAACCAGCACCAGAACCAGAATCGGAACCAGAACCGGAACCAGAACCAGAACCAGAACCAGAACCAGAACCAGAACCGGAACCAGAACCGGAACCAGAACCGGAACCAGAACCAGAACCAGTACCACCAGAACCAGAATCAGAACCAGAACCTGAACCGGAACCGGAACCAGAACCAGAACCAGAACTAGAACCAGAACCACCAGAACCAGAACCAGAACCACAACCAGAACCAGAATCACCAGAACCAGAACCAGAACCGGAACCAGAACCAGAACCAGAACCGGAACCAGAACCGGGACCAGCACCAGAACCAGAACCGGAACCGGAACCAGAACCAGAACCAGAACCGGAACCAGAACCGGGACCAGCACCAGAACCAGAACCGGAACCGGAACCAGAACCAGAACTAGAACCAGAAAAAGAACCAGAACCAGAACCAGAACCACAATCAGAACCGGAACCAGAACCAGAACCAGAACCGGGACCAGCACCAGAACCAGAACCGGAACCGGAACCAGAACCAGAACCAGAACCAGAACCAGAACCGGAACCGGAACCAGAACCGGAACCAGAACCTGAACCAGAACCAGAACCACCAGAACCAGAACCAGAACCAGAACCGGAACTAGAACCGGAACCAGAACCAGAACCAGAACCGGAACCAGAACCAGAACCAGAACCGGAACCGGAACCGGAACCGGAACCAGAACCAGAACCAGAACCAGAACCAGTACCAGAACCAGAACCAGAACCGGAACCAGAACCAGAACCAGAACCACTAGAACCAGAACCAGAACCAGAACCAGAACCAGAACCACCAGAACCAGAACCGGAACCGGAACCAGAACCAGAACTGGAACCAGCACCAGAACCAGAATCGGAACCAGAACCAGAACCGGAACCAGCACCAGAACCAGAATCGGAACCAGAACCGGAACCAGAACCAGAACCAGAACCAGAACCAGAACCAGAACCAGAACCGGAACCAGAACCGGAACCAGAACCAGAACCAGAACCAGAACCAGTACCACCAGAACCAGAATCAGAACCAGAACCAGAACCGGAACCGGAATCAGAACCAGAACCAGAACTAGAACCAGAACCACCAGAACCAGAACCAGAACCAGAACCACAACCAGAACCAGAATCACCAGAACCAGAACCAGAACCGGAACCAGAACCAGAACCAGAACCGGAACCAGAACCGGGACCAGCACCAGAACCAGAACCGGAACCGGAACCAGAACTAGAACCAGAACCAGAACGAGAACCAGAACCAGAACCACAATCAGAACCGGAACCAGAACCGGAACAAGAACCAGAACCAGAACCAGAACCACCAGAACCAGAATCAGAACCAGAACCAGTACCGGAACCAGAACTAGAACCAGAACCAGAACCAGAACCAGAACCGGAACCAGAACCGGAACCAGAACCGGAACCAGAACCAGAACCAGAACCGGAACCGGAACCAGAACCAGAACCATCAGAATCAGAACCAAAACCGGAACCAGAACCAGTACCACCAGAACCAGAACCAGAACCAGAACCAGAATCGGAACTAGAACCGGAACCAGAACCGGAACGAGAACCGGAACCAGAACCAGAACCAGAACCGGAACCGGAACAAGATCCAGAACCAGTAACAGAACCAGAACAAGAACCACCAGAACCAGAACCAGAACCAGAACCGGAACCAGAACCGGAACCAGAACCAGAACCAGAACCAGAACCAGAACCGGAACCGGAACCAGAACCAGAACCGGAACCGGAACCGGAACCGGAACCGGAACCGGAACCGGAACCGGAACCAGAACCAGAACCAGAACCGGAACCGGAACCGGAAGCAGAACCAGAACCATCAGAATCAGAACCAAAACCGGAACCAGAACCAGTACCACCAGAACCAGAACCAGAACCAGAACCAGAATCGGAACTAGAACCGGAACCAGAACCGGAACCAGAACCGGAACCAGAACCAGAACCAGAACCGGAACCGGAACCGGAACAAGAACCAGAACCAGTAACAGAACCAGAACAAGAACCACCAGAACCAGAACCAGAACCGGAACCGGAACCAGAACCGGAACCAGAACCAGAACCAGAACCAGAACCGGAACCAGAACCAGAACCAGAACCACTAGAACCAGAACCAGAACCAGAACCAGAACCGGAACCAGAACAAGAACCACCATAACCAGAACCAGAACCGGAACCGGAACCAGAACCAGAACCGGAACCAGCACCAGAACCAAAATCGGAACCAGAATCGGAACCGGAACCAGAACCAGAACCAGAACCAGAACCGGAAACAGAACCGGAAACAGAACCAGAACCAGAACCAGAACCAGTACCACCAGAACCAGAATCAGAACCAGAACCAGAACCGGAACCGGAACCAAAACCAGAACCAGAACTAGAACCAGAACCACCAGAACCAGAACCAGAACCAGAACCACAACCAGAACCAGAATCACCAGAACCAGAACCGGAACCAGAACCAGAACCAGAACCGGAACCAGAACCGGGACCAGCACCAGAACCAGAACCGGAACCGGAACCAGAACCAGAACCAGAACCAGAAAAAGAACCAGAACCAGAACCAGAACCACAATCAGAACCGGAACCAGAACCAGAACCAGAACAGGGACCAGCACCAGAACCAGAACCGGAACCGGAACCAGAACCAGAACCAGAACCAGAACCAGAACCGGAACCACCAGAACCAGAACCAGCACCAGAACCAGAACCGGAACCGGAACCAGAACCGGAACCAGAACCAGAACCAGAACCAGAACCACCAGAACCAGAACCAGAACCAGAACCAGAACCGGAACCGGAACTAGAACCGGAACCAGAACCAGAACCAGAACCGGAACCAGAACCAGAACCAGAACCGGAACCGGAACCAGAACCAGAACCAGAACCAGTACCAGAACCAGAACCAGAACCAGAACCGGAACCAGAACCAGAACCAGAACCACTAGAACCAGAACCAGAACCAGAACCAGAACCAGAACCAGAACCACCAGAACTAGAACCGGAACCGGAACCAGAACCAGAACTGGAACCAGCACCAGAACCAGAATCGGAACCAGAACCAGAACCGGAACCAGAACCGGAACCAGAACCAGAACCAGAACCAGAACCAGAACCAGAACCGGAACCAGAACCAGAACCAGAACCGGAACCAGAACCAGAACCAGTACCACCAGAACCAGAATCAGAACCAGAACCTGAACCGGAACCGGAACCAGAACCAGAACCAGAACTAGAACCAGAACCACCAGAACCAGAACCAGAACCACAACCAGAACCAGAATCACCAGAACCAGAACCAGAACCGGAACCAGAACCAGAACCAGAACCGGAACCAGAACCGGGACCAGCACCAGAACCAGAACCGGAACCGGAACCAGAACCAGAACCAGAACGAGAACCAGAACCAGAACCACAATCAGAACCGGAACCAGAACCGGAACAAGAACCAGAACCAGAACCAGAACCACCAGAACCAGAATCAGAACCAGAAGCAGTACCGGAACCAGAACTAGAACCAGAACCAGAACCAGAACCAGAACCAGAACCGGAACCGGAACCGGAACCGGAACCAGAACCGGAACCAGAACCAGAACCAGAACCAGAACCGGAACCGGAACCAGAACCAGAACCAGAACCATCAGAATCAAAACCAAAACCGGAACCAGAACCAGTACCACCAGAACCAGAACCAGAACCAGAACCAAAACCAGAATCGGAACTAGAACCGGAACCAGAACCGGAACCAGAACCGGAACCAGAACCAGAACCAGAACCGGAACCGGAACAAGAACCAGAACCAGTAACAGAACCAGAACAAGAACCACCAGAACCAGAACCAGAAACAGAACCGGAACCAGAACAAGAACCAGAACCAGAACCAGAACCGGAACCAGAACAAGAACCAGAATCAGAACCGGGACCAGCACCAGAACCAGAACCGGAACCGGAACCAGAAGCGGAACCAGAACCAGAACCAGAACCAGAACCGGAACCAGAACCGGAACCAGAACCAGAACCAGAACCAGAAGCAGTACCACCAGAACCAGAATCAGAACAAGAACCAGAACCGGAACCGGAACCGGAACCAGAACCAGAACTAGAACCAGAACCACCAGAACCAGAACCAGAACCAGAACCAGAACCACAACCAGAACCAGAATCACCAGAACCAGAACCAGAACCGGAAACGGAACCAGAACCAGAACCAGAACCAGAACCAGAACCAGAACCGGAACCGGAACCGGAACCAGAACCGGAATCAGAACCAGAACCAGAACCGGAACCAGAACCAGAACCAGAACCACCAGAATCAGAACCAAAACCGGAACCAGAACCAGTACCACCAGAACCAGAACCAGAACCAGAATCAGAACCGGAACCGGAACCGGAACCAGAACCAGAACCAGAACCAGAACCAGAACCAGAACCGGAACCAGAACCAGAACCGGAACCAGAACCGGAACCAGAACCAGAACCAGAACCAGAACCAGTACCACCAGAACTAGAATCAGAACCAGAAACAGAACCGGAACCGGAACCAGAACCAGAACCAGATCCGGAACCAGAACCAGAACCACCAGAACCAGAACCAGAACCGGAACCAGAATTACCAGAACCAGAACCAGAACCAGAACCGGAACCAGAACTGGAACCAGAACCAGAACCAGAACCAGAACCAGAACCAGAACCAGAACCAGAACCACCAGAACTAGAACCGTTCCGGTCCTGTTTAATATCTTTATAGATGATCTGGATGAGGGGATTGAGTCCATCATCAGCAAGTTTGCTGATGATACCAAACTGGGAAGAAGGTTTGATCTGTTAGAGGGTAGGATGGCCCTGCAGAGGGACCTGAACAGATTGGAGAGATGGGCCGATTCCAATGGGATGATGTTTAATAAGTCCAAATGTCGGGTACTTCATTTTGGACACAACAATCCCATGCAGAGCTACAGACTGGGGACAGAGTGGCTGGAGAGTAGTGAGGCAGAAAGGGACCTGGGAGTGCTGGTTGACAGGAAGCTCAACATGAGCCAGCAGTGTGCCCAGGTGGCCAAGAAGGCCAATGGCATTCTGGCCTGCATCAGGAATAGTGTGGTGAGCAGAACCAGAGAAGTTATCGTCCCCCTGTACTCGGCACTAGTCAGACCTCAACTGGAATACTGTGTACAGTTCTGGGCCCCCCAGTTTGGGAAAGATGTCAGGATACTGGAATGTGTTCAGAGGAGGGCAACGAAGATGGTAAAGGGGCTGGAGCATAAGCCCTATGAGGAGCGACTGAGGGAGTTGGGGCTGTTTAGTCTAAAGAAGAGGAGGCTCAGGGGAGACCTCATTGCTCTCTACAGCTACCTGAAAGGAGGTTGTAGTCGGTCAGGGGTTGGTCTCTTCTCTCAGGTGACCAGTGACAGAACAAGAGGGCATGGACTCAAGCTACGTCAGGGAAAGTTTAGGCTTGATGTGAGGAAGAAGTTCTTTACTGAAAGGGTGATTGGCCATTGGAATGCGTTGCCCAGGGAGGTGGTGGAGTCGCCGACCCTGGAGGTGTTTAAGGGGAGATTGGATGTGGCACTGAGTGCCATGGTTTAGATGATGGTTGGTGTTAGTGTTGGGTTATACGTTGGACTTGATGATCTCAGAGGTCCTTTCCAACCTTGTCATACTGTGATACTGTGATACTGTGATACTGTAACCAGAACCAGAAACAGAACCACCGGAACCAGAACCAGAACCAGAACCAGAACCAGTACCAGAACCAGAACCGGAACCACCAGAACCAGAACCAGAACCAGAACCAGAACCAGAACCACTAGAACCAGAACCAGAACCAGAACCAGAACCAGAACCAGAACCACCAGAACCAGAACCAGAACCGGAACCGGAACCAGAACCAGAACCGGAACCAGCACCAGAACCAAAATCGGAACCAGAACCGGAACCGGAACCAGAACCAGAACCAGAACCAGAACCGGAACCAGAACCGGAAACAGAAGCAGAACCAGAACCAGAACCAGTACCACCAGAATCAGAACCAGAACCAGAACCGGAACCGGAACCAAAACCAGAACCAGAACTAGAACCAGAACCACCAGAACCAGAACCAGAACCACAACCACAACCAGAACCAGAATCACCAGAACCAGAACCAGAACCGGAACCAGAACCAGAACCAGAACCGGAACCAGAACCGGGACCAGCACCAGAACCAGAACCGGAACCGGAACCAGAACCAGAACCAGAACCGGAACCAGAACCGGGACCAGCACCAGAACCAGAACCGGAACCGGAACCAGAACCAGAACCAGAACCACAATCAGAACCGGAACCAGAACCAGAACCAGAACCGGGACCAGCACCAGAACCAGAACCGGAACCGGAACCAGAACCAGAACCAGAACCAGAACCAGAACCGGAACCGGAACCACAACCGGAACCAGAACCTGAACCAGAACCAGAACCACCAGAACCAGAACCAGAACCAGAACCGGAACTAGAACCGGAACCAGAACCAGAACCAGAACCGGAACCAGAACCAGAACCAGAACCGGAACCGGAACCGGAACCGGAACCAGAACCAGAACCAGAACCAGAACCAGAACCAGTACCAGAACCAGAACCGGAACCGGAACCAGAACCAGAACCAGAACCACTAGAACCAGAACCAGAACCAGAACCAGAACCAGAACCACCAGAACCAGAACCGGAACCGGAACCAGAACCAGAACTGGAACCAGCACCAGAACCAGAATCGGAACCAGAACCAGAACCGGAACCAGCACCAGAACCAGAATCGGAACCAGAACCGTGAACCAGAACCAGAACCAGAACCAGAACCAGAACCAGAACCAGAACCGGAACCAGAACCAGAACCAGAACCAGAACCAGTACCACCAGAACCAGAATCAGAACCAGAACCAGAACCGGAACCGGAATCAGAACCAGAACCAGAACTAGAACCAGAACCACCAGAACCAGAACCAGAACCAGAACCACAACCAGAACCAGAATCACCAGAACCAGAACCAGAACCGGAACCAGAACCAGAACCAGAACCGGAACCAGAACCGGGACCAGCACCAGAACCAGAACCGGAACCGGAACCAGAACTAGAACCAGAACCAGAACGAGAACCAGAACCAGAACCACAATCAGAACCGGAACCAGAACCGGAACAAGAACCAGAACCAGAACCAGAACCACCAGAACCAGAATCAGAACCAGAACCAGTACCGGAACCAGAACTAGAACCAGAACCAGAACCAGAACCAGAACCGGAACCAGAACCGGAACCAGAACCGGAACCAGAACCAGAACCAGAACCAGAACCGGAACCGGAACCAGAACCAGAACCATCAGAATCAGAACCAAAACCGGAACCAGAACCAGTACCACCAGAACCAGAACCAGAACCAGAACCAGAATCGGAACTAGAACCGGAACCAGAACCGGAACGAGAACCGGAACCAGAACCAGAACCAGAACCGGAACCGGAACAAGAACCAGAACCAGGAACAGAACCAGAACAAGAACCACCAGAACCAGAACCGGAACCAGAACCAGAACCAGAACCGGAACCGGAACTGGAAGCAGAACCAGAACCATCAGAATCAGAACCAAAACCGGAACCAGAACCAGTACCACCAGAACCAGAACCAGAACCAGAACCAGAATCGGAACTAGAACCGGAACCAGAACCGGAACCAGAACCGGAACCAGAACCAGAACCAGAACCGGAACCGGAACCGGAACAAGAACCAGAACCAGTAACAGAACCAGAACAAGAACCACCAGAACCAGAACCAGAACCGGAACCGGAACCAGAACCGGAACCAGAACCAGAACCAGAACCAGAACCGGAACCAGAACCAGAACAAGAACCACTAGAACCAGAACCAGAACCAGAACCAGAACCGGAACCAGAACAAGAACCACCAGAACCAGAACCAGAACCGGAACCGGAACCAGAACCAGAACCGGAACCAGCACCAGAACCAAAATCGGAACCAGAATCGGAACCGGAACCAGAACCAGAACCAGAACCGGAACCAGAACCGGAAACAGAACCAGAACCATAACCAGAACCAGTACCACCAGAACCAGAATCAGAACCAGAACCAGAACCGGAACCGGAACCAAAACCAGAACCAGAACTAGAACCAGAATCACCAGAACCAGAACCAGAACCAGAACCACAACCAGAACCAGAATCACCAGAACCAGAACCAGAACCGGAACCAGAACCAGAACCAGAACCGGAACCAGAACCGGGACCAGCACCAGAACCAGAACCGGAACCGGAACCAGAACCAGAACCAGAACCAGAAAAAGAACCAGAACCAGAACCAGAACCACAATCAGAACCGGAACCAGAACCAGAACCAGAACAGGGACCAGCACCAGAACCAGAACTGGAACCGGAACCAGAACCAGAACCAGAACCAGAACCAGAACCGGAACCACCAGAACCAGAACCAGCACCAGAACCAGAACCGGAACCGGAACCAGAACCGGAACCAGAACCAGAACCAGAACCAGAACCACCAGAACCAGAACCAGAACCAGAACCAGAACCGGAACCGGAACTAGAACCGGAACCAGAACCAGAACCAGAACCGGAACCAGTACCAGAACCAGAACCGGAACCGGAACCAGAACCAGAACCAGAACCAGTACCAGAACCAGAACCAGAACCAGAACCGGAACCAGAACCAGAACCAGAACCACTAGAACCAGAACCAGAACCAAAACCGGAACCAGAACCGGGACCAGCACCAGAACCAGAACCGGAACCGGAACCAGAACCAGAACCAGAACCAGAAAAAGAACCAGAACCAGAACCAGAACCACAATCAGAACCGGAACCAGAACCAGAACCAGAACAGGGACCAGCACCAGAACCAGAACCGGAACCGGAACCAGAACCAGAACCAGAAACAGAACCAGAACCGGAACCACCAGAACCAGAACCAGCACCAGAACCAGAACCGGAACCGGAACCAGAACCGGAACCAGAACCAGAACCAGAACCAGAACCACCAGAACCAGAACCAGAACCAGAACCAGAACCGGAACCGGAACTAGAACCGGAACCAGAACCAGAACCAGAACCGGAACCAGTACCAGAACCAGAACCGGAACCGGAACCAGAACCAGAACCAGAACCAGTACCAGAACCAGAACCAGAACCAGAACCGGAACCAGAACCAGAACCAGAACCACTAGAACCAGAACCAGAACCAGAACCAGAACCAGAACCAGAACCACCAGAACTAGAACCGGAACCGGAACCAGAACCAGAACTGGAACCAGCACCAGAACCAGAATCGGAACCAGAACCAGAACCGGAACCAGAACCGGAACCAGAACCAGAACCAGAACCGGAACCAGAACCGGAACCAGAACCGGAACCAGAACCAGAACCAGTACCACCAGAACCAGAATCAGAACCAGAACCTGAACCGGAACCGGAACCAGAACCAGAACCAGAACCAGAACTAGAACCAGAACCACCAGAACCAGAACCAGAACCACAACCAGAACCAGAATCACCAGAACCAGAACCAGAACCGGAACCAGAACCAGAACCAGAACCGGAACCAGAACCGGGACCAGCACCAGAACCAGAACCGGAACCGGAACCAGAACCAGAACCAGAACCAGAACGAGAACCAGAACCAGAACCACAATCAGAACCGGAACCAGAACCGGAACAAGAACCAGAACCAGAACCAGAACCACCAGAACCAGAATCAGAACCAGAAGCAGTACCGGAACCAGAACTAGAACCAGAACCAGAACCAGAACCAGAACCGGAACCGGAACCGGAACCGGAACCAGAACCGGAACCAGAACCAGAACCAGAACCAGAACCGGAACCGGAACCAGAACCAGAACCATCAGAATCAGAACCAAAACCGGAACCAGAACCAGTACCACCAGAACCAGAACCAGAACCAGAACCAAAACCAGAATCGGAACTAGAACCGGAACCAGAACCGGAACCAGAACCGGAACCAGAACCAGAACCAGAACCGGAACCGGAACAAGAACCAGAACCAGTAACAGAACCAGAACAAGAACCACCAGAACCAGAACCAGAAACAGAACCGGAACCAGAACAAGAACCAGAACCAGAACCAGAACCGGAACCAGAACAAGAACCAGAATCAGAACCGGGACCAGCACCAGAACCAGAACCGGAACCGGAACCAGAAGCGGAACCAGAACCAGAACCAGAACCAGAACCGGAACCAGAACCGGAACCAGAACCAGAACCAGAACCAGAAGCAGTACCACCAGAACCAGAATCAGAACAAGAACCAGAACCGGAACCGGAACCGGAACCAGAACCAGAACTAGAACCAGAACCACCAGAACCAGAACCAGAACCAGAACCACAACCACAACCAGAACCAGAATCACCAGAACCAGAACCAGAACCGGAAACGGAACCAGAACCAGAACCAGAACCAGAACCAGAACCGGAACCGGAACCGGAACCAGAACCGGAATCAGAACCAGAACCAGAACCGGAACCAGAACCAGAACCAGAACCACCAGAATCAGAACCAAAACCGGAACCAGAACCAGTACCACCAGAACCAGAACCAGAACCAGAATCAGAACCGGAACCGGAACCGGAACCAGAACCAGAACCAGAACCAGAACCAGAACCAGAACCGGAACCAGAACCAGAACCGGAACCAGAACCGGAACCAGAACCAGAACCAGAACCAGAACCAGTACCACCAGAACTAGAATCAGAACCAGAAACAGAACCGGAACCGGAACCAGAACCAGAACCAGAACCAGAACTAGAACCAGAACCACCAGAACCAGAACCAGAACCAGAACCAGAACCAGATCCGGAACCAGAACCAGAACCACCAGAACCAGAACCAGAACCGGAACCAGAATTACCAGAACCAGAACCAGAACCAGAACCGGAACCAGAACTGGAACCAGAACCATAACCAGAACCAGAACCAGAACCAGAACCAGAACCAGAACCAGAACCAGAACCACCAGAACTAGAACCGTTCCGGTCCTGTTTAATATCTTTATAGATGATCTGGATGAGGGGATTGAGTCCATCATCAGCAAGTTTGCTGATGATACCAAACTGGGAAGAAGGTTTGATCTGTTAGAGGGTAGGATGGCCCTGCAGAGGGACCTGGACAGATTGGAGAGATGGGCCGATTCCAATGGGATGATGTTTAATAAGTCCAAATGTCGGGTACTTCATTTTGGACACAACAATCCCATGCAGAGCTACAGACTGGGGACAGAGTGGCTGGAGAGTAGTGAGGCAGAAAGGGACCTGGGAGTGCTGGTTGACAGGAAGCTCAACATGAGCCAGCAGTGTGCCCAGGTGGCCAAGAAGGCCAATGGCATTCTGGCCTGCATCAGGAATAGTGTGGTGAGCAGAACCAGAGAAGTTATCGTCCCCCTGTACTCGGCACTAGTCAGACCTCAACTGGAATACTGTGTACAGTTCTGGGCCCCCCAGTTTGGGAAAGATGTCAGGATACTGGAATGTGTTCAGAGGAGGGCAACGAAGATGGTAAAGGGGCTGGAGCATAAGCCCTATGAGGAGCGACTGAGGGAGTTGGGGCTGTTTAGTCTAAAGAAGAGGAGGCTCAGGGGAGACCTCATTGCTCTCTACAGCTACCTGAAAGGAGGTTGTAGTCGGTCAGGGGTTGGTCTCTTCTCTCAGGTGACCAGTGACAGAACAAGAGGGCATGGACTCAAGCTACGTCAGGGAAAGTTTAGGCTTGATGTGAGGAAGAAGTTCTTTACTGAAAGGGTGATTGGCCATTGGAATGCGTTGCCCAGGGAGGTGGTGGAGTCGCCGACCCTGGAGGTGTTTAAGGGGAGATTGGATGTGGCACTGAGTGCCATGGTTTAGATGATGGTTGGTGTTAGTGTTGGGTTATACGTTGGACTTGATGATCTCAGAGGTCCTTTCCAACCTTGTCATACTGTGATACTGTGATACTGTGATACTGTAACCAGAACCAGAAACAGAACCACCGGAACCAGAACCAGAACCAGAACCAGAACCAGTACCAGAACCAGAACCGGAACCACCAGAACCAGAACCAGAACCAGAACCAGAACCAGAACCACTAGAACCAGAACCAGAACCAGAACCAGAACCAGAACCAGAACCACCAGAACCAGAACCAGAACCAGAACCAGAACCAGAACCACTAGAACCAGAACCAGAACCAGAACCGGAACCGGAACCAGAACCAGAACCGGAACCAGCACCAGAACCAAAATCGGAACCAGAACCGGAACCGGAACCAGAACCAGAACCAGAACCAGAACCGGAACCAGAACCGGAAACAGAAGCAGAACCAGAACCAGAACCAGTACCACCAGAATCAGAACCAGAACCAGAACCGGAACCGGAACCAAAACCAGAACCAGAACTAGAACCAGAACCACCAGAACCAGAACCAGAACCACAACCACAACCAGAACCAGAATCACCAGAACCAGAACCAGAACCGGAACCAGAACCAGAACCAGAACCGGAACCAGAACCGGGACCAGCACCAGAACCAGAACCGGAACCGGAACCAGAACCAGAACCAGAACCAGAAAAAGAACCAGAACCAGAACCACAATCAGAACCGGAACCAGAACCAGAACCAGAACCGGGACCAGCACCAGAACCAGAACCGGAACCGGAACCAGAACCAGAACCAGAACCAGAACCAGAACCGGAACCGGAACCAGAACCGGAACCAGAACCAGAACCAGAACCAGAACCACCAGAACCAGAACCAGAACCAGAACCAGAACCGGAACTAGAACCGGAACCAGAACCAGAACCAGAACCGGAACCAGAACCAGAACCAGAACCGGAACCGGAACCAGAACCACAACCAGAACCAGTACCAGAACCAGAACCAGAACCAGAAGCGGAACCAGAACCAGAACCAGAACCACTAGAACCAGAACCAGAACCAGAACCAGAACCAGAACCAGAACCACCAGAACCAGAACCGGAACCGGAACCAGAACCAGAAACGGAACCAGCACCAGAACCAGAATCGGAACCAGAACCAGAACCGGAACCAGCACCAGAACCAGAATCGGAACCAGAACCGGAACCAGAACCAGAACCAGAACCAGAACCAGAACCAGAACCGGAACCAGAACCGGAACCAGAACCAGAACCAGAACCAGAACCAGTACCACCAGAACCAGAATCAGAACCAGAACCAGAACCGGAACCGGAACCAGAACCAGAACCAGAACTAGAACCAGAACCACCAGAACCAGAACCAGAACCACAACCAGAACCAGAATCACCAGAACCAGAACCAGAACCGGAACCAGAACCAGAACCAGAACCGGAACCAGAACCGGGACCAGCACGAGAACCAGAACCGGAACCGGAACCAGAACCAGAACCAGAACCAGAACGAGAACCAGAACCAGAACCACAATCAGAACCGGAACCAGAACCGGAACAAGAACCAGAACCAGAACCAGAACCACCAGAACCAGAATCAGAACCAGAACCAGTACCGGAACCAGAACTAGAACCAGAACCAGAACCAGAACCAGAACCGGAACCGGAACCAGAACCGGAACCAGAACCAGAACCAGAACCAGAACCGGAACCGGAACCAGAACCAGAACCATCAGAATCAGAACCAAAACCGGAACCAGAACCAGTACCACCAGAACCAGAACCAGAACCGGAACCAGAACCGGAACCAGAACGAGAACCAGAACCGGAACCGGAACAAGAACCAGAACCAGTAACAGAACCAGAACAAGAACCACCAGAACCAGAACCAGAACCAGAACCGGAACCAGAACAAGAACCAGAACCAGAACCAGAACCAGAACCAGAACCGGAACCAGAACAAGAACCAGAACCAGAACCGGGACCAGCACCAGAACCAGAACCGGAACCAGAACCGGAACCAGAACCAGAACCAGAACCGGAACCAGAACCGGAACCAGAACCAGAACCAGAACCAGAACCAGAAGTAGTACCACCAGAACCAGAATCAGAACCAGAACCAGAACCGGAACCAAAACCGAAACCAGAACCAGAACTAGAACCAGAACCACCAGAACCAGAACCAAAACCAGAACCAGAACCACAACCAGAACCAGAATCACCAGAACCAGAACCAGAACCGGAACCAGAACCAGAACCAGAACCAGAACCAGAACCAGAACCACCAGAACTAGAACCGGAACCGGAACCAGAACCAGAACTGGAACCAGCACCAGAACCAGAATCGGAACCAGAACCAGAACCGGAACCAGAACCGGAACCAGAACCAGAACCAGAACCAGAATCAGAACCAGAACCGGAACCAGAACCGGAACTAGAACCGGAACCAGAACCAGAACCAGTACCACCAGAACCAGAATCAGAACCAGAACCGGAACCGGAACCGGAACCAGAACCAGAACCAGAACCAGAACTAGAACCAGAACCACCAGAACCGGAACCAGAACCACAACCAGAACCAGAATCACCAGAACCAGAACCAGAACCGGAACCAGAACCAGAACCAGAACCGGAACCTGAACCGGGACCAGCACCAGAACCAGAACCGGAACCGGAACCAGAACCAGAACCAGAACCAGAACGAGAACCAGAACCAGAACCACAATCAGAACCGGAACCAGAACCGGAACAAGAACCAGAACCAGAACCAGAACCACCAGAACCAGAATCAGAACCAGAAGCAGTACCGGAACCAGAACTAGAACCAGAACCAGAACCAGAACCAGAACCGGAACCGGAACCGGAACCGGAACCAGAACCGGAACCAGAACCAGAACCAGAACCAGAACCGGAACCGGAACCAGAACCAGAACCATCAGAATCAGAACCAAAACCGGAACCAGAACCAGTACCACCAGAACCAGAACCAGAACCAGAACCAAAACCAGAATCGGAACTAGAACCGGAACCAGAACCGGAACCAGAACCGGAACCAGAACCAGAACCAGAACCGGAACCGGAACAAGAACCAGAACCAGTAACAGAACCAGAACAAGAACCACCAGAACCAGAACCAGAAACAGAACCGGAACCAGAACAAGAACCAGAACCAGAACCAGAACCGGAACCAGAACAAGAACCAGAATCAGAACCGGGACCAGCACCAGAACCAGAACCGGAACCGGAACCAGAAGCGGAACCAGAACCAGAACCAGAACCAGAACCGGAACCAGAACCGGAACCAGAACCAGAACCAGAACCAGAAGCAGTACCACCAGAACCAGAATCAGAACAAGAACCAGAACCGGAACCGGAACCAGAACCAGAACTAGAACCAGAACCACCAGAACCAGAACCAGAACCAGAACCAGAACCACAACCAGAACCAGAATCACCAGAACCAGAACCAGAACCGGAAACGGAACCAGAACCAGAACCAGAACCAGAACCAGAACCAGAACCGGAACCGGAACCGGAACCAGAATCGGAATCAGAACCAGAACCAGAACCGGAACCAGAACCAGAACCAGAACCACCAGAATCAGAACCAAAACCGGAACCAGAACCAGTACCACCAGAACCAGAACCAGAACCAGAATCAGAACCGGAACCGGAACCAGAACCAGAACCAGAACCAGAACCAGAACCAGAACCGGAACCAGAACCAGAACCGGAACCAGAACCGGAACCAGAACCAGAACCAGAACCAGAACCAGTACCACCAGAACTAGAATCAGAACCAGAAACAGAACCGGAACCGGAACCAGAACCAGAACCAGAACCAGAACTAGAACCAGAACCACCAGAACCAGAACCAGAACCAGAACCAGAACCAGATCCGGAACCAGAACCAGAACCACCAGAACCAGAACCAGAACCGGAACCAGAATTACCAGAACCAGAACCAGAACCAGAACCGGAACCAGAACTGGAACCAGAACCATAACCAGAACCAGAACCAGAACCAGAACCAGAACCAGAACCACCAGAACTAGAACCGTTCCGGTCCTGTTTAATATCTTTATAGATGATCTGGATGAGGGGATTGAGTCCATCATCAGCAAGTTTGCTGATGATACCAAACTGGGAAGAAGGTTTGATCTGTTAGAGGGTAGGATGGCCCTGCAGAGGGACCTGGACAGATTGGAGAGATGGGCCGATTCCAATGGGATGATGTTTAATAAGTCCAAATGTCGGGTACTTCATTTTGGACACAACAATCCCATGCAGAGCTACAGACTGGGGACAGAGTGGCTGGAGAGTAGTGAGGCAGAAAGGGACCTGGGAGTGCTGGTTGACAGGAAGCTCAACATGAGCCAGCAGTGTGCCCAGGTGGCCAAGAAGGCCAATGGCATTCTGGCCTGCATCAGGAATAGTGTGGTGAGCAGAACCAGAGAAGTTATCGTCCCCCTGTACTCGGCACTAGTCAGACCTCAACTGGAATACTGTGTACAGTTCTGGGCCCCCCAGTTTGGGAAAGATGTCAGGATACTGGAATGTGTTCAGAGGAGGGCAACGAAGATGGTAAAGGGGCTGGAGCATAAGCCCTATGAGGAGCGACTGAGGGAGTTGGGGCTGTTTAGTCTAAAGAAGAGGAGGCTCAGGGGAGACCTCATTGCTCTCTACAGCTACCTGAAAGGAGGTTGTAGTCGGTCAGGGGTTGGTCTCTTCTCTCAGGTGACCAGTGACAGAACAAGAGGGCATGGACTCAAGCTACGTCAGGGAAAGTTTAGGCTTGATGTGAGGAAGAAGTTCTTTACTGAAAGGGTGATTGGCCATTGGAATGCGTTGCCCAGGGAGGTGGTGGAGTCGCCGACCCTGGAGGTGTTTAAGGGGAGATTGGATGTGGCACTGAGTGCCATGGTTTAGATGATGGTTGGTGTTAGTGTTGGGTTATACGTTGGACTTGATGATCTCAGAGGTCCTTTCCAACCTTGTCATACTGTGATACTGTGATACTGTGATACTGTAACCAGAACCAGAAACAGAACCACCGGAACCAGAACCAGAACCAGAACCAGAACCAGTACCAGAACCAGAACCGGAACCACCAGAACCAGAACCAGAACCAGAACCAGAACCAGAACCACTAGAACCAGAACCAGAACCAGAACCAGAACCAGAACCAGAACCACCAGAACCAGAACCAGAACCGGAACCGGAACCAGAACCAGAACCGGAACCAGCACCAGAACCAAAATCGGAACCAGAACCGGAACCGGAACCAGAACCAGAACCAGAACCAGAACCGGAACCAGAACCGGAAACAGAAGCAGAACCAGAACCAGAACCAGTACCACCAGAATCAGAACCAGAACCAGAACCGGAACCGGAACCAAAACCAGAACCAGAACTAGAACCAGAACCACCAGAACCAGAACCAGAACCACAACCACAACCAGAACCAGAATCACCAGAACCAGAACCAGAACCGGAACCAGAACCAGAACCAGAACCGGAACCAGAACCGGGACCAGCACCAGAACCAGAACCGGAACCGGAACCAGAACCAGAACCAGAACCAGAAAAAGAACCAGAACCAGAACCACAATCAGAACCGGAACCAGAACCAGAACCAGAACCGGGACCAGCACCAGAACCAGAACCGGAACCGGAACCAGAACCAGAACCAGAACCAGAACCAGAACCGGAACCGGAACCAGAACCGGAACCAGAACCAGAACCAGAACCACCAGAACCAGAACCAGAACCAGAACCAGAACCGGAACTAGAACCGGAACCAGAACCAGAACCAGAACCGGAACCAGAACCAGAACCAGAACCGGAACCGGAACCAGAACCACAACCAGAACCAGTACCAGAACCAGAACCAGAACCAGAAGCGGAACCAGAACCAGAACCAGAACCACTAGAACCAGAACCAGAACCAGAACCAGAACCAGAACCAGAACCACCAGAACCAGAACCGGAACCGGAACCAGAACCAGAAACGGAACCAGCACCAGAACCAGAATCGGAACCAGAACCAGAACCGGAACCAGCACCAGAACCAGAATCGGAACCAGAACCGGAACCAGAACCAGAACCAGAACCAGAACCAGAACCAGAACCAGAACCAGAACCGGAACCAGAACCGGAACCAGAACCAGAACCAGAACCAGAACCAGTACCACCAGAACCAGAATCAGAACCACCAGAACCAGAACCGGAACCGGAACCAGAACCAGAACCAGAACTAGAACCAGAACCACCAGAACCAGAACCAGAACCACAACCAGAACCAGAATCACCAGAACCAGAACCAGAACCGGAACCAGAACCAGAACCAGAACCGGAACCAGAACCGGGACCAGCACGAGAACCAGAACCGGAACCGGAACCAGAACCAGAACCAGAACCAGAACGAGAACCAGAACCAGAACCACAATCAGAACCGGAACCAGAACCGGAACAAGAACCAGAACCAGAACCAGAACCACCAGAACCAGAATCAGAACCAGAACCAGTACCGGAACCAGAACTAGAACCAGAACCAGAACCAGAACCAGAACCGGAACCGGAACCAGAACCGGAACCAGAACCAGAACCAGAACCAGAACCGGAACCGGAACCAGAACCAGAACCATCAGAATCAGAACCAAAACCGGAACCAGAACCAGTACCACCAGAACCAGAACCAGAACCGGAACCAGAACCGGAACCAGAACGAGAACCAGAACCGGAACCGGAACAAGAACCAGAACCAGTAACAGAACCAGAACAAGAACCACCAGAACCAGAACCAGAACCAGAACCGGAACCAGAACAAGAACCAGAACCAGAACCAGAACCAGAACCGGAACCAGAACAAGAACCAGAACCAGAACCGGGACCAGCACCAGAACCAGAACCGGAACCAGAACCGGAACCAGAACCAGAACCAGAACCGGAACCAGAACCGGAACCAGAACCAGAAACAGAACCAGAACCAGAAGCAGTACCACCAGAACCAGAATCAGAACCAGAACCAGAACCGGAACCAAAACCGAAACCAGAACCAGAACTAGAACCAGAACCACCAGAACCAGAACCAAAACCAGAACCAGAACCACAACCAGAACCAGAATCACCAGAACCAGAACCAGAACCGGAAACGGAACCAGAACCAGAACCAGAACCAGAACCAGAACCAGTGCCAGAACCGGAACCGGAACCGGAACCAGAACCGGAACCAGAACCAGAACCAGAACCAGAACCAGAACCACCAGAATCAGAACCAAAACCGGAACCAGAACCAGTACCACCAGAACCAGAACCAGAACCAGAACCAGAATCAGAACCGGAACAAGAACCGGAACCAGAACCAGAACCGGAACCAGAACCAGAACCGGAACCGGAACCAGAACCAGAACCAGTACCAGAACCAGAACCAGAACGACCAGAACCAGAACCAGAACCAGAACCAGAACCAGAACCAGAACCAGAACCACCAGAATCAGAACCAGAACCAGAACCAGAAACAAAACCAGAACCAGAACCGGAACGGGAACCAGAACCAGAAGAAGAACCGGAACCAGCACCAGAACCAGAACCGGAACCAGAACCGGAACCAGCACCAGAACCAGAACCGGAACCGGAACCGGAACCAGAACCAGAACCAGAACCAGAATTGGAACCAGAACCAGAACCGGAACCAGAACCGGAACCAGAACCAGAACCAGTACCACCAGAACTAGAATCAGAACCAGAACCAGAACCGGAACTGGAACCAGAAGCAGAACCAGAACCAGAACTAGAACCAGAACCACCAGAACCAGAACCAGAACCAGAACCAGAACCAGAACCAGATCCGGAACCAGAACCAGAACCACCAGAACCAGAACCAGAACCGGAACCAGAACTACCAGAACCAGAACCAGAACCAGAACCGGAACCAGAACCGGAACCAGAACCATAACCAGAACCAGAACCAGAACCAGAACCAGAACCAGAACCAGAACCACCAGAACTAGAACCGGTCCGGTCCTGTTTAATATCTTTATAGATGATCTGGATGAGGGGATTGAGTCCATCATCAGCAAGTTTGCTGATGATACCAAACTGGGAAGAAGGTTTGATCTGTTAGAGGGTAGGATGGCCCTGCAGAGGGACCTGGACAGATTGGAGAGATGGGCCGATTCCAATGGGATGATGTTTAATAAGTCCAAATGTCGGGTACTTCATTTTGGACACAACAATCCCATGCAGAGCTACAGACTGGGGACAGAGTGGCTGGAGAGTAGTGAGGCAGAAAGGGACCTGGGAGTGCTGGTTGACAGGAAGCTCAACATGAGCCAGCAGTGTGCCCAGGTGGCCAAGAAGGCCAATGGCATTCTGGCCTGCATCAGGAATAGTGTGGTGAGCAGAACCAGAGAAGTTATCGTCCCCCTGTACTCGGCACTAGTCAGACCTCAACTGGAATACTGTGTACAGTTCTGGGCCCCCCAGTTTGGGAAAGATGTCAGGATACTGGAATGTGTTCAGAGGAGGGCAACGAAGATGGTAAAGGGGCTGGAGCATAAGCCCTATGAGGAGCGACTGAGGGAGTTGGGGCTGTTTAGTCTAAAGAAGAGGAGGCTCAGGGGAGACCTCATTGCTCTCTACAGCTACCTGAAAGGAGGTTGTAGTCGGTCAGGGGTTGGTCTCTTCTCTCAGGTGACCAGTGACAGAACAAGAGGGCATGGACTCAAGCTACGTCAGGGAAAGTTTAGGCTTGATGTGAGGAAGAAGTTCTTTACTGAAAGGGTGATTGGCCATTGGAATGCGTTGCCCAGGGAGGTGGTGGAGTCGCCGACCCTGGAGGTGTTTAAGGGGAGATTGGATGTGGCACTGAGTGCCATGGTTTAGATGATGGTTGGTGTTAGTGTTGGGTTATACGTTGGACTTGATGATCTCAGAGGTCCTTTCCAACCTTGTCATACTGTGATACTGTGATACTGTGATACTGTAACCAGAACCAGAACCAGAACCAGAACCAGAACCAGAACCAGAACCAGAACCAGAACCGGAACCACCAGAACCAGAACCAGAACCAGAACCAGAACCAGAACCAGAACCAGAACCAGAACCAGAACCACCAGAACCAGAACCAGAACCAGAACCAGAACCACCAGAACCAGAACCAGAAACGGAACCAAAACCAGAGCCGGAACCACCAGAAACAGAACCAGAACCAGAACCAAAACCAGAACCAGAACCAGAACCAGAACCAGAACCAGAACCAGAACCAGAACCAGAACCACCAGAACCAGAACCAGAACCGGAACCAAAACCAGAACCGGAACCACCAGAACCAGAACCAGAACCAGAACCAGAACCAGAACCAGAACCAGAACCAGAACCAGAACCACCAGAACCAGAACCAGAACCAGAACCAGAACCAGATCCGGAACCGGAACCGGAACCAGAACCAGAACCAGAACCAGAACCAGAACCAGAACCAGAACCACCAGAACCAGAACCAGAACCAGAACCAGAACCAGAACCGGAACTTGAACCGGAACCAGAACCAGAACCGGAACCAGAACCAGAACCAGAACCGGAACCGGAACCAGAACCAGAACCAGAACCAGTACCAGAACCAGAACCAGAACCTGAACCAGAACCAGAACCAGAACCACTAGAACCAGAACCAGAACCAGAACCAGAACCAGAACCAGAACCAGAACCACCAGAACCAGAACCGGAACCGGAACCAGAACCAGAACCGGAACCAGCACCAGAACCAGAATCGGAACCAGAACCAGAACCGGAACCAGCACCAGAACCAGAATCGGAACCAGAACCGGAACCAGAACCAGAACGAGAACCAGAACCAGAACCAGAACCGGAACCAGAACCGGAACCGGAACCAGAACCAGAACCAGAACCAGAACCAGAACCAGTACCACCAGAACCAGAATCAGAACCAGAACCAGAACCGGAACCGGAACCAGAACCAGAACCAGAACTAGAACCAGAACCACTAGAACCAGAACCAGAACCAGAACCACAACCAGAACCAGAATCACCAGAACCAGAAGCAGAACCGGAACCAGAACCAGAACCAGAACCGGAACCAGAACCGGGACCAGCACGAGAACCAGAACCGGAACCGGAACCAGAACCAGAACCAGAACCAGAACCAGAACCAGAACCAGAACCAGAACCAGAACCAGAACCAGAACCACAATCAGAACCGGAACCAGAACCGGAACAAGAACCAGAACCAGAACCAGAACCACCAGAACCAGAATCAGAACCAGAACCAGTACCGGAACCAGAACTAGAACCAGAACCAGAACCAGAACCAGAACCGGAACCGGAACCAAAACCAGAACCGGAACCAGAACCAGAACCAGAACCGGAACCGGAACCAGAACCAGAACCATCAGAATCAGAACCAAAACCGGAACCAGAACAAGTACCACCAGAACCAGAACCAGAAGCAGAACCAGAACCAGAATCGGAACTAGAACCGGAACCAGAACCGGAACCAGAACCGGAACCAGAACCAGAACCAGAACCAGAACCGGAACCGGAACAAGAACCAGAACCAGAACCAGTAACAGAACCAGAACAAGAACCACCAGAACCAGAACCAGAACCAGAACCGGAACCAGAACAAGAACCAGAACCAGAACCACAACCGGAACCAGAACAAGAACCAGAACCAGAACCGGAACCAGCACCAGAACCAGAACCGGAACCAGAACCAGAACCAGAACCAGAACCAGAACCGGAACCAGAACCGGAACCAGAACCAGAACCAGAACCAGAAGCAGTACCACCAGAAACAAAACCAAAACCAGAACCAGAACCAGAACCAGAACCAGATCCAGATCCAGATCCAGAACCACCAGAACCAGAACCAGAACTGGAACCAAAACCAGAACCGGAACCACCAGAACCAGAACCAGAACCAGAATCAGAACCAGAACCAGTACCGGAACCAGAACTAGAACCAGAACCAGAACCAGAACCAGAACCGGAACCGGAACCGGAACCAGAACCGGAACCAGAACCAGAACCAGAACCAGAACCGGAACCGGAACCGGAACCAGAACCAGAACCATCAGAATCAGAACCAAAACCGGAACCAGAACCAGAACCACCAGAACCAGAACCAGAACCAGAACCAGAACCAGAATCGGAACTAGAACCGGAACCAGAACCGGAACCAGAACCGGAACCAGAACCAGAACCAGAACCGGAACCGGAACAAGAACCAGAACCAGTAACAGAACCAGAACAAGAACCACCAGAACCAGAACCAGAACCAGAACCAGAACCACAACCAGAACCAGAATCACCAGAACCAGAACCGGAACCAGAACCGGAACCAGAACCAGAACCAGAACCAGAACCAGAACCAGAACCGGAACCGGAACCGGAATCGGAACCAGAACCAGAACCAGAACCACCAGAATCAGAACCAAAACCGGAACCAGAACCAGTACCACCAGAACCAGAACCAGAACCAGAATCAGAACCGGAACAAGAACCGGAACCAGAACCAGAACCAGAACCGGAACCAGAACCAGAACCGGAACCGGAACCAGAACCAGAACCAGTACCAGAACCAGAACCAGAACCACCAGAACCAGAACCAGAACCAGAACCAGAACCAGAACCAGAACCAGAACCACCAGAATCAGAACCAGAACCAGAACCAGAACCAGAACCAGAACCAGAACCAGAACCGGAACCGGAACCAGAACCAGAAGAAGAACCGGAACCAGCACCAGAACCAGAACCGGAACCAGAACCGGAACCAGCACCAGAACCAGAACCGGAACCGGAACCGGAACCGGAACCAGAACCAGAGAGTAGTGAGGCAGAAAGGCACCTGGGAGTGCTGGTTGACAGGAAGCTCAACATGAGCCAGCAGTGTGCCCAGGTGGCCAAGAAGGCCAATGGCATTCTGGCCTGCATCAGGAATAGTGTGGTGAGCAGAACCAGAGAAGTTATCGTCCCCCTGTACTCGGCACTAGTCAGACCTCAACTGGAATACTGTGTACAGTTCTGGGCCCCCCAGTTTGGGAAAGATGTCAGGATACTGGAATGTGTTCAGAGGAGGGCAACGAAGATGGTAAAGGGGCTGGAGCATAAGCCCTATGAGGAGCGACTGAGGGAGTTGGGGCTGTTTAGTCTAAAGAAGAGGAGGCTCAGGGGAGACCTCATTGCTCTCTACAGCTACCTGAAAGGAGGTTGTAGTCGGTCAGGGGTTGGTCTCTTCTCTCAGGTGACCAGTGACAGAACAAGAGGGCATGGACTCAAGCTACGTCAGGGAAAGTTTAGGCTTGATGTGAGGAAGAAGTTCTTTACTGAAAGGGTGATTGGCCATTGGAATGCGTTGCCCAGGGAGGTGGTGGAGTCGCCGACCCTGGAGGTGTTTAAGGGGAGATTGGATGTGGCACTGAGTGCCATGGTTTAGATGATGGTTGGTGTTAGGGTTGGGTTATACGTTGGACTTGATGATCTCAGAGGTCCTTTCCAACCTTGTCATACTGTGATACTGTGATACTGTGATACTGTAACCAGAACCAGAAACAGAACCACAAGAACCAGAACCAGAACCAGAACCAGAACCAGAACCAGAACCAGAACCAGTACCAGAACCAGAACCAGAACCGGAACCAGAATCAGAACCAGAACCACTAGAACCAGAACCAGAACCAGAACCAGAACCAGAACCAGAACCACCAGAACCAGAACCAGAACCGGAACCGGAACCAGAACCAGAACCGGAACCAGCACCAGAACCAGAATCGGAACCAGAACCAGAACCGGAACCAGCACCAGAACCAGAATCGGAACCAGAACCGGAACCAGAACCAGAACCAGAACCAGAACCAGAATCAGAACCGGAACCAGAACCGGAACCAGAACCAGAACCGGAACCAGAACCAGTACCACCAGAACCAGAATCAGAACCAGAACCAGAACCGAAACAGGAACCAGAACCAGAACTAGAACCACAACCAGAATCAGAATGACCAGAACCAGAACCGGAACCGGAACCAGAACCAGAACAGGAACCAGAACCGGGACCAGCACGAGAACCAGAACCGGAACCGGAACCAGAACCAGAACCAGAACCAGAACCAGAACCAGAACCACAATCAGAACCGGAACCAGAATAGGAACAAGAACCAGAACCAGAACCAGAACCAACAGAACCAGAATCAGAACCAGAACCAGTACCGGAACCAGAACTAGAACCAGAACCAGAACCAGAACCAGAACCGGAACCGGAACCGGAACCAGAACCGGAACCAGACCCAGACCCAGAACCAGAACCGGAACCGGAACCAGAACCAGAACCATCAGAATCAGAACCAAAACCGGAACCAGAACCAGTACCACTAGAACCAGAACCAGAACCACAACCAGAACCAGAATCGGAACTAGAACCGGAACCAGAACCGGAACCAGAACCGGAACCAGAACCAGAACCAGAACCGGAACCGGAACAAGAACCAGAACCAGTAACAGAACCAGAACAAGAACCACCAGAACCAGAACCAGAACCAGAACCGGATCCAGAACAAGAACCAGAACCAGAACCAGAACCGGAACCAGAACAAGAACCAGAACCAGAACCGGAACCAGCACCAGCACCAGAACCGGAACCAGAACCGGAACCAGAACCAGAACCAGAACCAGAACCGGAACCAGAACCGGAACCAGAACCAGAACCAGAACCAGAAGCAGTACCACCAGAACCAGAATCAGAACCAGAACCAGAACCGGAACCGGAACCGGAACCAGAACCAGAACTAGAACCAGAACCACCAGAACCAGAACCAGAACCAGAACCAGAACCAGAACCAGAACCAGAATCACCAGAACCAGAACCGGAAACGGAACCAGAACCAGAACCAGAACCAGAACCAGAACCAGAACCGGAACCGGAACCGGTACCGGAACCAGAACCGGAACCAGAACCAGAACCAGAACCAGAACCGGAACCAGAACCAGAACCACCAGAATCAGAACCAAAACCGGAACCAGAACCAGTACCACCAGAACCAGAACCAGAACCAGAATCAGAACCGGAACAAGAACCGGAACCAGAACCAGAACCAGAACCAGAACCAGAACCAGAACCAGAACCAGAACCAGAACCGGAACCAGAACCAGAACCAGAACCAGTACCAGAACCAGAACCAGAACCAGAACCAGAACCAGAACCAGAACCAGAACCAGAACCACCAGAATCAGAACCAGAACCAGAACCAGAACCAGAACCAGAACCGGAACCGGAACCAGAAGAAGAACCGGAACCAGCACCAGAACCAGAACCGGAACCAGAACCGGAACCAGCACCAGAACCAGAACCGGAACCGGAACCGGAACCAGAACCAGAACCAGAACCAGAACCAGAACCGGAACCAGAACCAGAACCGGAACCAGAACCAGAACCAGAACCAGTACCACCAGAACTAGAATCAGAACCAGAACCAGAACCGGAACCAGAACCAGAACCAGAACCAGAACCAGAACCGGAACCAGAACCAGAACCAGAACCAGAACCGGAACCGGAAACAGAACCAGAACCACCAGAACCAGAACGAGAACCAGAACCAGAACCGGAACCAGAACCAGAACCACCAGAACCAGAACCGGAACCAGAACTACCAGAACCAGAACCAGAACCAGAACCGGAACCTGAACCGGAACCAGAACCAGAACCAGAACCAGAACCAGAACCAGAACCAGAACCACCAGAACTAGAACCGGTCCGGTCCTGTTTAATATCTTTATAGATGATCTGGATGAGGGGATTGAGTCCATCATCAGCAAGTTTGCTGATGATACCAAACTGGGAAGAAGGTTTGATCTGTTAGAGGGTAGGATGGCCCTGCAGAGGGACCTGGACAGATTGGAGAGATGGGCCGATTCCAATGGGATGATGTTTAATAAGTCCAAATGTCGGGTACTTCATTTTGGACACAACAATCCCATGCAGAGCTACAGACTGGGGACAGAGTGGCTGGAGAGTAGTGAGGCAGAAAGGGACCTGGGAGTGCTGGTTGACAGGAAGCTCAACATGAGCCAGCAGTGTGCCCAGGTGGCCAAGAAGGCCAATGGCATTCTGGCCTGCATCAGGAATAGTGTGGTGAGCAGAACCAGAGAAGTTATCGTCCCCCTGTACTCGGCACTAGTCAGACCTCAACTGGAATACTGTGTACAGTTCTGGGCCCCCCAGTTTGGGAAAGATGTCAGGATACTGGAATGTGTTCAGAGGAGGGCAACGAAGATGGTAAAGGGGCTGGAGCATAAGCCCTATGAGGAGCGACTGAGGGAGTTGGGGCTGTTTAGTCTAAAGAAGAGGAGGCTCAGGGGAGACCTCATTGCTCTCTACAGCTACCTGAAAGGAGGTTGTAGTCGGTCAGGGGTTGGTCTCTTCTCTCAGGTGACCAGTGACAGAACAAGAGGGCATGGACTCAAGCTACGTCAGGGAAAGTTTAGGCTTGATGTGAGGAAGAAGTTCTTTACTGAAAGGGTGATTGGCCATTGGAATGCGTTGCCCAGGGAGGTGGTGGAGTCGCCGACCCTGGAGGTGTTTAAGGGGAGATTGGATGTGGCACTGAGTGCCATGGTTTAGATGATGGTTGGTGTTAGTGTTGGGTTATACGTTGGACTTGATGATCTCAGAGGTCCTTTCCAACCTTGTCATACTGTGATACTGTGATACTGTGATACTGTAACCAGAACCAGAAACAGAACCACCGGAACCAGAACCAGAACCAGAACCAGAACCAGTACCAGAACCAGAACCGGAACCACCAGAACCAGAACCAGAACCAGAACCAGAACCAGAACCACTAGAACCAGAACCAGAACCAGAACCAGAACCAGAACCAGAACCACCAGAACCAGAACCAGAACCGGAACCGGAACCAGAACCAGAACCGGAACCAGCACCAGAACCAAAATCGGAACCAGAACCGGAACCGGAACCAGAACCAGAACCAGAACCAGAACCGGAACCAGAACCGGAAACAGAAGCAGAACCAGAACCAGAACCAGTACCACCAGAATCAGAACCAGAACCAGAACCGGAACCGGAACCAAAACCAGAACCAGAACTAGAACCAGAACCACCAGAACCAGAACCAGAACCACAACCACAACCAGAACCAGAATCACCAGAACCAGAACCAGAACCGGAACCAGAACCAGAACCAGAACCGGAACCAGAACCGGGACCAGCACCAGAACCAGAACCGGAACCGGAACCAGAACCAGAACCAGAACCAGAAAAAGAACCAGAACCAGAACCACAATCAGAACCGGAACCAGAACCAGAACCAGAACCGGGACCAGCACCAGCACCAGAACCGGAACCGGAACCAGAACCAGAACCAGAACCAGAACCAGAACCGGAACCGGAACCAGAACCGGAACCAGAACCAGAACCAGAACCAGAACCACCAGAACCAGAACCAGAACCAGAACCAGAACCGGAACTAGAACCGGAACCAGAACCAGAACCAGAACCGGAACCAGAACCAGAACCAGAACCGGAACCGGAACCAGAACCACAACCAGAACCAGTACCAGAACCAGAACCAGAACCAGAAGCGGAACCAGAACCAGAACCAGAACCACTAGAACCAGAACCAGAACCAGAACCAGAACCAGAACCAGAACCACCAGAACCAGAACCGGAACCGGAACCAGAACCAGAAACGGAACCAGCACCAGAACCAGAATCGGAACCAGAACCAGAACCGGAACCAGCACCAGAACCAGAATCGGAACCAGAACCGGAACCAGAACCAGAACCAGAACCAGAACCAGAACCAGAATCGGAACTAGAACCGGAACCAGAACCAGAACCAGAACCAGAACCAGTACCACCAGAACCAGAATCAGAACCAGAACCAGAACCGGAACCGGAACCAGAACCAGAACCAGAACTAGAACCAGAACCACCAGAACCAGAACCAGAACCACAACCAGAACCAGAATCACCAGAACCAGAACCAGAACCGGAACCAGAACCAGAACCAGAACCGGAACCAGAACCGGGACCAGCACGAGAACCAGAACCGGAACCGGAACCAGAACCAGAACCAGAACGAGGACCAGAACCAGAACCACAATCAGAACCGGAACCAGAACCGGAACAAGAACCAGAACCAGAACCAGAACCACCAGAACCAGAATCAGAACCAGAACCAGTACCGGAACCAGAACTAGAACCAGAACCAGAACCAGAACCGGAACCGGAACCAGAACCGGAACCAGAACCAGAACCAGAACCAGAACCGGAACCGGAACCAGAACCAGAACCATCAGAATCAGAACCAAAACCGGAACCAGAACCAGTACCACCAGAACCAGAACCAGAACCGGAACCAGAACCGGAACCAGAACGAGAACCAGAACCGGAACCGGAACAAGAACCAGAACCAGTAACAGAACCAGAACAAGAACCACCAGAACCAGAACCAGAACCAGAACCGGAACCAGAACAAGAACCAGAACCAGAACCAGAACCAGAACCGGAACCAGAACAAGAACCAGAACCAGAACCGGGACCAGCACCAGAACCAGAACCGGAACCAGAACCGGAACCAGAACCAGAACCAGAACCGGAACCAGAACCGGAACCAGAACCAGAACCAGAACCAGAACCAGAAGCAGTACCACCAGAACCAGAATCAGAACCAGAACCAGAACCGGAACCAAAACCGAAACCAGAACCAGAACTAGAACCAGAACCACCAGAACCAGAACCAAAACCAGAACCAGAACCACAACCAGAACCAGAATCACCAGAACCAGAACCAGAACCGGAAACGGAACCAGAACCAGAACCAGAACCAGAACCAGAACCAGAGCCAGAACCGGAACCGGAACCGGAACCAGAACCGGAACCAGAACCAGAACCAGAACCAGAACCACCAGAATCAGAACCAAAACCGGAACCAGAACCAGTACCACCAGAACCAGAACCAGAACCAGAACCAGAATCAGAACCGGAACAAGAACCGGAACCAGAACCAGAACCAGAACCGGAACCAGAACCAGAACCGGAACCGGAACCAGAACCAGAACCAGTACCAGAACCAGAACCAGAACCACCAGAACCAGAACCAGAACCAGAACCAGAACCAGAACCAGAACCAGAACCACCAGAATCAGAACCAGAACCAGAACCAGAAACAAAACCAGAACCAGAACCGGAACGGGAACCAGAACCAGAAGAAGAACCGGAACCAGCACCAGAACCAGAACCGGAACCAGAACCGGAACCAGCACCAGAACCAGAACCGGAACCGGAACCGGAACCAGAACCAGAACCAGAACCAGAATTGGAACCAGAACCAGAACCGGAACCAGAACCGGAACCAGAACCAGAACCAGAACCAGTACCACCAGAACTAGAATCAGAACCAGAACCAGAACCGGAACCGGAACCAGAAGCAGAACCAGAACCAGAACTAGAACCAGAACCACCAGAACCAGAACCAGAACCAGAACCAGAACCAGAACCAGATCCGGAACCAGAACCAGAACCACCAGAACCAGAACCAGAACCGGAACCAGAACTACCAGAACCAGAACCAGAACCAGAACCGGAACCAGAACCGGAACCAGAACCATAACCAGAACCAGAACCAGAACCAGAACCAGAACCAGAACCACCAGAACCAGAACCAGAACCGGAACCAGAACTACCAGAACCAGAACCAGAACCAGAACCGGAACCAGAACCGGAACCAGAACCAGAACCAGAACCAGAACCAGAACCAGAACCAGAACCACCAGAACTAGAACCGGTCCGGTCCTGTTTAATATCTTTATAGATGATCTGGATGAGGGGATTGAGTCCATCATCAGCAAGTTTGCTGATGATACCAAACTGGGAAGAAGGTTTGATCTGTTAGAGGGTAGGATGGCCCTGCAGAGGGACCTGGACAGATTGGAGAGATGGGCCGATTCCAATGGGATGATGTTTAATAAGTCCAAATGTCGGGTACTTCATTTTGGACACAACAATCCCATGCAGAGCTACAGACTGGGGACAGAGTGGCTGGAGAGTAGTGAGGCAGAAAGGGACCTGGGAGTGCTGGTTGACAGGAAGCTCAACATGAGCCAGCAGTGTGCCCAGGTGGCCAAGAAGGCCAATGGCATTCTGGCCTGCATCAGGAATAGTGTGGTGAGCAGAACCAGAGAAGTTATCGTCCCCCTGTACTCGGCACTAGTCAGACCTCAACTGGAATACTGTGTACAGTTCTGGGCCCCCCAGTTTGGGAAAGATGTCAGGATACTGGAATGTGTTCAGAGGAGGGCAACGAAGATGGTAAAGGGGCTGGAGCATAAGCCCTATGAGGAGCGACTGAGGGAGTTGGGGCTGTTTAGTCTAAAGAAGAGGAGGCTCAGGGGAGACCTCAATGCTCTCTACAGCTACCTGAAAGGAGGTTGTAGTCGGTCAGGGGTTGGTCTCTTCTCTCAGGTGACCAGTGACAGAACAAGAGGGCATGGACTCAAGCTACGTCAGGGAAAGTTTAGGCTTGATGTGAGGAAGAAGTTCTTTACTGAAAGGGTGATTGGCCATTGGAATGCGTTGCCCAGGGAGGTGGTGGAGTCGCCGACCCTGGAGGTGTTTAAGGGGAGATTGGATGTGGCACTGAGTGCCATGGTTTAGATGATGGTTGGTGTTAGGGTTGGGTTATACGTTGGACTTGATGATCTCAGAGGTCCTTTCCAACCTTGTCATACTGTGATACTGTGATACTGTGATACTGTAACCAGAACCAGAACCAGAACCAGAACCAGAACCAGAACCAGAACCAGAACCAGAACCAGAACCGGAACCACCAGAACCAGAACCAGAACCAGAACCAGAACCAGAACCAGAACCAGAACCAGAACCACCAGAACCAGAACCAGAACCAGAACCAGAACCACCAGAACCAGAACCAGAAACGGAACCAAAACCAGAGCCGGAACCACCAGAAACAGAACCAGAACCAGAACCAAAACCAGAACCAGAACCAGAACCAGAACCAGAACCAGAACCAGAACCACCAGAACCAGAACCAGAACCGGAACCAAAACCAGAACCGGAACCACCAGAACCAGAACCAGAACCAGAACCAGAACCAGAACCAGAACCAGAACCAGAACCAGAACCAGAACCAGAACCACCAGAACCAGAACCAGAACCAGAACCAGAACCAGATCCGGAACCGGAACCGGAACCAGAACCAGAACCAGAACCAGAACCAGAACCAGAACCAGAACCACCAGAACCAGAACCAGAACCAGAACCAGAACCAGAACCGGAACTTGAACCGGAACCAGAACCAGAACCGGAACCAGAACCAGAACCAGAACCGGAACCGGAACCAGAACCAGAACCAGAACCAGTACCAGAACCAGAACCAGAACCTGAACCAGAACCAGAACCAGAACCACTAGAACCAGAACCAGAACCAGAACCAGAACCAGAACCACCAGAACCAGAACCAGAACCGGAACCGGAACCAGAACCAGAACCGGAACCAGCACCAGAACCAGAATCGGAACCAGAACCAGAACCGGAACCAGCACCAGAACCAGAATCGGAACCAGAACCGGAACCAGAACCAGAACGAGAACCAGAACCAGAACCAGAACCGGAACCAGAACCGGAACCAGAACCAGAACCAGAACCAGTACCACCAGAACCAGAATCAGAACCAGAACCAGAACCGGAACCGGAACCAGAACCAGAACCAGAACTAGAACCAGAACCACTAGAACCAGAACCAGAACCAGAACCACAACCAGAACCAGAATCACCAGAACCAGAAGCAGAACCGGAACCAGAACCAGAACCAGAACCGGAACCAGAACCGGGACCAGCACGAGAACCAGAACCGGAACCGGAACCAGAACCAGAACCAGAACCAGAACCAGAACCAGAACCAGAACCTCAATCAGAACCGGAACCAGAACCGGAACAAGAACCAGAACCAGAACCAGAACCACCAGAACCAGAATCAGAACCAGAACCAGTACCGGAACCAGAACTAGAACCAGAACCAGAAACAGAACCAGAACCGGAACCGGAACCAAAACCAGAACCGGAACCAGAACCAGAACCAGAACCGGAACCGGAACCAGAACCAGAACCATCAGAATCAGAACCAAAACCGGAACCAGAACCAGTACCACCAGAACCAGAACCAGAAGCAGAACCAGAACCAGAATCGGAACTAGAACCGGAACCAGAACCGGAACCAGAACCGGAACCAGAACCAGAACCAGAACCAGAACCAGAACCGGAACCGGAACAAGAACCAGAACCAGAACCAGTAACAGAACCAGAACAAGAACCACCAGAACCAGAACCAGAACCAGAACCGGAACCAGAACAAGAACCAGAACCAGAACCACAACCGGAACCAGAACAAGAACCAGAACCAGAACCGGAACCAGCACCAGAACCAGAACCGGAACCAGAACCAGAACCAGAACCAGAACCAGAACCGGAACCAGAACCGGAACCAGAACCAGAACCAGAACCAGAAGCAGTACCACCAGAACCAAAACCAAAACCAGAACCAGAACCAGAACCAGAACCAGATCCAGATCCAGAACCACCAGAACCAGAACCAGAACTGGAACCAAAACCAGAACCGGAACCACCAGAACCAGAACCAGAACCAGAATCAGAACCAGAACCAGTACCGGAACCAGAACTAGAACCAGAACCAGAACCAGAACCAGAACCGGAACCGGAACCGGAACCAGAACCGGAACCAGAACCAGAACCAGAACCAGAACCGGAACCGGAACCGGAACCAGAACCAGAACCATCAGAATCAGAACCAAAACCGGAACCAGAACCAGAACCACCAGAACCAGAACCAGAACCAGAACCAGAACCAGAATCGGAACTAGAACCGGAACCAGAACCGGAACCAGAACCGGAACCAGAACCAGAACCAGAACCGGAACCGGAACAAGAACCAGAACCAGTAACAGAACCAGAACAAGAACCACCAGAACCAGAACCAGAACCAGAACCACAACCAGAACCAGAATCACCAGAACCAGAACCGGAACCAGAACCGGAACCAGAACCAGAACCAGAACCAGAACCAGAACCAGAACCAGAACCAGAACCGGAACCGGAACCGGAACCGGAACCGGAACCAGAACCAGAACCGGAACCGGAACCAGAACCAGAACCAGAACCACCAGAATCAGAACCAAAACCGGAACCAGAACCAGTACCACCAGAACCAGAACCAGAACCAGAATCAGAACCGGAACAAGAACCGGAACCAGAACCAGAACCAGAACCGGAACCAGAACCAGAACCGGAACCAGAACCAGTACCAGAACCAGAACCAGAACCACCAGAACCAGAACCAGAACCAGAACCAGAACCAGAACCAGAACCAGAACCACCAGAATCAGAACCAGAACCAGAACCAGAACCAGAACCAGAACCAGAACCGGAACCGGAACCAGAACCAGAAGAAGAACCGGAACCAGCACCAGAACCAGAACCGGAACCAGAACCGGAACCAGCACCAGAACCAGAACCGGAACCGGAACCGGAACCGGAACCGGAACCAGAACCAGAGAGTAGTGAGGCAGAAAGGCACCTGGGAGTGCTGGTTGACAGGAAGCTCAACATGAGCCAGCAGTGTGCCCAGGTGGACAAGAAGGCCAATGGCATTCTGGCCTGCATCAGGAATAGTGTGGTGAGCAGAACCAGAGAAGTTATCGTCCCCCTGTACTCGGCACTAGTCAGACCTCAACTGGAATACTGTGTACAGTTCTGGGCCCCCCAGTTTGGGAAAGATGTCAGGATACTGGAATGTGTTCAGAGGAGGGCAACGAAGATGGTAAAGGGGCTGGAGCATAAGCCCTATGAGGAGCGACTGAGGGAGTTGGGGCTGTTTAGTCTAAAGAAGAGGAGGCTCAGGGGAGACCTCATTGCTCTCTACAGCTACCTGAAAGGAGGTTGTAGTCGGTCAGGGGTTGGTCTCTTCTCTCAGGTGACCAGTGACAGAACAAGAGGGCATGGACTCAAGCTACGTCAGGGAAAGTTTAGGCTTGATGTGAGGAAGAAGTTCTTTACTGAAAGGGTGATTGGCCATTGGAATGCGTTGCCCAGGGAGGTGGTGGAGTCGCCGACCCTGGAGGTGTTTAAGGGGAGATTGGATGTGGCACTGAGTGCCATGGTTTAGATGATGGTTGGTGTTAGGGTTGGGTTATACGTTGGACTTGATGATCTCAGAGGTCCTTTCCAACCTTGTCATACTGTGATACTGTGATACTGTGATACTGTAACCAGAACCAGAAACAGAACCACCAGAACCAGAACCAGAACCAGAACCAGAACCAGAACCAGAACCAGAACCAGAACCAGAACCACCAGAACCAGAACCAGAACCGGAACCGGAACCAGAACCAGAACCGGAACCAGCACCAGAACCAGAATCGGAACCAGAACCAGAACCGGAACCAGCACCAGAACCAGAATCGGAACCAGAACCGGAACCAGAACCAGAACCAGAACCAGAACCAGAATCAGAACCGGAACCAGAACCGGAACCAGAACCAGAACCGGAACCAGAACCAGTACCACCAGAACCAGAATCAGAACCAGAACCAGAACCGAAACCGGAACCAGAACCAGAACCAGAACTAGAACCACAACCAGAATCAGAATGACCAGAACCAGAACCGGAACCGGAACCAGAACCAGAACAGGAACCAGAACCGGGACCAGCACGAGAACCAGAACCGGAACCGGAACCAGAACCAGAACCAGAACCAGAACCAGAACCAGAACCACAATCAGAACCGGAACCAGAATAGGAACAAGAACCAGAACCAGAACCAGAACCAACAGAACCAGAATCAGAAGCAGAACCAGTACCGGAACCAGAACTAGAACCAGAACCAGAACCAGAACCAGAACCGGAACCGGAACCGGAACCAGAACCGGAACCAGAACCAGAACCAGAACCAGAACCGGAACCGGAACCAGAACCAGAACCATCAGAATCAGAACCAAAACCGGAAGCAGAACCAGTACCACTAGAACCAGAACCAGAACCAGAACCAGAACCAGAATCGGAACTAGAACCGGAACCAGAACCGGAACCAGAACCGGAACCAGAACCAGAACCAGAACCGGAACCGGAACAAGAACCAGAACCAGTAACAGAACCAGAACAAGAACCACCAGAACCAGAACCAGAACCAGAACCGGATCCAGAACAAGAACCAGAACCAGAACCAGAACCGGAACCAGAACAAGAACCAGAACCAGAACCGGAACCAGCACCAGCACCAGAACCGGAACCAGAACCGGAACCAGAACCAGAACCAGAACCAGAACCGGAACCAGAACCGGAACCAGAACCAGAACCAGAACCAGAAGCAGTACCACCAGAACCAGAATCAGAACCAGAACCAGAACCGGAACCGGAACCGGAACCAGAACCAGAACTAGAACCAGAACCACCAGAACCAGAACCAGAACCAGAACCAGAACCAGAACCAGAATCACCAGAACCAGAACCGGAAACGGAACCAGAACCAGAACCAGAACCAGAACCAGAACCAGAACCGGAACCGGAACCGGTACCGGAACCAGAACCGGAACCAGAACCAGAACCAGAACCAGAACCGGAACCAGAACCAGAACCACCAGAATCAGAACCAAAACCGGAACCAGAACCAGTACCACCAGAACCAGAACCAGAACCAGAATCAGAACCGGAACAAGAACCGGAACCAGAACCAGAACCAGAACCAGAACCAGAACCAGAACCAGAACCAGAACCAGAACCGGAACCAGAACCAGAACCAGAACCAGTACCAGAACCAGAACCAGAACCAGAACCAGAACCAGAACCAGAACCAGAACCAGAACCACCAGAATCAGAACCAGAACCAGAACCAGAACCAGAACCAGAACCGGAACCGGAACCAGAAGAAGAACCGGAACCAGCACCAGAACCAGAACCGGAACCAGAACCGGAACCAGCACCAGAACCAGAACCGGAACCGGAACCGGAACCAGAACCAGAACCAGAACCAGAACCAGAACCGGAACCAGAACCAGAACCGGAACCAGAACCAGAACCAGAACCAGTACCACCAGAACTAGAATCAGAACCAGAACCAGAACCGGAACCAGAACCAGAACCAGAACCAGAACCAGAACCGGAACCAGAACCAGAACCAGAACCAGAACCGGAACCGGAAACAGAACCAGAACCACCAGAACCAGAACGAGAACCAGAACCAGAACCGGAACCAGAACCAGAACCGCCAGAACCAGAACCAGAACCGGAACCAGAACTACCAGAACCAGAACCAGAACCAGAACCGGAACCTGAACCGGAACCAGAACCAGAACCAGAACCAGAACCAGAACCAGAACCAGAACCACCAGAACTAGAACCGGTCCGGTCCTGTTTAATATCTTTATAGATGATCTGGATGAGGGGATTGAGTCCATCATCAGCAAGTTTGCTGATGATACCAAACTGGGAAGAAGGTTTGATCTGTTAGAGGGTAGGATGGCCCTGCAGAGGGACCTGGACAGATTGGAGAGATGGGCCGATTCCAATGGGATGATGTTTAATAAGTCCAAATGTCGGGTACTTCATTTTGGACACAACAATCCCATGCAGAGCTACAGACTGGGGACAGAGTGGCTGGAGAGTAGTGAGGCAGAAAGGGACCTGGGAGTGCTGGTTGACAGGAAGCTCAACATGAGCCAGCAGTGTGCCCAGGTGGCCAAGAAGGCCAATGGCATTCTGGCCTGCATCAGGAATAGTGTGGTGAGCAGAACCAGAGAAGTTATCGTCCCCCTGTACTCGGCACTAGTCAGACCTCAACTGGAATACTGTGTACAGTTCTGGGCCCCCCAGTTTGGGAAAGATGTCAGGATACTGGAATGTGTTCAGAGGAGGGCAACGAAGATGGTAAAGGGGCTGGAGCATAAGCCCTATGAGGAGCGACTGAGGGAGTTGGGGCTGTTTAGTCTAAAGAAGAGGAGGCTCAGGGGAGACCTCATTGCTCTCTACAGCTACCTGAAAGGAGGTTGTAGTCGGTCAGGGGTTGGTCTCTTCTCTCAGGTGACCAGTGACAGAACAAGAGGGCATGGACTCAAGCTACGTCAGGGAAAGTTTAGGCTTGATGTGAGGAAGAAGTTCTTTACTGAAAGGGTGATTGGCCATTGGAATGCGTTGCCCAGGGAGGTGGTGGAGTCGCCGACCCTGGAGGTGTTTAAGGGGAGATTGGATGTGGCACTGAGTGCCATGGTTTAGATGATGGTTGGTGTTAGTGTTGGGTTATACGTTGGACTTGATGATCTCAGAGGTCCTTTCCAACCTTGTCATACTGTGATACTGTGATACTGTGATACTGTAACCAGAACCAGAAACAGAACCACCGGAACCAGAACCAGAACCAGAACCAGAACCAGTACCAGAACCAGAACCGGAACCACCAGAACCAGAACCAGAACCAGAACCAGAACCAGAACCAGAACCACTAGAACCAGAACCAGAACCAGAACCAGAACCAGAACCAGAACCACCAGAACCAGAACCAGAACCGGAACCGGAACCAGAACCAGAACCGGAACCAGCACCAGAACCAAAATCGGAACCAGAACCGGAACCGGAACCAGAACCAGAACCAGAACCAGAACCGGAACCAGAACCGGAAACAGAAGCAGAACCAGAACCAGAACCAGTACCACCAGAATCAGAACCAGAACCAGAACCGGAACCGGAACCAAAACCAGAACCAGAACTAGAACCAGAACCACCAGAACCAGAACCAGAACCACAACCACAACCAGAACCAGAATCACCAGAACCAGAACCAGAACCGGAACCAGAACCAGAACCAGAACCGGAACCAGAACCGGGACCAGCACCAGAACCAGAACCGGAACCGGAACCAGAACCAGAACCAGAACCAGAAAAAGAACCAGAACCAGAACCACAATCAGAACCGGAACCAGAACCAGAACCAGAACCGGGACCAGCACCAGCACCAGAACCGGAACCGGAACCAGAACCAGAACCAGAACCAGAACCAGAACCGGAATCGGAACCAGAACCGGAACCAGAACCAGAACCAGAACCAGAACCACCAGAACCAGAACCAGAACCAGAACCAGAACCGGAACTAGAACCGGAACCAGAACCAGAACCAGAACCGGAACCAGAACCAGAACCAGAACCGGAACCGGAACCAGAACCACAACCAGAACCAGTACCAGAACCAGAACCAGAACCAGAAGCGGAACCAGAACCAGAACCAGAACCACTAGAACCAGAACCAGAACCAGAACCAGAACCAGAACCAGAACCACCAGAACCAGAACCGGAACCGGAACCAGAACCAGAAACGGAACCAGCACCAGAACCAGAATCGGAACCAGAACCAGAACCGGAACCAGCACCAGAACCAGAATCGGAACCAGAACCGGAACCAGAACCAGAACCAGAACCAGAACCAGAACCAGAATCGGAACTAGAACCGGAACCAGAACCAGAACCAGAACCAGAACCAGTACCACCAGAACCAGAATCAGAACCAGAACCAGAACCGGAACCGGAACCAGAACCAGAACCAGAACTAGAACCAGAACCACCAGAACCAGAACCAGAACCACAACCAGAACCAGAATCACCAGAACCAGAACCAGAACCGGAACCAGAACCAGAACCAGAACCGGAACCAGAACCGGGACCAGCACGAGAACCAGAACCGGAACCGGAACCAGAACCAGAACCAGAACGAGGACCAGAACCAGAACCACAATCAGAACCGGAACCAGAACCGGAACAAGAACCAGAACCAGAACCAGAACCACCAGAACCAGAATCAGAACCAGAACCAGTACCGGAACCAGAACTAGAACCAGAACCAGAACCAGAACCGGAACCGGAACCAGAACCGGAACCAGAACCAGAACCAGAACCAGAACCGGAACCGGAACCAGAACCAGAACCATCAGAATCAGAACCAAAACCGGAACCAGAACCAGTACCACCAGAACCAGAACCAGAACCGGAACCAGAACCGGAACCAGAACGAGAACCAGAACCGGAACCGGAACAAGAACCAGAACCAGTAACAGAACCAGAACAAGAACCACCAGAACCAGAACCAGAACCAGAACCGGAACCAGAACAAGAACCAGAACCAGAACCAGAACCAGAACCGGAACCAGAACAAGAACCAGAACCAGAACCGGGACCAGCACCAGAACCAGAACCGGAACCAGAACCGGAACCAGAACCAGAACCAGAACCGGAACCAGAACCGGAACCAGAACCAGAACCAGAACCAGAACCAGAAGCAGTACCACCAGAACCAGAATCAGAACCAGAACCAGAACCGGAACCAAAACCGAAACCAGAACCAGAACTAGAACCAGAACCACCAGAACCAGAACCAAAACCAGAACCAGAACCACAACCAGAACCAGAATCACCAGAACCAGAACCAGAACCGGAAACGGAACCAGAACCAGAACCAGAACCAGAACCAGAACCAGAGCCAGAACCGGAACCGGAACCGGAACCAGAACCGGAACCAGAACCAGAACCAGAACCAGAACCACCAGAATCAGAACCAAAACCGGAACCAGAACCAGTACCACCAGAACCAGAACCAGAACCAGAACCAGAATCAGAACCGGAACAAGAACCGGAACCAGAACCAGAACCAGAACCGGAACCAGAACCAGAACCGGAACCGGAACCAGAACCAGAACCAGTACCAGAACCAGAACCAGAACCACCAGAACCAGAACCAGAACCAGAACCAGAACCAGAACCAGAACCAGAACCACCAGAATCAGAACCAGAACCAGAACCAGAAACAAAACCAGAACCAGAACCGGAACGGGAACCAGAACCAGAAGAAGAACCGGAACCAGCACCAGAACCAGAACCGGAACCAGAACCGGAACCAGCACCAGAACCAGAACCGGAACCGGAACCGGAACCAGAACCAGAACCAGAACCAGAATTGGAACCAGAACCAGAACCGGAACCAGAACCGGAACCAGAACCAGAACCAGAACCAGTACCACCAGAACTAGAATCAGAACCAGAACCAGAACCGGAACCGGAACCAGAAGCAGAACCAGAACCAGAACTAGAACCAGAACCACCAGAACCAGAACCAGAACCAGAACCAGAACCAGAACCAGATCCGGAACCAGAACCAGAACCACCAGAACCAGAACCAGAACCGGAACCAGAACTACCAGAACCAGAACCAGAACCAGAACCGGAACCAGAACCGGAACCAGAACCATAACCAGAACCAGAACCAGAACCAGAACCAGAACCAGAACCAGAACCACCAGAACTAGAACCGGTCCGGTCCTGTTTAATATCTTTATAGATGATCTGGATGAGGGGATTGAGTCCATCATCAGCAAGTTTGCTGATGATACCAAACTGGGAAGAAGGTTTGATCTGTTAGAGGGTAGGATGGCCCTGCAGAGGGACCTGGACAGATTGGAGAGATGGGCCGATTCCAATGGGATGATGTTTAATAAGTCCAAATGTCGGGTACTTCATTTTGGACACAACAATCCCATGCAGAGCTACAGACTGGGGACAGAGTGGCTGGAGAGTAGTGAGGCAGAAAGGGACCTGGGAGTGCTGGTTGACAGGAAGCTCAACATGAGCCAGCAGTGTGCCCAGGTGGCCAAGAAGGCCAATGGCATTCTGGCCTGCATCAGGAATAGTGTGGTGAGCAGAACCAGAGAAGTTATCGTCCCCCTGTACTCGGCACTAGTCAGACCTCAACTGGAATACTGTGTACAGTTCTGGGCCCCCCAGTTTGGGAAAGATGTCAGGATACTGGAATGTGTTCAGAGGAGGGCAACGAAGATGGTAAAGGGGCTGGAGCATAAGCCCTATGAGGAGCGACTGAGGGAGTTGGGGCTGTTTAGTCTAAAGAAGAGGAGGCTCAGGGGAGACCTCAATGCTCTCTACAGCTACCTGAAAGGAGGTTGTAGTCGGTCAGGGGTTGGTCTCTTCTCTCAGGTGACCAGTGACAGAACAAGAGGGCATGGACTCAAGCTACGTCAGGGAAAGTTTAGGCTTGATGTGAGGAAGAAGTTCTTTACTGAAAGGGTGATTGGCCATTGGAATGCGTTGCCCAGGGAGGTGGTGGAGTCGCCGACCCTGGAGGTGTTTAAGGGGAGATTGGATGTGGCACTGAGTGCCATGGTTTAGATGATGGTTGGTGTTAGTGTTGGGTTATACGTTGGACTTGATGATCTCAGAGGTCCTTTCCAACCTTGTCATACTGTGATACTGTGATACTGTGATACTGTAACCAGAACCAGAACCAGAACCAGAACCAGAACCAGAACCAGAACCAGAACCAGAACCAGAACCGGAACCACCAGAACCAGAACCAGAACCAGAACCAGAACCAGAACCAGAACCAGAACCAGAACCACCAGAACCAGAACCAGAACCAGAACCAGAACCACCAGAACCAGAACCAGAAACGGAACCAAAACCAGAGCCGGAACCACCAGAAACAGAACCAGAACCAGAACCAAAACCAGAACCAGAACCAGAACCAGAACCAGAACCAGAACCAGAACCACCAGAACCAGAACCAGAACCGGAACCAAAACCAGAACCGGAACCACCAGAACCAGAACCAGAACCAGAACCAGAACCAGAACCAGAACCAGAACCAGAACCAGAACCACCAGAACCAGAACCAGAACCAGAACCAGAACCAGATCCGGAACCGGAACCGGAACCAGAACCAGAACCAGAACCAGAACCAGAACCAGAACCAGAACCACCAGAACCAGAACCAGAACCAGAACCAGAACCAGAACCAGAACCGGAACTTGAACCGGAACCAGAACCAGAACCGGAACCAGAACCAGAACCAGAACCGGAACCGGAACCAGAACCAGAACCAGAACCAGTACCAGAACCAGAACCAGAACCTGAACCAGAACCAGAACCAGAACCACTAGAACCAGAACCAGAACCAGAACCAGAACCAGAACCAGAACCACCAGAACCAGAACCAGAACCGGAACCGGAACCAGAACCAGAACCGGAACCAGCACCAGAACCAGAATCGGAACCAGAACCAGAACCGGAACCAGCACCAGAACCAGAATCGGAACCAGAACCGGAACCAGAACCAGAACGAGAACCAGAACCAGAACCAGAACCGGAACCAGAACCGGAACCGGAACCAGAACCAGAACCAGAACCAGAACCAGAACCAGTACCACCAGAACCAGAATCAGAACCAGAACCAGAACCGGAACCGGAACCAGAACCAGAACCAGAACTAGAACCAGAACCACTAGAACCAGAACCAGAACCAGAACCACAACCAGAACCAGAATCACCAGAACCAGAAGCAGAACCGGAACCAGAACCAGAACCAGAACCGGAACCAGAACCGGGACCAGCACGAGAACCAGAACCGGAACCGGAACCAGAACCAGAACCAGAACCAGAACCAGAACCAGAACCAGAACCAGAACCACAATCAGAACCGGAACCAGAACCGGAACAAGAACCAGAACCAGAACCAGAACCACCAGAACCAGAATCAGAACCAGAACCAGTACCGGAACCAGAACTAGAACCAGAACCAGAAACAGAACCAGAACCGGAACCGGAACCAAAACCAGAACCGGAACCAGAACCAGAACCAGAACCGGAACCGGAACCAGAACCAGAACCATCAGAATCAGAACCAAAACCGGAACCAGAACCAGTACCACCAGAACCAGAACCAGAAGCAGAACCAGAACCAGAATCGGAACTAGAACCGGAACCAGAACCGGAACCAGAACCGGAACCAGAACCAGAACCAGAACCAGAACCAGAACCGGAACCGGAACAAGAACCAGAACCAGAACCAGTAACAGAACCAGAACAAGAACCACCAGAACCAGAACCAGAACCAGAACCGGAACCAGAACAAGAACCAGAACCAGAACCACAACCGGAACCAGAACAAGAACCAGAACCAGAACCGGAACCAGCACCAGAACCAGAACCGGAACCAGAACCAGAACCAGAACCAGAACCAGAACCGGAACCAGAACCGGAACCAGAACCAGAACCAGAACCAGAAGCAGTACCACCAGAACCAAAACCAAAACCAGAACCAGAACCAGAACCAGAACCAGATCCAGATCCAGAACCACCAGAACCAGAACCAGAACTGGAACCAAAACCAGAACCGGAACCACCAGAACCAGAACCAGAACCAGAATCAGAACCAGAACCAGTACCGGAACCAGAACTAGAACCAGAACCAGAACCAGAACCAGAACCGGAACCGGAACCGGAACCAGAACCGGAACCAGAACCAGAACCAGAACCAGAACCGGAACCGGAACCGGAACCAGAACCAGAACCATCAGAATCAGAACCAAAACCGGAACCAGAACCAGAACCACCAGAACCAGAACCAGAACCAGAACCAGAACCAGAATCGGAACTAGAACCGGAACCAGAACCGGAACCAGAACCGGAACCAGAACCAGAACCAGAACCGGAACCGGAACAAGAACCAGAACCAGTAACAGAACCAGAACAAGAACCACCAGAACCAGAACCAGAACCAGAACCAGAACCACAACCAGAACCAGAATCACCAGAACCAGAACCGGAACCAGAACCGGAACCAGAACCAGAACCAGAACCAGAACCAGAACCAGAACCAGAACCGGAACCGGAACCGGAACCGGAACCGGAACCAGAACCAGAACCAGAACCGGAACCAGAACCAGAACCAGAACCACCAGAATCAGAACCAAAACCGGAACCAGAACCAGTACCACCAGAACCAGAACCAGAACCAGAATCAGAACCGGAACAAGAACCGGAACCAGAACCAGAACCAGAACCGGAACCAGAACCAGAACCGGAACCGGAACCAGAACCAGAACCAGTACCAGAACCAGAACCAGAACCACCAGAACCAGAACCAGAACCAGAACCAGAACCAGAACCAGAACCAGAACCACCAGAATCAGAACCAGAACCAGAACCAGAACCAGAACCAGAACCAGAACCGGAACCGGAACCAGAACCAGAAGAAGAACCGGAACCAGCACCAGAACCAGAACCGGAACCAGAACCGGAACCAGCACCAGAACCAGAACCGGAACCGGAACCGGAACCGGAACCGGAACCAGAACCAGAGAGTAGTGAGGCAGAAAGGCACCTGGGAGTGCTGGTTGACAGGAAGCTCAACATGAGCCAGCAGTGTGCCCAGGTGGCCAAGAAGGCCAATGGCATTCTGGCCTGCATCAGGAATAGTGTGGTGAGCAGAACCAGAGAAGTTATCGTCCCCCTGTACTCGGCACTAGTCAGACCTCAACTGGAATACTGTGTACAGTTCTGGGCCCCCCAGTTTGGGAAAGATGTCAGGATACTGGAATGTGTTCAGAGGAGGGCAACGAAGATGGTAAAGGGGCTGGAGCATAAGCCCTATGAGGAGCGACTGAGGGAGTTGGGGCTGTTTAGTCTAAAGAAGAGGAGGCTCAGGGGAGACCTCATTGCTCTCTACAGCTACCTGAAAGGAGGTTGTAGTCGGTCAGGGGTTGGTCTCTTCTCTCAGGTGACCAGTGACAGAACAAGAGGGCATGGACTCAAGCTACGTCAGGGAAAGTTTAGGCTTGATGTGAGGAAGAAGTTCTTTACTGAAAGGGTGATTGGCCATTGGAATGCGTTGCCCAGGGAGGTGGTGGAGTCGCCGACCCTGGAGGTGTTTAAGGGGAGATTGGATGTGGCACTGAGTGCCATGGTTTAGATGATGGTTGGTGTTAGGGTTGGGTTATACGTTGGACTTGATGATCTCAGAGGTCCTTTCCAACCTTGTCATACTGTGATACTGTGATACTGTGATACTGTAACCAGAACCAGAAACAGAACCACCAGAACCAGAACCAGAACCAGAACCAGAACCAGAACCAGAACCAGAACCAGTACCAGAACCAGAACCAGAACCAGAACCAGAATCAGAACCAGAACCACTAGAACCAGAACCAGAACCAGAACCAGAACCAGAACCACCAGAACCAGAACCAGAACCGGAACCGGAACCAGAACCAGAACCGGAACCAGCACCAGAACCAGAATCGGAACCAGAACCAGAACCGGAACCAGCACCAGAACCAGAATCGGAACCAGAACCGGAACCAGAACCAGAACCAGAACCAGAACCAGAATCAGAACCGGAACCAGAACCGGAACCAGAACCAGAACCGGAACCAGAACCAGTACCACCAGAACCAGAATCAGAACCAGAACCAGAACCGAAACCGGAACCAGAACCAGAACCAGAACTAGAACCACAACCAGAATCAGAATGACCAGAACCAGAACCGGAACCGGAACCAGAACCAGAACAGGAACCAGAACCGGGACCAGCACGAGAACCAGAACCGGAACCGGAACCAGAACCAGAACCAGAACCAGAACCAGAACCAGAACCACAATCAGAACCGGAACCAGAATAGGAACAAGAACCAGAACCAGAACCAGAACCAACAGAACCAGAATCAGAAGCAGAACCAGTACCGGAACCAGAACTAGAACCAGAACCAGAACCAGAACCAGAACCGGAACCGGAACCGGAACCAGAACCGGAACCAGAACCAGAACCAGAACCAGAACCGGAACCGGAACCAGAACCAGAACCATCAGAATCAGAACCAAAACCGGAAGCAGAACCAGTACCACTAGAACCAGAACCAGAACCAGAACCAGAACCAGAATCGGAACTAGAACCGGAACCAGAACCGGAACCAGAACCGGAACCAGAACCAGAACCAGAACCGGAACCGGAACAAGAACCAGAACCAGTAACAGAACCAGAACAAGAACCACCAGAACCAGAACCAGAACCAGAACCGGATCCAGAACAAGAACCAGAACCAGAACCAGAACCGGAACCAGAACAAGAACCAGAACCAGAACCGGAACCAGCACCAGCACCAGAACCGGAACCAGAACCGGAACCAGAACCAGAACCAGAACCAGAACCGGAACCAGAACCGGAACCAGAACCAGAACCAGAACCAGAAGCAGTACCACCAGAACCAGAATCAGAACCAGAACCAGAACCGGAACCGGAACCGGAACCAGAACCAGAACTAGAACCAGAACCACCAGAACCAGAACCAGAACCAGAACCAGAACCAGAACCAGAATCACCAGAACCAGAACCGGAAACGGAACCAAAACCAGAACCAGAACCAGAACCAGAACCAGAACCGGAACCGGAACCGGTACCGGAACCAGAACCGGAACCAGAACCAGAACCAGAACCAGAACCGGAACCAGAACCAGAACCACCAGAATCAGAACCAAAACCGGAACCAGAACCAGTACCACCAGAACCAGAACCAGAACCAGAATCAGAACCGGAACAAGAACCGGAACCAGAACCAGAACCAGAACCAGAACCAGAACCAGAACCAGAACCAGAACCGGAACCAGAACCAGAACCAGAACCAGTACCAGAACCAGAACCAGAACCAGAACCAGAACCAGAACCAGAACCAGAACCAGAACCACCAGAATCAGAACCAGAACCAGAACCAGAACCAGAACCAGAACCGGAACCGGAACCAGAAGAAGAACCGGAACCAGCACCAGAACCAGAACCGGAACCAGAACCGGAACCAGCACCAGAACCAGAACCGGAACCGGAACCGGAACCAGAACCAGAACCAGAACCAGAACCAGAACCGGAACCAGAACCAGAACCGGAACCAGAACCAGAACCAGAACCAGTACCACCAGAACTAGAATCAGAACCAGAACCAGAACCGGAACCAGAACCAGAACCAGAACCAGAACCAGAACCGGAACCAGAACCAGAACCAGAACCAGAACCGGAACCGGAAACAGAACCAGAACCACCAGAACCAGAACGAGAACCAGAACCAGAACCGGAACCAGAACCAGAACCGCCAGAACCAGAACCAGAACCGGAACCAGAACTACCAGAACCAGAACCAGAACCAGAACCGGAACCTGAACCGGAACCAGAACCAGAACCAGAACCAGAACCAGAACCAGAACCAGAACCACCAGAACTAGAACCGGTCCGGTCCTGTTTAATATCTTTATAGATGATCTGGATGAGGGGATTGAGTCCATCATCAGCAAGTTTGCTGATGATACCAAACTGGGAAGAAGGTTTGATCTGTTAGAGGGTAGGATGGCCCTGCAGAGGGACCTGGACAGATTGGAGAGATGGGCCGATTCCAATGGGATGATGTTTAATAAGTCCAAATGTCGGGTACTTCATTTTGGACACAACAATCCCATGCAGAGCTACAGACTGGGGACAGAGTGGCTGGAGAGTAGTGAGGCAGAAAGGGACCTGGGAGTGCTGGTTGACAGGAAGCTCAACATGAGCCAGCAGTGTGCCCAGGTGGCCAAGAAGGCCAATGGCATTCTGGCCTGCATCAGGAATAGTGTGGTGAGCAGAACCAGAGAAGTTATCGTCCCCCTGTACTCGGCACTAGTCAGACCTCAACTGGAATACTGTGTACAGTTCTGGGCCCCCCAGTTTGGGAAAGATGTCAGGATACTGGAATGTGTTCAGAGGAGGGCAACGAAGATGGTAAAGGGGCTGGAGCATAAGCCCTATGAGGAGCGACTGAGGGAGTTGGGGCTGTTTAGTCTAAAGAAGAGGAGGCTCAGGGGAGACCTCATTGCTCTCTACAGCTACCTGAAAGGAGGTTGTAGTCGGTCAGGGGTTGGTCTCTTCTCTCAGGTGACCAGTGACAGAACAAGAGGGCATGGACTCAAGCTACGTCAGGGAAAGTTTAGGCTTGATGTGAGGAAGAAGTTCTTTACTGAAAGGGTGATTGGCCATTGGAATGCGTTGCCCAGGGAGGTGGTGGAGTCGCCGACCCTGGAGGTGTTTAAGGGGAGATTGGATGTGGCACTGAGTGCCATGGTTTAGATGATGGTTGGTGTTAGTGTTGGGTTATACGTTGGACTTGATGATCTCAGAGGTCCTTTCCAACCTTGTCATACTGTGATACTGTGATACTGTGATACTGTAACCAGAACCAGAACCAGAACCAGAACCAGAACCAGAACCAGAACCGGAACCACCAGAACCAGAACCAGAACCAGAACCAGAACCAGAACCAGAACCAGAACCAGAACCACCAGAACCAGAACCAGAACCAGAACCAGAACCACCAGAACCAGAACCAGAAACGGAACCAAAACCAGAACCGGAACCACAAGAAACAGAACCAGAACCAGAACCAAAACCAGAACCAGAACCAGAACCAGAACCAGAACCAGAACCAGAACCAGAACCACCAGAACCAGAACCGGAACCGGAACCAAAACCAGAACCGGAGCCACCAGAACCAGAACCAGAACCAACACCAGAACCAGAACCAGAACCAGAACCAGAACCAGAACCACCAGAACCAGAACCAGAACCAGAACCAGAACCAGATCCGGAACCGGAACCGGAACCAGAACCAGAACCAGAACCAGAACCAGAACCAGAACCAGAACCAGAACCACCAGAACCAAAACCAGAACCGGAACCAGAACCAGAACCAGAACCAGAACCACCAGAATCAGAACCAGAACCAGAACCAGAACCAGATCCAGAACCAGAATCACCAGAACCAGAACCAGAACCAGAACCAGAACCAGAACCAGAACCAGAACCAGAACCGGAACCAGAACCAGAACTAGAACCACCATAACCAGAACCAGAACCAGAACCAGAACCACAACCACAATCACAACCACAACCAGAACCACCAGAACCAGAACCAGAACCGGAACCAGAACCAAAACCAGAACCGGGACCAGCACCAGAACCGGAACCGGAACCAGAACCAGAACCAGAACCAGAACCAGAACCAGAACCAGAACCGGAACCGGAACCAGAACCGGAACCAGAACCAGAACCAGAACCAGAACCACCAGAACCAGAACCAGAACCAGAACCAGAACCAGAACCGGAACTTGAACCGCAACCAGAACCAGAACCAGAACCAGAACCGGAACCAGAACCAGAACCAGAACCGGAACCGGAACCAGAACCAGAACCAGAACCAGTACCAGAACCAGAACCAGAACCTGAACCAGAACCAGAACCAGAACCACTAGAACCAGAACCAGAACCAGAACCAGAACCAGAACCAGAACCAGAACCACCAGAACCAGAACAACCAGAACCGGGACCAGAACCAGAACCAGAACCAGAACCAGAACCAGAACCAGAACCGGAACCACCAGAACCAGAACCAGAACCAGAACCAGAACCAGAACCAGAACCAGAACCAGAACCAGAACCACCAGAACCAGAACCAGAACCAGAACCAGAACCACCAGAACCAGAACCAGCAACGGAACCAAAACCAGAACCGGAACCACAAGAAACAGAACCAGAACCAGAACCAAAACCAGAACCAGAACCAGAACCAGAACCAGAACCAGAACCAGAACCAGAACCAGAACCAGAACCACCAGAATCAGAACCGGAACCGGAACCAAATCCAGAACCGGAACCACCAGAACCAGAACGAGAACCAACACCAGAACCAGAACCAGAACCAGAACCAGAACCAGAACCACCAGAACCAGAACCAGAACCAGAACCAGAACCAGATCCGGAACCGGAACCGGAACCAGAACCAGAACCAGAACCAGAACCAGAACCAGAACCAGAACCAGAACCACCAGAACCAGAACCAGAACCGGAACCAGAACCAGAACCAGAACCAGAACCAGAACCACCAGAATCAGAACCAGAACCAGAACCAGAACCAGATCCAGAACCAGAATCACCAGAACCAGAACCAGAACCAGAACCAGAACCAGAACCAGAACCGGAACCAGAACCAGAACTAGAACCACCAGAACCAGAACCAGAACCAGAACCACAACCACAACCACAACCACAACCACAACCAGAACCACCAGAACCAGAACCAGAACCGGAACCAGAACCAGAACCAGAACCGGGACCAGCACCAGAACCGGAACCGGAACCAGAACCAGAACCAGAACCAGAACCAGAACCAGAACCAGAACCGGAACCGGAACCAGAACCGGAACCAGAACCAGAACCAGAACCAGAACCACCAGAACCAGAACCAGAACCAGAACCAGAACCGGAACTTGAACCGGAACCAGAACCAGAACCAGAACCGGAACCGGAACCAGAACCAGAACCAGAACCAGTACCAGAACCAGAACCAGAACCTGAACCAGAACCAGAACCAGAACCACTAGAACCATAACCATAACCATAACCAGAACCAGAACCAGAACCAGAACCACCAGAACCAGAACAACCAGAACCGGGACCAGAACCACCAGAACGAGAACCAGAACGAGAACCAGAACCAGAACCAGAACCACCAGAACCAGAACCAGAACCAGAACCGGAACCAGAACCGGGACCAGAACCAGAACCAGAACCAAAACCAGAACCAGAACCGGAACCAGAACCGGGACCAGAATCAGAACCAGAACCAGAACCAGAACCGGGACCAGCACCAGAAGCAGAACCGGAACCGGAACCAGAACCAGAACCAGAACCAGAACCAGTACCACCAGAACCAGAATTAGAACCAGAACCAGAACCGGAACCGGAACCAGAACCAGAACCAGAACTAGAACCAGAACCACCAGAACCAGAACCAGAACCACAACCAGAACCAGAATCACCAGAACCAGAACCAGAACCGGAACCAGAACCAGAACCAGAACCGGAACCAGAACCGGGACCAGCACGAGAACCAGAACCGGAACCGGAACCAGAACCAGAACCAGAACCAGAACCAGAACCAGAACCAGAACCACAATCAGAACCGGAACCAGAACCGGAACAAGAACCAGAACTAGAACCAGAACCACCAGAACCAGAATCAGAACCAGAACCAGTACCGGAACCAGAACTAGAACCAGAACCAGAACCAGAACCAGAACCGGAACCGGAACCAAAACCAGAACCGGAACCAGAACCAGAACCAGAACCAGAACCGGAACCGGAACCAGAACCAGAACCATCAGAATCAGAACCAAAACCGGAACCAGAACCAGTACCACCAGAACCAGAACCAGAACCAGAACCAGAACCAGAACCATAATCGGAACTAGAACCGGAACCAGAACCGGAACCAGAACCGGAACCAGAACCAGAACCAGAACCGTAACCGGAACAAGGACCAGAACCAGAACCAGTAACAGAACCAGAACAAGAACCACCAGAACCAGAACCAGAACCAGAACCGGAACCAGAACAAGAACCAGAACCAGAACCAGAACCGGAACCAGAACAAGAACCAGAACCAGAACCGGAACCAGCACCAGAACCAGAACCGGAACCAGAACCAGAACCAGAACCAGAACCGGAACCAGAACCGGAACCAGAACCAGAACCAGAACCAGAAGCAGTACCACCAGAACCAGAACCAAAACCAGAACCAGAACCAGAACCAGAACCAGATCCAGATCCAGAACCACCAGAACCAGAACCAGAACCGGAACCAAAACCAGAACCGGAACCACCAGAACCAGAACCAGAACCAGAATCAGAACCAGAACCAGTACCGGAACCAGAACTAGAACCAGAACCAGAACCAGAACCAGAACCGGAACCGGAACCAGAACCGGAACCAGAACCAGAACCAGAACCAGAACCGGAACCGGAACCAGAACCAGAACCATCAGAATCAGAACCAAAACCGGAAACAGAACCAGTACCACCAGAACCAGAACCAGAACCAGAACCAGAACCAGAATCGGAACTAGAACCAGAAACAGAACCGGAACCAGAACCGGAACCAGAACCAGAACCAGAACCAGAACCGGAACAAGAACCAGAACCAGTAACAGAACCAGAACAAGAACCACCAGAACCAGAACCAGAACCAGAACCAGAACCACAACCAGAACCAGAATCACCAGAACCAGAACCGGAACCAGAACCGGAACCAGAACCGGAACCAGAACCAGAACCAGAACCAGAACCGGAACCGGAACCGGAACCGGAACCAGAACCAGAACCAGAACCGGAACCAGAACCAGAACCAGAACCACCAGAATCAGAACCAAAACCGGAACCAGAACCAGTACCACCAGAACCAGAACCAGAATCAGAACCGGAACAAGAACCGGAACCAGAACCAGAACCAGAACCGGAACCAGAACCAGAACCAGTACCAGAACCAGAACCAGTACCAGAACCAGAACCAGAACCACCAGAACCAGAACCAGAACCAGAACCAGAACCAGAACCAGAACCAGAACCAGAACCAGAACCACCAGAATCAGAACCAGAACCAGAACCAGAACCACAACCAGAACCGGAACCGGAACCAGAACCAGAAGAAGAACCGGAACCAGCACCAGAACCAGAACCGGAACCAGAACCGGAACCAGCACCAGAACCAGAACCGGAACCGGAACCGGAACCGGAACCAGAACCAGAACCAGAACCAGAACCGGAACCAGAACCAGAACCGGAACCAGAACCGGAACCAGAACCAGAACCAGAACCAGTACCACCAGAACTAGAATCAGAACCAGAACCAGAACCGGAACCGGAACCAGAACCAGAACCAGAACCAGAACTAGAACCAGAACCACCAAAACCAGAACCAGAACCAGAACCAGAACCAGAACCAGAACCAGATCCGGAACCAGAACCAGAACCACCAGAACCAGAACCAGAACCGGAACCAGAACTACCAGAACCAGAACCAGAACCAGAACCGGAACCAGAACCGGAACCAGAACCAGAACCAGAACCAGAACCAGAACCAGAACCAGAACCACCAGAACTAGAACCGGTCCGGTCCTGTTTAATATCTTTATAGATGATCTGGATGAGGGGATTGAGTCCATCATCAGCAAGTTTGCTGATGATACCAAACTGGGAAGAAGGTTTGATCTGTTAGAGGGTAGGATGGCTCTGCAGAAGGACCTGGACAGATTGGAGAGATGGGCCGATTCCAATGGGATGATGTTTAATAAGTCCAAATGTCGGGTACTTCATTTTGGACACAACAATCCCATGCAGAGCTACAGACTGGGGACAGAGTGGCTGGAGAGTAGTGAGGCAGAAAGGGACCTGGGAGTGCTGGTTGACAGGAAGCTCAACATGAGCCAGCAGTGTGCCCAGGTGGCCAAGAAGGCCAATGGCATTCTGGCCTGCATCAGGAATAGTGTGGTGAGCAGAACCAGAGAAGTTATCGTCCCCCTGTACTCGGCACTAGTCAGACCTCAACTGGAATACTGTGTACAGTTCTGGGCCCCCCAGTTTGGGAAAGATGTCAGGATACTGGAATGTGTTCAGAGGAGGGCAACGAAGATGGTAAAGGGGCTGGAGCATAAGCCCTATGAGGAGCGACTGAGGGAGTTGGGGCTGTTTAGTCTAAAGAAGAGGAGGCTCAGGGGAGACCTCATTGCTCTCTACAGCTACCTGAAAGGAGGTTGTAGTCGGTCAGGGGTTGGTCTCTTCTCTCAGGTGACCAGTGACAGAACAAGAGGGCATGGACTCAAGCTACGTCAGGGAAAGTTTAGGCTTGATGTGAGGAAGAAGTTCTTTACTGAAAGGGTGATTGGCCATTGGAATGCGTTGCCCAGGGAGGTGGTGGAGTCGCCGACCCTGGAGGTGTTTAAGGGGAGATTGGATGTGGCACTGAGTGCCATGGTTTAGATGATGGTTGGTGTTAGGGTTGGGTTATACGTTGGACTTGATGATCTCAGAGGTCCTTTCCAACCTTGTCATACTGTGATACTGTGATACTGTGATACTGTAACCAGAACCAGAAACAGAACCACCAGAACCAGAACCAGAACCAGAACCAGAACCAGAACCAGAACCGGAACCACCAGAACCAGAACCAGAACCAGAACCAGAACCAGAACCAGAACCAGAACCAGAACCAGAACCACCAGAACCAGAACCAGAACCGGAACCAAAACCAAAACCGGAACCACCAGAACCCGAACCAGAAACAGAACCAAAACCAGAACCAGAACCAGAACCAGAACCAGAACCAGAACCAGAACCAGAACCAGAACCAGAACCAGAACCAGAACCAGAACCACCAGAACCAGAACCAGAACCGGAACCAAAACCAGAACCAGAACCACCAGAACCAGAACCAGAACCAGAACCAGAAACAGAACCACCAGAACCAGAACCAGAACCAGAACCAGATCCGGAACCGGAACCGGAACCAGAACCAGAACCAGAACCAGAACCAGAACCAGAACCACCAGAACCAGAACCAGAACCGGAACCAGAACCAGAACCAGAACCAGAACCAGAACCACCAGAATCAGAACCAGAACCAGAACCAGAACCAGATCCAGAACCAGAACGACTAGAACCAGAACCAGAACCAGAACCAGAACCAGAACCAGAACCAGAACCAGAACAAGAACTGGAACCAGAACCAGAACTAGAACCACCAGAACCAGAACCAGAACCAAAACCAGAACCAGAACCACAACCAGAACCACAACCACAACCAGAACCACCAGAACCAGAACCAGAACCGGAACCAGAACCAGAACCAGAACCGGGACCAGCACCAGAACCGGAACCGGAACCAGAACCAGAACCAGAACCAGAACCAGAACCGGAACCGGAACCAGAACCGGAACCAGAACCAGAACCAGAACCAGAACCACCAGAACCAGAACCAGAACCAGAACCAGAACCGGAACTAGAACCGGAACCAGAACCAGAACCAGAACCGGAACCAGAACCAGAACCAGAACCGGAACCGGAACCAGAACCAGAACCAGAACCAGTACCGGAACCAGAACCAGAACCGGAACCAGAACCAGAACCAGAACCACTAGAACCAGAACCAGAACCAGAACCAGAACCAGAACCAGAACCACCAGAACCAGAACCAGAACCGGAACCGGAACCAGAACCAGAACCGGAACCAGCACCAGAACCAGAATCGGAACCAGAACCAGAACCGGAACCAGCACCAGAACCAGAATCGGAACCAGAACCGGAACCAGAACCAGAACCAGAACCAGAACCAGAACCAGAACCGGAACCAGAACCGGAACCAGAACCAGAACTAGAACCAGAACCAGTACCACCAGAACCAGAACCAGAATCAGAACCAGAACCAGAACCGGAACCGGAACCGGAACCAGAACCAGAACCAGAACCAGAACCACCAGAATCAGAACCAGAACCAGAACCAGAACCAGAACCAGAACCGGAACCGGAACCAGAAGAAGAACCGGAACCAGCACCAGAACCAGAACCGGAACCAGAACCGGAACCAGCACCAGAACCAGAACCGGAACCGGAACCGGAACCAGAACCAGAACCAGAACCAGAACCAGAACCGGAACCAGAACCAGAACCGGAACCAGAACCAGAACCAGAACCAGAACCAGTACCACCAGAACTAGAATCAGAACCAGAACCAGAACCGGAACCAGAACCAGAACCAGAACCAGAACCAGAACCGGAACCAGAACCAGAACCAGAACCAGAACCGGAACCGGAAACAGAACCAGAACCACCAGAACCAGAACGAGAACCAGAACCAGAACCGGAACCAGAACCAGAACCACCAGAACCAGAACCAGAACCGGAACCAGAACTACCAGAACCAGAACCAGAACCGGAACCTGAACCGGAACCAGAACCAGAACCAGAACCAGAACCAGAATCAGAACCAGAACCACCAGAACTAGAACCGGTCCGGTCCTGTTTAATATCTTTATAGATGATCTGGATGAGGGGATTGAGTCCATCATCAGCAAGTTTGCTGATGATACCAAACTGGGAAGAAGGTTTGATCTGTTAGAGGGTAGGATGGCCCTGCAGAGGGACCTGGACAGATTGGAGAGATGGGCCGATTCCAATGGGATGATGTTTAATAAGTCCAAATGTCGGGTACTTCATTTTGGACACAACAATCCCATGCAGAGCTACAGACTGGGGACAGAGTGGCTGGAGAGTAGTGAGGCAGAAAGGGACCTGGGAGTGCTGGTTGACAGGAAGCTCAACATGAGCCAGCAGTGTGCCCAGGTGGCCAAGAAGGCCAATGGCATTCTGGCCTGCATCAGGAATAGTGTGGTGAGCAGAACCAGAGAAGTTATCGTCCCCCTGTACTCGGCACTAGTCAGACCTCAACTGGAATACTGTGTACAGTTCTGGGCCCCCCAGTTTGGGAAAGATGTCAGGATACTGGAATGTGTTCAGAGGAGGGCAACGAAGATGGTAAAGGGGCTGGAGCATAAGCCCTATGAGGAGCGACTGAGGGAGTTGGGGCTGTTTAGTCTAAAGAAGAGGAGGCTCAGGGGAGACCTCATTGCTCTCTACAGCTACCTGAAAGGAGGTTGTAGTCGGTCAGGGGTTGGTCTCTTCTCTCAGGTGACCAGTGACAGAACAAGAGGGCATGGACTCAAGCTACGTCAGGGAAAGTTTAGGCTTGATGTGAGGAAGAAGTTCTTTACTGAAAGGGTGATTGGCCATTGGAATGCGTTGCCCAGGGAGGTGGTGGAGTCGCCGACCCTGGAGGTGTTTAAGGGGAGATTGGATGTGGCACTGAGTGCCATGGTTTAGATGATGGTTGGTGTTAGTGTTGGGTTATACGTTGGACTTGATGATCTCAGAGGTCCTTTCCAACCTTGTCATACTGTGATACTGTGATACTGTGATACTGTAACCAGAACCAGAACCAGAACCAGAACCAGAACCAGAACCAGAACCAGAACCAGAACCGGAACCACCAGAACCAGAACCAGAACCAGAACCAGAACCAGAACCAGAACCAGAACCAGAACCACCAGAACCAGAACCAGAACCAGAACCAGAACCAACAGAACCAGAACCAGAAACGGAACCAAAACCAGAACCGGAACCACCAGAAACAGAACCAGAACCAGAACCAAAACCAGAACCAGAACCAGAACCAGAACCAGAACCAGAACCAGAACCAGAACCACCAGAACCAGAACCGGAACCGGAACCAAAACCAGAACCGGAGCCACCAGAACCAGAACCAGAACCAACACCAGAACCAGAACCAGAACCAGAACCAGAACCAGAACCACCAGAACCAGAACCAGAACCAGAACCAGAACCAGATCCGGAACCGGAACCGGAACCAGAACCAGAACCAGAACCAGAACCAGAACCAGAACCAGAACCACCAGAACCAAAACCAGAACCGGAACCAGAACCAGAACCAGAACCAGAACCACCAGAATCAGAACCAGAACCAGAACCAGAACCAGATCCAGAACCAGAATCACCAGAACCAGAACCAGAACCAGAACCAGAACCAGAACCAGAACCAGAACCGGAACCAGAACCAGAACTAGAACCACCAGAACCAGAACCAGAACCAGAACCAGAACCACAACCACAATCACAACCACAACCAGAACCACCAGAACCAGAACCAGAACCTGAACCAGAACCAGAACCAGAACCGGGACCAGCACCAGAACCGGAACCGGAACCAGAACCAGAACCAGAACCAGAACCAGAACCAGAACCAGAACCGGAACCGGAACCAGAACCGGAACCAGAACCAGAACCAGAACCAGAACCACCAGAACCAGAACCAGAACCAGAACCAGAACCGGAACTTGAACCGGAACCAGAACCAGAACCAGAACCAGAACCGGAACCAGAACCAGAACCAGAACCGGAACCGGAACCAGAACCAGAACCAGAACCAGTACCAGAACCAGAACCAGAACCTGAACCAGAACCAGAACCAGAACCACTAGAACCAGAACCAGAACCAGAACCAGAACCAGAACCAGAACCAGAACCACCAGAACCAGAACAACCAGAACCGGGACCAGAACCAGAACCAGAACCAGAACCAGAACCAGAACCGGAACCACCAGAACCAGAACCAGAACCAGAACCAGAACCAGAACCAGAACCACCAGAACCAGAACCAGAACCAGAACCAGAACCACCAGAACCAGAACCAGAAACGGAACCAAAACCAGAACCGGAACCACCAGAAACAGAACCAGAACCAGAACCAAAACCAGAACCAGAACCAGAACCAGAACCAGAACCAGAACCAGAACCAGAACCAGAACCACCAGAACCAGAACCGGAACCGGAACCAAAACCAGAACCGGAACCACCAGAACCAGAACCAACACCAGAACCAGAACCAGAACCAGAACCAGAACCAGAACCAGAACCACCAGAACCAGAACCAGAACCAGAACCAGAACCAGATCCGGAACCGGAACCGGAACCAGAACCAGAACCAGAACCAACACCAGAACCAGAACCAGAACCAGAACCACCAGAACCAGAACCAGAACCGGAACCAGAACCAGAACCAGAACCAGAACCAGAACCACCAGAATCAGAACCAGAACCAGAACCAGAACCAGATCCAGAACCAGAATCACCAGAACCAGAACCAGAACCAGAACCAGAACCAGAACCAGAACCAGAACCAGAACCGGAACCAGAACCAGAACTAGAACCACCAGAACCAGAACCAGAACCAGAACCACAACCACAACCACAACCACAACCACAACCAGAACCACCAGAACCAGAACCAGAACCGGAACCAGAACCAGAACCAGAACCGGGACCAGCACCAGAACCGGAACCGGAACCAGAACCAGAACCAGAACCAGAACCAGAACCAGAACCTGAACCGGAACCAGAACCGGAACCAGAACCAGAACCAGAACCAGAACCACCAGAACCAGAACCAGAACCAGAACCAGAACCGGAACTTGAACCGGAACCAGAACCAGAACCAGAACCAGAACCGGAACCAGAACCAGAACCAGAACCGGAACCGGAACCAGAACCAGAACCAGAACCAGTACCAGAACCAGAACCAGAACCTGAACCAGAACCAGAACCAGAACCAGAACCACTAGAACCATAACCATAACCAGAACCAGAACCAGAACCAGAACCAGAACCACCAGAACCAGAACAACCAGAACCGGGACCAGAACCACCAGAACGAGAACCAGAACGAGAACCAGAACCAGAACCAGAACCACCAGAACCAGAACCAGAACCAGAACCGGAACCAGAACCGGGACCAGAACCAGAACCAGAACCAAAACCAGAACCAGAACCGGAACCAGAACCGGGACCAGAATCAGAACCAGAACCAGAACCAGAACCGGGACCAGCACCAGAAGCATAACCGGAACCGGAACCAGAACCAGAACCAGAACCAGAACCAGTACCACCAGAACCAGAATTAGAACCAGAACCAGAACCGGAACCGGAACCAGAACCAGAACCAGAACTAGAACCAGAACCACCAGAACCAGAACCAGAACCAGAACCACAACCAGAACCAGAATCACCAGAACCAGAACCAGAACCGGAACCAGAACCAGAACCAGAACCGGAACCAGAACCGGGACCAGCACGAGAACCAGAACCGGAACCGGAACCAGAACCAGAACCAGAACCAGAACCAGAACCAGAACCAGAACCACAATCAGAACCGGAACCAGAACCGGAACAAGAACCAGAACCAGAACCAGAACCACCAGAACCAGAATCAGAACCAGAACCAGTACCGGAACCAGAACTAGAACCAGAACCAGAACCAGAACCAGAACCGGAACCGGAACCAAAACCAGAACCGGAACCAGAACCAGAACCAGAACCAGAACCGGAACCGGAACCAGAACCAGAACCATCAGAATCAGAACCAAAACCGGAACCAGAACCAGTACCACCAGAACCAGAACCAGAACCAGAACCAGAACCAGAACCATAATCGGAACTAGAACCGGAACCAGAACCGGAACCAGAACCGGAACCAGAACCAGAACCAGAACCGTAACCGGAGCAAGGACCAGAACCAGAACCAGTAACAGAACCAGAACAAGAACCACCAGAACCAGAACCAGAACCAGAACCGGAACCAGAACAAGAACCAGAACCAGAACCAGAACCGGAACCAGAACAAGAACCAGAACCAGAACCGGAACCAGCACCAGAACCAGAACCGGAACCAGAACCAGAACCAGAACCAGAACCGGAACCAGAACCGGAACCAGAACCAGAACCAGAACCAGAAGCAGTTCCACCAGAACCAGAACCAAAACCAGAACCAGAACCAGAACCAGAACCAGATCCAGATCCAGAACCACCAGAACCAGAACCAGAACCGGAACCAAAACCAGAACCGGAACCACCAGAACCAGAACCAGAACCAGAATCAGAACCAGAACCAGTACCGGAACCAGAACTAGAACCAGAACCAGAACCAGAACCAGAACCGGAACCGGAACCGGAACCAGAACCGGAACCAGAACCAGAACCAGAACCAGAACCGGAACCGGAACCAGAACCAGAACCATCAGAATCAGAACCAAAACCGGAAACAGAACCAGTACCACCAGAACCAGAACCAGAACCAGAACCAGAACCAGAATCGGAACTAGAACCGGAAACAGAACCGGAACCAGAACCGGAACCAGAACCAGAACCAGAACCGGAACCGGAACAAGAACCAGAACCAGTAACAGAACCAGAACAAGAACCACCAGAACCAGAACCAGAACCAGAACCAGAACCACAACCAGAACCAGAATCACCAGAACCAGAACCGGAACCAGAACCGGAACCAGAACCGGAACCAGAACCAGAACCAGAACCAGAACCGGAACCGGAACCGGAACCGGAACCAGAACCAGAACCGGAACCGGAACCAGAACCAGAACCAGAACCACCAGAATCAGAACCAAAACCGGAACCAGAACCAGTACCACCAGAACCAGAACCAGAACCAGAATCAGAACCGGAACAAGAACCGGAACCAGAACCAGAACCAGAACCGGAACCAGAACCAGAACCGGAACCGGAACCAGAACCAGAACCAGTACCAGAACCAGAACCAGAACCACCAGAACCAGAACCAGAACCAGAACCAGAACCAGAACCAGAACCAGAACCAGAACCACCAGAATCAGAACCAGAACCAGAACCAGAACCAGAACCGGAACCGGAACCAGAACCAGAAGAAGAACCGGAACCAGCACCAGAACCAGAACCGGAACCAGAACCGGAACCAGCACCAGAACCAGAACCGGAACCGGAACCGGAACCAGAACCAGAACCAGAACCAGAACCGGAACCAGAACCAGAACCGGAACCAGAACCGGAACCAGAACCAGAACCAGAACCAGTACCACCAGAACTAGAATCAGAACCAGAACCGGAACCGGAACCGGAACCAGAACCAGAACCAGAACCAGAACTAGAACCAGAACCACCAAAACCAGAACCAGAACCAGAACCAGAACCAGAACCAGAACCAGATCCGGAACCAGAACCAGAACCACCAGAACCAGAACCAGAACTGGAACCAGAACTACCAGAACCAGAACCAGAACCAGAACCGGAACCAGAACCGGAACCAGAACCATAACCAGAACCAGAACCAGAACCAGAACCAGAACCACCAGAACTAGAACCGGTCCGGTCCTGTTTAATATCTTTATAGATGATCTGGATGAGGGGATTGAGTCCATCATCAGCAAGTTTGCTGATGATACCAAACTGGGAAGAAGGTTTGATCTGTTAGAGGGTAGGATGGCTCTGCAGAGGGACCTGGACAGATTGGAGAGATGGGCCGATTCCAATGGGATGATGTTTAATAAGTCCAAATGTCGGGTACTTCATTTTGGACACAACAATCCCATGCAGAGCTACAGACTGGGGACAGAGTGGCTGGAGAGTAGTGAGGCAGAAAGGGACCTGGGAGTGCTGGTTGACAGGAAGCTCAACATGAGCCAGCAGTGTGCCCAGGTGGCCAAGAAGGCCAATGGCATTCTGGCCTGCATCAGGAATAGTGTGGTGAGCAGAACCAGAGAAGTTATCGTCCCCCTGTACTCGGCACTAGTCAGACCTCAACTGGAATACTGTGTACAGTTCTGGGCCCCCCAGTTTGGGAAAGATGTCAGGATACTGGAATGTGTTCAGAGGAGGGCAACGAAGATGGTAAAGGGGCTGGAGCATAAGCCCTATGAGGAGCGACTGAGGGAGTTGGGGCTGTTTAGTCTAAAGAAGAGGAGGCTCAGGGGAGACCTCATTGCTCTCTACAGCTACCTGAAAGGAGGTTGTAGTCGGTCAGGGGTTGGTCTCTTCTCTCAGGTGACCAGTGACAGAACAAGAGGGCATGGACTCAAGCTACGTCAGGGAAAGTTTAGGCTTGATGTGAGGAAGAAGTTCTTTACTGAAAGGGTGATTGGCCATTGGAATGCGTTGCCCAGGGAGGTGGTGGAGTCGCCGACCCTGGAGGTGTTTAAGGGGAGATTGGATGTGGCACTGAGTGCCATGGTTTAGATGATGGTTGGTGTTAGGGTTGGGTTATACGTTGGACTTGATGATCTCAGAGGTCCTTTCCAACCTTGTCATACTGTGATACTGTGATACTGTGATACTGTAACCAGAACCAGAAACAGAACCACCAGAACCAGAACCAGAACCAGAACCAGAACCAGAACCGGAACCACCAGAACCAGAACCAGAACCAGAACCAGAACCAGAACCAGAACCAGAACCACCAGAACCAGAACCAGAACCGGAACCAAAACCAAAACCGAAACCACCAGAACCCGAACCAGAACCAGAACCAAAACCAGAACCAGAACCAGAACCAGAACCAGAACCAGAACCAGAACCAGAACCACCAGAACCAGAACCAGAACCGGAACCAAAACCAGAACCGGAACCACCAGAACCAGAACCAGAACCAGAACCAGAAACAGAACCACCAGAACCAGAACCAGAACCAGAACCAGAACCAGATCCGGAACCGGAACCGGAACCAGAACCAGAACCAGAACCAGAACCAGAACCACCAGAACCAGAACCAGAACCGGAACCAGAACCAGAACCAGAACCAGAACCAGAACCAGAACCACCAGAATCAGAACCAGAACCAGAACCAGAACCAGATCCAGAACCAGAACGACTAGAACCAGAACCAGAACCAGAACCAGAACCAGAACCAGAACAAGAACTGGAACCAGAACCAGAACTAGAACCACCAGAACCAGAACCAGAACCAAAACCAGAACCAGAACCACAACCAGAACCACAACCACAACCAGAACCACCAGAACCAGAACCAGAACCGGAACCAGAACCAGAACCAGAACCGGGACCAGCACCAGAACCGGAACCGGAACCAGAACCAGAACCAGAACCAGAACCAGAACCAGAACCGGAACCGGAACCAGAACCGGAACCAGAACCAGAACCAGAACCAGAACCACCAGAACCAGAACCAGAACCAGAACCAGAACCGGAACTAGAACCGGAACCAGAACCAGAACCAGAACCGGAACCGGAACCAGAACCAGAACCAGAACCAGTACCAGAACCAGAACCAGAACCAGAACCGGAACCAGAACCAGAACCAGAACCACTAGAACCAGAACCAGAACCAGAACCAGAACCAGAACCAGAACCACCAGAACCAGAACCAGAACCGGAACCGGAACCAGAACCAGAACCGGAACCAGCACCAGAACCAGAATCGGAACCAGAACCAGAACCGGAACCAGCACCAGAACCAGAATCGGAACCAGAACCGGAACCAGAACCAGAACCAGAACCAGAACCAGTACCGGAACCAGAACCGGAACCAGAACCAGAACTAGAACCAGAACCAGTACCACCAGAACCAGAACCAGAATCAGAACCAGAACCAGAACCGGAACCGGAACCAGAACCAGAACCAGAACCAGAACCAGAACCACCAGAACCAGAACCAGAACCAGAACCACAACCAGAACCAGAATCACCAGAACCAGAACCAGAACCAGAACCAGAACCGGAACCAGAACCAGAACCGGAACCAGAACCAGAACCAGAACCAGTACCACCAGAACTAGAATCAGAACCAGAACCAGAACCGGAACCGGAACCAGAACCAGAACCAGAACCAGAACTAGAACCAGAACCACCAGAACCAGAACCAGAACCAGAACCAGAATCACCAGAACCAGAACCAGAACCAGAACCAGAACTAGAACCAGAACCACCAGAACCAGAACCAGAACCAGAACCAGAATCACCAGAACCAGAACCAGAACCAGAACCAGAACCAGAACCGGAACCAGAACCAGAACCAGAACCAGAACCGGAACCGGAAAGAGAACCAGAACCACCAGAACCAGAACGAGAACCAGAACCAGAACCGGAACCAGAACCAGAACCACCAGAACCAGAACCAGAACCGGAACCAGAACTACCAGAACCAGAACAAGAACCAGAACCGGAACCGGAACCGGAACCAGAACCAGAACCAGAACCAGAACCAGAACCACCAGCACTAGAACCGGTCCGGTCCTGTTTAATATCTTTATAGATGATCTGGATGTGGGGATTGAGTCCATCATCAGCAAGTTTGCTGATGATACCAAACTGGGAAGAAGGTTTGATCTGTTAGAGGGTAGGATGGCCCTGCAGAGGGACCTGGACAGATTGGAGAGATGGGCCGATTCCAATGGGATGATGTTTAATAAGTCCAAATGTTGGGTACTTCATTTTGGACACAACAATCCCATGCAGAGCTACAGACTGGGGACAGAGTGGCTGGAGAGTAGTGAGGCAGAAAGGGACCTGGGAGTGCTGGTTGACAGGAAGCTCAACATGAGCCAGCAGTGTGCCCAGGTGGCCAAGAAGGCCAATGGCATTCTGGCCTGCATCAGGAATAGTGTGGTGAGCAGAACCAGAGAAGTTATCGTCCCCCTGTACTCGGCACTAGTCAGACCTCAACTGGAATACTGTGTACAGTTCTGGGCCCCCCAGTTTGGGAAAGATGTCAGGATACTGGAATGTGTTCAGAGGAGGGCAACGAAGATGGTAAAGGGGCTGGAGCATAAGCCCTATGAGGAGCGACTGAGGGAGTTGGGGCTGTTTAGTCTAAAGAAGAGGAGGCTCAGGGGAGACCTCATTGCTCTCTACAGCTACCTGAAAGGAGGTTGTAGTCGGTCAGGGGTTGGTCTCTTCTCTCAGGTGACCAGTGACAGAACAAGAGGGCATGGACTCAAGCTACGTCAGGGAAAGTTTAGGCTTGATGTGAGGAAGAAGTTCTTTACTGAAAGGGTGATTGGCCATTGGAATGCGTTGCCCAGGGAGGTGGTGGAGTCGCCGACCCTGGAGGTGTTTAAGGGGAGATTGGATGTGGCACTGAGTGCCATGGTTTAGATGATGGTTGGTGTTAGTGTTGGGTTATACGTTGGACTTGATGATCTCAGAGGTCCTTTCCAACCTTGTCATACTGTGATACTGTGATACTGTGATACTGTAACCAGAACCAGAACCAGAACCAGAACCAGAACCAGAACCAGAACCAGAACCGGAACCACCAGAACCAGAACCAGAACCAGAACCGGAACCACCAGAACCAGAACCAGAACCAGAACCAGAACCAGAACCAGAACCAGAACCAGAACCACCAGAACCAGAACCAGAACCAGAACCAGAACCACCAGAACCAGAACCAGAAACGGAACCAAAACCAGAACCGGAACCACCAGAAACAGAACCAGAACCAGAACCAAAACCAGAACCAGAACCAGAACCAGAACCAGAACCAGAACCAGAACCAGAACCAGAACCACCAGAACCAGAACCAGAACCGGAACCAAAACCAGAACCGGAACCACCAGAACCAAAACCAGAACCAACACCAGAACCAGAACCAGAACCAGAACCAGAACCAGAACCACCAGAACCAGAACCAGAACCAGAACCAGATCCGGAACCGGAACCGGAACCAGAACCAGAACCAGAACCAGAACCAGAACCAGAACCACCAGAACCAGAACCAGAACCGGAACCAGAACCAGAACCAGAACCAGAACCACCAGAATCAGAACCAGAACCAGAACCATAACCAGATCCAGAACCAGAACCAGAACCAGAACCAGAACCAGAACCAGAACCAGAACCGGAACCAGAACCAGAACTAGAACCACCAGAACCAGAACCAGAACCAGAACCACAACCACAACCACAACCACAACCAGAACCACCAGAACCAGAACCAGAACCGGAACCAGAACCAGAACCAGAACCGGGACCAGCACCAGAACCGGAACCAGCACCAGAACCAGAACCAGAACCAGAACCAGAACCAGAACCAGAACCAGAACCGGAACCGGAACCAGAACCGGAACCAGAACCAGAACCAGAACCAGAACCACCAGAACCAGAACCAGAACCAGAACCGGAACTTGAACCAGAACTAGAACCAGAACCACCAGAACCAGAATCAGAACCAGAACCAGTACCGGAACCAGAACTAGAACCAGAACCAGAACCAGAACCGGAACCGGAACCAAAACCAGAACCGGAACCAGCACCAGAACCAGAACCGGAACCAGAACCAGAACCAGAACCAGAACCGGAACCAGAACCGGAACCAGAACCAGAACCAGAACCAGAAGCAGTTCCACCAGAACCAGAACCAAAACCAGAACCAGAACCAGAACCAGAACCAGATCCAGATCCAGAACCACCAGAACCAGAACCAGAACCGGAACCAAAACCAGAACCGGAACCACCAGAACCAGAACCAGAACCAGAATCAGAACCAGAACCAGTACCGGAACCAGAACTAGAACCAGAACCAGAACCAGAACCAGAACCGGAACCGGAACCGGAACCAGAACCGGAACCAGAACCAGAACCAGAACCAGAACCGGAACCGGAACCAGAACCAGAACCATCAGAATCAGAACCAAAACCGGAAACAGAACCAGTACCACCAGAACCAGAACCAGAACCAGAACCAGAACCAGAATCGGAACTAGAACCGGAAACAGAACCGGAACCAGAACCGGAACCAGAACCAGAACCAGAACCGGAACCGGAACAAGAACCAGAACCAGTAACAGAACCAGAACAAGAACCACCAGAACCAGAACCAGAACCAGAACCAGAACCACAACCAGAACCAGAATCACCAGAACCAGAACCGGAACCAGAACCGGAACCAGAACCGGAACCAGAACCAGAACCAGAACCAGAACCGGAACCGGAACCGGAACCGGAACCAGAACCAGAACCGGAACCGGAACCAGAACCAGAACCAGAACCACCAGAATCAGAACCAAAACCGGAACCAGAACCAGTACCACCAGAACCAGAACCAGAACCAGAATCAGAACCGGAACAAGAACCGGAACCAGAACCAGAACCAGAACCGGAACCAGAACCAGAACCGGAACCGGAACCAGAACCAGAACCAGTACCAGAACCAGAACCAGAACCACCAGAACCAGAACCAGAACCAGAACCAGAACCAGAACCAGAACCAGAACCAGAACCACCAGAATCAGAACCAGAACCAGAACCAGAACCAGAACCGGAACCGGAACCAGAACCAGAAGAAGAACCGGAACCAGCACCAGAACCAGAACCGGAACCAGAACCGGAACCAGCACCAGAACCAGAACCGGAACCGGAACCGGAACCAGAACCAGAACCAGAACCAGAACCGGAACCAGAACCAGAACCGGAACCAGAACCGGAACCAGAACCAGAACCAGAACCAGTACCACCAGAACTAGAATCAGAACCAGAACCGGAACCGGAACCGGAACCAGAACCAGAACCAGAACCAGAACTAGAACCAGAACCACCAAAACCAGAACCAGAACCAGAACCAGAACCAGAACCAGAACCAGATCCGGAACCAGAACCAGAACCACCAGAACCAGAACCAGAACTGGAACCAGAACTACCAGAACCAGAACCAGAACCAGAACCGGAACCAGAACCGGAACCAGAACCATAACCAGAACCAGAACCAGAACCAGAACCAGAACCACCAGAACTAGAACCGGTCCGGTCCTGTTTAATATCTTTATAGATGATCTGGATGAGGGGATTGAGTCCATCATCAGCAAGTTTGCTGATGATACCAAACTGGGAAGAAGGTTTGATCTGTTAGAGGGTAGGATGGCTCTGCAGAGGGACCTGGACAGATTGGAGAGATGGGCCGATTCCAATGGGATGATGTTTAATAAGTCCAAATGTCGGGTACTTCATTTTGGACACAACAATCCCATGCAGAGCTACAGACTGGGGACAGAGTGGCTGGAGAGTAGTGAGGCAGAAAGGGACCTGGGAGTGCTGGTTGACAGGAAGCTCAACATGAGCCAGCAGTGTGCCCAGGTGGCCAAGAAGGCCAATGGCATTCTGGCCTGCATCAGGAATAGTGTGGTGAGCAGAACCAGAGAAGTTATCGTCCCCCTGTACTCGGCACTAGTCAGACCTCAACTGGAATACTGTGTACAGTTCTGGGCCCCCCAGTTTGGGAAAGATGTCAGGATACTGGAATGTGTTCAGAGGAGGGCAACGAAGATGGTAAAGGGGCTGGAGCATAAGCCCTATGAGGAGCGACTGAGGGAGTTGGGGCTGTTTAGTCTAAAGAAGAGGAGGCTCAGGGGAGACCTCATTGCTCTCTACAGCTACCTGAAAGGAGGTTGTAGTCGGTCAGGGGTTGGTCTCTTCTCTCAGGTGACCAGTGACAGAACAAGAGGGCATGGACTCAAGCTACGTCAGGGAAAGTTTAGGCTTGATGTGAGGAAGAAGTTCTTTACTGAAAGGGTGATTGGCCATTGGAATGCGTTGCCCAGGGAGGTGGTGGAGTCGCCGACCCTGGAGGTGTTTAAGGGGAGATTGGATGTGGCACTGAGTGCCATGGTTTAGATGATGGTTGGTGTTAGGGTTGGGTTATACGTTGGACTTGATGATCTCAGAGGTCCTTTCCAACCTTGTCATACTGTGATACTGTGATACTGTGATACTGTAACCAGAACCAGAAACAGAACCACCAGAACCAGAACCAGAACCAGAACCAGAACCAGAACCGGAACCACCAGAACCAGAACCAGAACCAGAACCAGAACCAGAACCAGAACCAGAACCACCAGAACCAGAACCAGAACCGGAACCAAAACCAAAACCGAAACCACCAGAACCCGAACCAGAACCAGAACCAAAACCAGAACCAGAACCAGAACCAGAACCAGAACCAGAACCAGAACCAGAACCACCAGAACCAGAACCAGAACCGGAACCAAAACCAGAACCGGAACCACCAGAACCAGAACCAGAACCAGAACCAGAAACAGAACCACCAGAACCAGAACCAGAACCAGAACCAGAACCAGATCCGGAACCGGAACCGGAACCAGAACCAGAACCAGAACCAGAACCAGAACCACCAGAACCAGAACCAGAACCGGAACCAGAACCAGAACCAGAACCAGAACCAGAACCAGAACCACCAGAATCAGAACCAGAACCAGAACCAGAACCAGATCCAGAACCAGAACGACTAGAACCAGAACCAGAACCAGAACCAGAACCAGAACCAGAACAAGAACTGGAACCAGAACCAGAACTAGAACCACCAGAACCAGAACCAGAACCAAAACCAGAACCAGAACCACAACCAGAACCACAACCACAACCAGAACCACCAGAACCAGAACCAGAACCGGAACCAGAACCAGAACCAGAACCGGGACCAGCACCAGAACCGGAACCGGAACCAGAACCAGAACCAGAACCAGAACCAGAACCAGAACCGGAACCGGAACCAGAACCGGAACCAGAACCAGAACCAGAACCAGAACCACCAGAACCAGAACCAGAACCAGAACCAGAACCGGAACTAGAACCGGAACCAGAACCAGAACCAGAACCGGAACCGGAACCAGAACCAGAACCAGAACCAGTACCAGAACCAGAACCAGAACCAGAACCGGAACCAGAACCAGAACCAGAACCACTAGAACCAGAACCAGAACCAGAACCAGAACCAGAACCAGAACCACCAGAACCAGAACCAGAACCGGAACCGGAACCAGAACCAGAACCGGAACCAGCACCAGAACCAGAATCGGAACCAGAACCAGAACCGGAACCAGCACCAGAACCAGAATCGGAACCAGAACCGGAACCAGAACCAGAACCAGAACCAGAACCAGTACCGGAACCAGAACCGGAACCAGAACCAGAACTAGAACCAGAACCAGTACCACCAGAACCAGAACCAGAATCAGAACCAGAACCAGAACCGGAACCGGAACCAGAACCAGAACCAGAACCAGAACCAGAACCACCAGAACCAGAACCAGAACCAGAACCACAACCAGAACCAGAATCACCAGAACCAGAACCAGAACCAGAACCAGAACCGGAACCAGAACCAGAACCGGAACCAGAACCAGAACCAGAACCAGTACCACCAGAACTAGAATCAGAACCAGAACCAGAACCGGAACCGGAACCAGAACCAGAACCAGAACCAGAACTAGAACCAGAACCACCAGAACCAGAACCAGAACCAGAACCAGAATCACCAGAACCAGAACCAGAACCAGAACCAGAACTAGAACCAGAACCACCAGAACCAGAACCAGAACCAGAACCAGAATCACCAGAACCAGAACCAGAACCAGAACCAGAACCAGAACCGGAACCAGAACCAGAACCAGAACCAGAACCGGAACCGGAAAGAGAACCAGAACCACCAGAACCAGAACGAGAACCAGAACCAGAACCGGAACCAGAACCAGAACCACCAGAACCAGAACCAGAACCGGAACCAGAACTACCAGAACCAGAACAAGAACCAGAACCGGAACCGGAACCGGAACCAGAACCAGAACCAGAACCAGAACCAGAACCACCAGCACTAGAACCGGTCCGGTCCTGTTTAATATCTTTATAGATGATCTGGATGTGGGGATTGAGTCCATCATCAGCAAGTTTGCTGATGATACCAAACTGGGAAGAAGGTTTGATCTGTTAGAGGGTAGGATGGCCCTGCAGAGGGACCTGGACAGATTGGAGAGATGGGCCGATTCCAATGGGATGATGTTTAATAAGTCCAAATGTTGGGTACTTCATTTTGGACACAACAATCCCATGCAGAGCTACAGACTGGGGACAGAGTGGCTGGAGAGTAGTGAGGCAGAAAGGGACCTGGGAGTGCTGGTTGACAGGAAGCTCAACATGAGCCAGCAGTGTGCCCAGGTGGCCAAGAAGGCCAATGGCATTCTGGCCTGCATCAGGAATAGTGTGGTGAGCAGAACCAGAGAAGTTATCGTCCCCCTGTACTCGGCACTAGTCAGACCTCAACTGGAATACTGTGTACAGTTCTGGGCCCCCCAGTTTGGGAAAGATGTCAGGATACTGGAATGTGTTCAGAGGAGGGCAACGAAGATGGTAAAGGGGCTGGAGCATAAGCCCTATGAGGAGCGACTGAGGGAGTTGGGGCTGTTTAGTCTAAAGAAGAGGAGGCTCAGGGGAGACCTCATTGCTCTCTACAGCTACCTGAAAGGAGGTTGTAGTCGGTCAGGGGTTGGTCTCTTCTCTCAGGTGACCAGTGACAGAACAAGAGGGCATGGACTCAAGCTACGTCAGGGAAAGTTTAGGCTTGATGTGAGGAAGAAGTTCTTTACTGAAAGGGTGATTGGCCATTGGAATGCGTTGCCCAGGGAGGTGGTGGAGTCGCCGACCCTGGAGGTGTTTAAGGGGAGATTGGATGTGGCACTGAGTGCCATGGTTTAGATGATGGTTGGTGTTAGTGTTGGGTTATACGTTGGACTTGATGATCTCAGAGGTCCTTTCCAACCTTGTCATACTGTGATACTGTGATACTGTGATACTGTAACCAGAACCAGAACCAGAACCAGAACCAGAACCAGAACCAGAACCAGAACCGGAACCACCAGAACCAGAACCAGAACCAGAACCGGAACCACCAGAACCAGAACCAGAACCAGAACCAGAACCAGAACCAGAACCAGAACCAGAACCACCAGAACCAGAACCAGAACCAGAACCAGAACCACCAGAACCAGAACCAGAAACGGAACCAAAACCAGAACCGGAACCACCAGAAACAGAACCAGAACCAGAACCAAAACCAGAACCAGAACCAGAACCAGAACCAGAACCAGAACCAGAACCAGAACCAGAACCACCAGAACCAGAACCAGAACCGGAACCAAAACCAGAACCGGAACCACCAGAACCAAAACCAGAACCAACACCAGAACCAGAACCAGAACCAGAACCAGAACCAGAACCACCAGAACCAGAACCAGAACCAGAACCAGATCCGGAACCGGAACCGGAACCAGAACCAGAACCAGAACCAGAACCAGAACCAGAACCACCAGAACCAGAACCAGAACCGGAACCAGAACCAGAACCAGAACCAGAACCACCAGAATCAGAACCAGAACCAGAACCATAACCAGATCCAGAACCAGAACCAGAACCAGAACCAGAACCAGAACCAGAACCAGAACCGGAACCAGAACCAGAACTAGAACCACCAGAACCAGAACCAGAACCAGAACCACAACCACAACCACAACCACAACCAGAACCACCAGAACCAGAACCAGAACCGGAACCAGAACCAGAACCAGAACCGGGACCAGCACCAGAACCGGAACCAGCACCAGAACCAGAACCAGAACCAGAACCAGAACCAGAACCAGAACCAGAACCGGAACCGGAACCAGAACCGGAACCAGAACCAGAACCAGAACCAGAACCACCAGAACCAGAACCAGAACCAGAACCAGAACCGGAACTTGAACCAGAACTAGAACCAGAACCACCAGAACCAGAATCAGAACCAGAACCAGTACCGGAACCAGAACTAGAACCAGAACCAGAACCAGAACCGGAACCGGAACCAAAACCAGAACCGGAACCAGAACCAGAACCAGAACCAGAACCGGAACCGGAACCAGAACCAGAACCATCAGAATCAGAACCAAAACCGGAACCAGAACCAGTACCACCAGAACCAGAACCAGAACCAGAAGCACAACCAGAATCGGAACTAGAACCGGAACCAGAACCGGAACCAGAACCGGAACCAGAACCAGAACCAGAACCGTAACCGGAACAAGGACCAGAACCAGAACCAGTAACAGAACCAGAACAAGAACCACCAGAACCAGAACCAGAACCAGAACCGGAACCAGAACAAGAACCAGAACCAGAACCAGAACCGGAACCAGAACAAGAACCAGAACCAGAACCGGAACCAGCACCAGAACCAGAACCGGAACCAGAACCAGAACCAGAACCAGAACCAGAACCAGAACCAGAACCGGAACCAGAACCAGAACCAGAACCAGAAGCAGTACCACCAGAACCAGAACCAAAACCAGAACCAGAACCAGAACCAGAACCAGATCCATATCCAGAACCACCAGAACCAGAACCAGAACCGGAACCAAAACCAGAACCGGAACCATCAGAACCAGAACCAGAACCAGAATCAGAACCAGAACCAGTACCGGAACCAGAACTAGAACCAGAACCAGAACCAGAACCAGAACCAGAACCGGAACCGGAACCGGAACCAGAACCGGAACCAGAACCAGAACCAGAACCAGAACCGGAACCGGAACCAGAACCAGAACCATCAGAATCAGAACCAAAACCGGAACCAGAACCAGTACCACCAGAACCAGAACCAGAACCAGAACCAGAACCAGAATCGGAACTAGAACCGGAACCAGAACCGGAACCAGAACCGGAACCAGAACCAGAACCAGAACCGGAACAAGAACCAGAACCAGTAACAGAACCAGAACAAGAACCACCAGAACCAGAACCAGAACCAGAACCAGAACCACAACCAGAACCAGAATCACCAGAACCAGAACCGGAACCAGAACCGGAACCAGAACCAGAACCAGAACCAGAACCAGAACCAGAACCGGAACCGGAACCGGAACCGGAACCGGAACCAGAACCAGAACCAGAACCGGAACCAGAACCAGAACCAGAACCACCAGAATCAGAACCAAAACCGGAACCAGAACCAGTACCACCAGAACCAGAACCAGAACCAGAACCAGAATCAGAACCGGAACAAGAACCGGAACCAGAACCAGAACCAGAACCGGAACCAGAACCAGAACCGGAACCGGAACCAGAACCAGAACCAGAACCAGTACCAGAACCAGAACCAGAACCACCAGAACCAGAACCAGAACAAGAACCAGAACCAGAACCAGAACCAGAACCACCAGAATCAGAACCAGAACCAGAACCAGAACCAGAACCGGAACCGGAACGAGAACCAGAAGAAGAACCGGAACCAGCATCAGAACCAGAACCGGAACCAGAACCGGAACCAGCACCAGAACCAGAACCGGAACCGGAACCGGAACCGGAACCAGAACCAGAACCAGAACCAGAACCGGAACCAGAACCAGAACCGGAACCAGAACCGGAACCAGAACCAGAACCAGAACCAGAACCAGTACCACCAGAACTAGAATCAGAACCAGAACCAGAACCGGAACCGGAACCAGAACCAGAACCAGAACCAGAACTAGAACCAGAACCACCAAAACCAGAACCAGAACCAGAACCAGAACCAGAACCAGAACCAGATCCGGAACCAGAACCAGAACCACCAGAACCAGAACCAGAACCGGAACCAGAACTACCAGAACCAGAACCAGAACCAGAACCGGAATCAGAACCGGAACCAGAACCAGAACCAGAACCAGAACCAGAACCAGAACCAGAACCAGAACCAGAACCAGAACCAGAACCAGAACCACCAGAACTAGAACCGGTCCGGTCCTGTTTAATATCTTTATAGATGATCTGGATGAGGGGATTGAGTCCATCATCAGCAAGTTTGCTGATGATACCAAACTGGGAAGAAGGTTTGATCTGTTAGAGGGTAGGATGGCCTTGCAGAGGGACCTGGACAGATTGGAGAGATGGGCCGATTCCAATGGGATGATGTTTAATAAGTCCAAATGTCGGGTACTTCATTTTGGACACAACAATCCCATGCAGAGCTACAGACTGGGGACAGAGTGGCTGGAGAGTAGTGAGGCAGAAAGGGACCTGGGAGTGCTGGTTGACAGGAAGCTCAACATGAGCCAGCAGTGTGCCCAGGTGGCCAAGAAGGCCAATGGCATTCTGGCCTGCATCAGGAATAGTGTGGTGAGCAGAACCAGAGAAGTTATCGTCCCCCTGTACTCGGCACTAGTCAGACCTCATCTGGAATACTGTGTACAGTTCTGGGCCCCCCAGTTTGGGAAAGATGTCAGGATACTGGAATGTGTTCAGAGGAGGGCAACGAAGATGGTAAAGGGGCTGGAGCATAAGCCCTATGAGGAGCGACTGAGGGAGTTGGGGCTGTTTAGTCTAAAGAAGAGGAGGCTCAGGGGAGACCTCATTGCTCTCTACAGCTACCTGAAAGGAGGTTTTAGTCGGTCAGGGGTTGGTCTCTTCTCTCAGGTGACCAGTGACAGAACAAGAGGGCATGGACTCAAGCTACGTCAGGGAAAGTTTAGGCTTGATGTGAGGAAGAAGTTCTTTACTGAAAGGGTGATTGGCCATTGGAATGCGTTGCCCAGGGAGGTGGTGGAGTCGCCGACCCTGGAGGTGTTTAAGGGGAGATTGGATGTGGCACTGAGTGCCATGGTTTAGATGATGGTTGGTGTTAGGGTTGGGTTATACGTTGGACTTGATGATCTCAGAGGTCCTTTCCAACCTTGTCATACTGTGATACTGTGATACTGTGATACTGTAACCAGAACCAGAACCAGAACCACCAGAACCAGAACCAGAACCAGAACCAGAACCAGAACCAGAACCAGAACCGGAACCACCAGAACCAGAACCAGAACCAGAACCAGAACCAGAACCAGAACCAGAACCAGAACCAGAACCAGAACCACCAGAACCAGAACCAGAACCGGAACCAAAACCAGAACCGGAACCACCAGAACCCGAACCAGAACCAGAACCAAAACCAGAACCAGAACCAGAACCAGAACCAGAACCAGAACCAGAACCAGAACCACCAGAACCAGAACCAGAACCGGAACCAAAACCAGAACCGGAACCACCAGAACCAGAACCAGAACCAGAACCAGAACCAGAACCAGAAACAGAACCACCAGAACCAGAACCAGAACCAGAACCAGATCCGGAACCGGAACCGGAACCAGAACCAGAACCAGAACCAGAACCAGAACCAGAACCACCAGAACCAGAACCAGAACCGGAACCAGAACCAGAACCAGAACCAGAACCACCAGAATCAGAACCAGAACCAGAACCAGAACCAGATCCAGAACCAGAACGACTAGAACCAGAACCAGAACCAGAACCAGAACCAGAACCAGAACCAGAACAAGAACTGGAACCAGAACCAGAACCAGTACCACCAGAACCAGAACCAGAACCAGAACCAGAACCAGAATCGGAACTAGAACCGGAACCAGAACCGGAACCAGAACCGGAACCAGAACCAGAACCAGAACCGGAACAAGAACCAGAACCAGTAACAGAACCAGAACAAGAACCACCAGAACCAGAACCAGAACCAGAACCAGAACCACAACCAGAACCAGAATCACCAGAACCAGAACCGGAACCAGAACCGGAACCAGAACCAGAACCAGAACCAGAACCAGAACCAGAACCGGAACCGGAACCGGAACCGGAACCGGAACCAGAACCAGAACCAGAACCGGAACCAGAACCAGAACCAGAACCACCAGAATCAGAACCAAAACCGGAACCAGAACCAGTACCACCAGAACCAGAACCAGAACCAGAACCAGAATCAGAACCGGAACAAGAACCGGAACCAGAACCAGAACCAGAACCGGAACCAGAACCAGAACCGGAACCGGAACCAGAACCAGAACCAGAACCAGTACCAGAACCAGAACCAGAACCACCAGAACCAGAACCAGAACAAGAACCAGAACCAGAACCAGAACCAGAACCACCAGAATCAGAACCAGAACCAGAACCAGAACCAGAACCGGAACCGGAACGAGAACCAGAAGAAGAACCGGAACCAGCATCAGAACCAGAACCGGAACCAGAACCGGAACCAGCACCAGAACCAGAACCGGAACCGGAACCGGAACCGGAACCAGAACCAGAACCAGAACCAGAACCGGAACCAGAACCAGAACCGGAACCAGAACCAGAACCGGAACCAGAACCGGAACCAGAACCAGAACCAGAACCAGAACCAGTACCACCAGAACTAGAATCAGAACCAGAACCAGAACCGGAACCGGAACCAGAACCAGAACCAGAATCGGAACTAGAACCGGAACCAGAACCGGAACCAGAACCGGAACCAGAACCAGAACCAGAACCGGAACAAGAACCAGAACCAGTAACAGAACCAGAACAAGAACCACCAGAACCAGAACCAGAACCAGAACCAGAACCACAACCAGAACCAGAATCACCAGAACCAGAACCGGAACCAGAACCGGAACCAGAACCAGAACCAGAACCAGAAACAGAACCAGAACCAGAAACAGAACCACCAGAACCAGAACCAGAACCAGAACCAGATCCGGAACCGGAACCGGAACCAGAACCAGAACCAGAACCAGAACCAGAACCAGAACCACCAGAACCAGAACCAGAACCGGAACCAGAACCAGAACCAGAACCAGAACCAGAACCACCAGAATCAGAACCAGAACCAGAACCAGAACCAGATCCAGAACCAGAACGACTAGAACCAGAACCAGAACCAGAACCAGAACCAGAACCAGAACAAGAACTGGAACCAGAACCAGAACTAGAACCACCAGAACCAGAACCAGAACCAAAACCAGAACCAGAACCAGAACCACAACCACAACCACAACCAGAACCACCAGAACCAGAACCAGAACCGGAACCAGAACCAGAACCAGAACCGGGACCAGCACCAGAATCGGAACCGGAACCAGAACCAGAACCAGAACCAGAACCAGAACCAGAACCGGAACCGGAACCAGAACCGGAACCAGAACCAGAACCAGAACCAGAACCACCAGAACCAGAACCAGAACCAGAACCAGAACCGGAACTAGAACCGGAACCAGAACCAGAACCAGAACCGGAACCAGAACCAGAACCAGAACCGGAACCGGAACCAGAACCAGAACCAGTACCAGAACCAGAACCAGAACCGGAACCAGAACCAGAACCAGAACCACTAGAACCAGAACCAGAACCAGAACCAGAACCAGAACCACCAGAACCAGAACCAGAACCGGAACCGGAACCGGAACCAGAACCAGAACTGGAACCAGCACCAGAACCAGAATCGGAACCAGAACCAGAACCGGAACAAGCACCAGAACCAGAATCGGAACCAGAACCGGAACCAGAACCAGAACCAGAACCAGAACCAGAACCGGAACCAGAACCAGAACCAGAACCAGAACCAGAACCAGAACCAGTACCACCAGAACCAGAATCAGAACCAGAACCAGAACCGGAACCGGAACCAGAACCAGAACCAGAACTAGAACCAGAACCACCAGAACCAGAACCAGAACCAGAACCACAACCAGAACCAGAATCACCAGAACCAGAACCAGAACCGGAACCAGAACCAGAACCAGAACAGGAACCAGAACCGGGACCAGCACGAGAACCAGAACCGGAACCGGAACCAGAACCAGAACCAGAACCAGAACCAGAACCACAATCAGAACCGGAACCAGAACCGGAACAAGAACCAGAACCAGAACCAGAACCACTAGAACCAGAATCAGAACCAGAACCAGTACAGGAACCAGAACTAGAACCAGAACCAGAACCAGAACCAGAACCGGAACCGGAACCGGAACCAGAACCGGAACCAGAACCAGAACCAGAACCAGAACCGGAACCGGAACCAGAACCAGAACCATCACAATCCGAACCAAAACCGGAACCAGAACCAGTACCACCAGAACCAGAACCAGAACCAGAACCAGAACCAGAATCGGAACTAGAACCGGAACCAGAACCGGAACCAGAACCGGAACCAGAACCAGAACCAGAACCAGAACCGGAACCAGAACCGGAACCGGAACCGGAACCGGAACCGGAACCGGAACCGGAACCAGAACCAGAACTAGAACCAGAACCACCAGAACCAGAACCAGAACCAGAACCACAACCAGAACCAGAATCACCAGAACCAGAACCAGAACCGGAAACGGAACCAGAGCCAGAACCAGAACCAGAACCAGAACCAGAACCAGAACCAGAACCGGAACCGGAACCGGAACCAGAACCGGAACCAGAACCAGAACCAGAACCGGAACCAGAACCAGAACCAGAACCACCAGAATCAGAACCGAAACCGGAACCAGAACCAGTACCACCAGAACCAGAACCAGAACCAGAACCAGAATCAGAACCGGAACAAGAACCGGAACCAGAACCAGAACCAGAACCAGAACCAGAACCAGAACCGGAACCAGAACCAGAACTAGAACCACCAGAACCAGAACCAGAACCAGAACCAGAACCACAACCACAACCACAACCACAACCACAACCACCAGAACCAGAACCAGAACCGGAACCAGAACCAGAACCAGAACCGGTACCAGCACCAGAACCGGAACCGGAACCAGAACCAGAACCAGAACCAGAACCAGAACCAGAACCAGAACCGGAACCGGAACCGGAACCAGAACCGGAACCAGAACCAGAACCAGAACCAGAACCACCAGAACCAGAACCAGAACCAGAACCAGAACCGGAACTTGAACCGGAACCAGAACCAGAACCAGAACCAGAACCGGAACCAGAACCAGAACCAGAACCGGAACCGGAACCAGAACCAGAACCAGAACCAGTACCAGAACCAGAACCAGAACCTGAACCAGAACCAGAACCAGAACCACTAGAACCAGAACCAGAACCAGAACCAGAACCAGAACCAGAACCACCAGAACCAGAACAACCAGAACCGGGACCAGAACCAGAACCAGAACCAGAACCAGAACCAGAACCAGAACCGGAACCACCAGAACCATAACCAGAACCAGAACCAGAACCATAACCAGAACCAGAACCAGAACCACCAGAACCAGAACCAGAACCAGAACCAGAACCACCAGAACCAGAACCAGAAACGGAACCAAAACCAGAACCGGAACCACCAGAAACAGAACCAGAACCAGAACCAAAACCAGAACCAGAACCAGAACCAGAACCAGAACCAGAACCAGAACCAGAACCACCAGAACCAGAACCGGAACCGGAACCAAAACCAGAACCGGAACCACCAGAACCAGAACCAGAACCAACACCAGAACCAGAACCAGAACCAGAACCAGAACCAGAACCACCAGAACCAGAACCAGAACCAGAACCAGAACCGGAACTTGAACCGGAACCAGAACCAGAACCAGAACCAGAACCGGAACCAGAACCAGAACCAGAACCGGAACCGGAACCAGAACCAGAACCAGAACCAGTACCAGAACCAGAACCAGAACCTGAACCAGAACCAGAACCAGAACCACTAGAACCATAACCATAACCATAACCAGAACCAGAACCAGAACCAGAACCACCAGAACCAGAACAACCAGAACCGGGACCAGAACCACCAGAACGAGAACCAGAACGAGAACCAGAACCAGAACCAGAACCACCAGAACCAGAACCAGAACCAGAACCAGAACCAGAACCACCAGAACTAGAACCGGTCCGGTCCTGTTTAATATCTTTATAGATGATCTGGATGTGGGGATTGAGTCCATCATCAGCAAGTTTGCTGATGATACCAAACTGGGAAGAAGGGTTGATCTGTTAGAGGGTAGGATGGCCCTGCAGAGGGACCTGGACAGATTGGAGAGATGGGCCGATTCCAATGGGATGATGTTTAATAAGTCCAAATGTCGGGTACTTCATTTTGGACACAACAATCCCATGCAGAGCTACAGACTGGGGACAGAGTGGCTGGAGAGTAGTGAGGCAGAAAGGGACCTGGGAGTGCTGGTTGACAGGAAGGTCAACATGAGCCAGCAGTGTGCCCAGGTGGCCAAGAAGGCCAATGGCATTCTGGCCTGCATCAGGAATAGTGTGGTGAGCAGAACCAGAGAAGTGATCGTCCCCCTGTACTCGGCACTAGTCAGACCTCATCTGGAATACTGTGTACAGTTCTGGGCCCCCCAGTTTGGGAAAGATGTCAGGATACTGGAATGTGTTCAGAGGAGGGCAACGAAGATGGTAAAGGGGCTGGAGCATAAGCCCTATGAGGAGCGACTGAGGGAGTTGGGGCTGTTTAGTCTAAAGAAGAGGAGGCTCAGGGGAGACCTCATTGCTCTCTACAGCTACCTGAAAGGAGGTTGTAGTCGGTCAGGGGTTGGTCTCTTCTCTCAGGTGACCAGTGACAGAACAAGAGGGCATGGACTCAAGCTACGTCAGGGAAAGTTTAGGCTTGATGTGAGGAAGAAGTTCTTTACTGAAAGGGTGATTGGCCATTGGAATGCGTTGCCCAGGGAGGTGGTGGAGTCGCCGACCCTGGAGGTGTTTAAGGGGAGATTGGATGTGGCACTGAGTGCCATGGTTTAGATGATGGTTGGTGTTAGTGTTGGGTTATACGTTGGACTTGATGATCTCAGAGGTCCTTTCCAACCTTGTCATACTGTGATACTGTGATACTGTGATACTGTAACCAGAACCAGAACCAGAACCACCAGAACCAGAACCAGAACCAGAACCAGAACCGGAACCACCAGAACCAGAACCAGAACCAGAACCGGAACCACCAGAACCAGAACCAGAACCAGAACCAGAACCAGAACCAGAACCAGAACCAGAACCACCAGAACCAGAACCAGAACCAGAACCAGAACCACCAGAACCAGAACCAGAAACGGAACCAAAACCAGAACCGGAACCACCAGAAACAGAACCAGAACCAGAACCAAAACCAGAACCAGAACCAGAACCAGAACCAGAACCAGAACCAGAACCACCAGAACCAGAACCAGAACCGGAACCAAAACCAGAACCGGAACCACCAGAACCAAAACCAGAACCAACACCAGAACCAGAACCAGAACCAGAACCAGAACCAGAACCACCAGAACCAGAACCAGAACCAGAACCAGATCCGGAACCGGAACCGGAACCAGAACCAGAACCAGAACCAGAACCAGAACCAGAACCACCAGAACCAGAACCAGAACCGGAACCAGAACCAGAACCAGAACCAGAACCACCAGAATCAGAACCAGAACCAGAACCAGAACCAGATCCAGAACCAGAACCACCAGAACCAGAACCAGAACCAGAACCAGAACCAGAACCAGAACCAGAACCGGAACCAGAACCAGAACTAGAACCACCAGAACCAGAACCAGAACCAGAACCGGAACCGGAACCAGAACCAGAACCGGAACCAGCACCAGAACCAGAATCGGAACCAGAACCAGAACCGGAACCAGCACCAGAACCAGAATCGGAACCAGAACCGGAACCAGAACCAGAACCAGAACCAGAACCAGTACCGGAACCAGAACCGGAACCAGAACCAGAACTAGAACCAGAACCAGTACCACCAGAACCAGAACCAGAATCAGAACCAGAACCAGAACCGGAACCGGAACCAGAACCAGAACCAGAACCAGAACCAGAACCACCAGAACCAGAACCAGAACCAGAACCACAACCAGAACCAGAATCACCAGAACCAGAACCAGAACCAGAACCAGAACCGGAACCAGAACCAGAACCGGAACCAGAACCAGAACCAGAACCAGTACCACCAGAACTAGAATCAGAACCAGAACCAGAACCAGAACCAGAACCAGAACCAGAACTAGAACCAGAACCACCAGAACCAGAACCAGAACCAGAACCAGAATCACCAGAACCAGAACCAGAACCAGAACCAGAACTAGAACCAGAACCACCAGAACCAGAACCAGAACCAGAACCAGAATCACCAGAACCAGAACCAGAACCAGAACCAGAACCAGAACCGGAACCAGAACCAGAACCAGAACCAGAACCGGAACCGGAAAGAGAACCAGAACCACCAGAACCAGAACGAGAACCAGAACCAGAACCGGAACCAGAACCAGAACCACCAGAACCAGAACCAGAACCGGAACCAGAACTACCAGAACCAGAACAAGAACCAGAACCGGAACCGGAACCGGAACCAGAACCAGAACCAGAACCAGAACCAGAACCACCAGCACTAGAACCGGTCCGGTCCTGTTTAATATCTTTATAGATGATCTGGATGTGGGGATTGAGTCCATCATCAGCAAGTTTGCTGATGATACCAAACTGGGAAGAAGGTTTGATCTGTTAGAGGGTAGGATGGCCCTGCAGAGGGACCTGGACAGATTGGAGAGATGGGCCGATTCCAATGGGATGATGTTTAATAAGTCCAAATGTTGGGTACTTCATTTTGGACACAACAATCCCATGCAGAGCTACAGACTGGGGACAGAGTGGCTGGAGAGTAGTGAGGCAGAAAGGGACCTGGGAGTGCTGGTTGACAGGAAGCTCAACATGAGCCAGCAGTGTGCCCAGGTGGCCAAGAAGGCCAATGGCATTCTGGCCTGCATCAGGAATAGTGTGGTGAGCAGAACCAGAGAAGTTATCGTCCCCCTGTACTCGGCACTAGTCAGACCTCAACTGGAATACTGTGTACAGTTCTGGGCCCCCCAGTTTGGGAAAGATGTCAGGATACTGGAATGTGTTCAGAGGAGGGCAACGAAGATGGTAAAGGGGCTGGAGCATAAGCCCTATGAGGAGCGACTGAGGGAGTTGGGGCTGTTTAGTCTAAAGAAGAGGAGGCTCAGGGGAGACCTCATTGCTCTCTACAGCTACCTGAAAGGAGGTTGTAGTCGGTCAGGGGTTGGTCTCTTCTCTCAGGTGACCAGTGACAGAACAAGAGGGCATGGACTCAAGCTACGTCAGGGAAAGTTTAGGCTTGATGTGAGGAAGAAGTTCTTTACTGAAAGGGTGATTGGCCATTGGAATGCGTTGCCCAGGGAGGTGGTGGAGTCGCCGACCCTGGAGGTGTTTAAGGGGAGATTGGATGTGGCACTGAGTGCCATGGTTTAGATGATGGTTGGTGTTAGTGTTGGGTTATACGTTGGACTTGATGATCTCAGAGGTCCTTTCCAACCTTGTCATACTGTGATACTGTGATACTGTGATACTGTAACCAGAACCAGAACCAGAACCAGAACCAGAACCAGAACCAGAACCAGAACCAGAACCGGAACCACCAGAACCAGAACCAGAACCAGAACCGGAACCACCAGAACCAGAACCAGAACCAGAACCAGAACCAGAACCAGAACCAGAACCAGAACCACCAGAACCAGAACCAGAACCAGAACCAGAACCACCAGAACCAGAACCAGAAACGGAACCAAAACCAGAACCGGAACCACCAGAAACAGAACCAGAACCAGAACCAAAACCAGAACCAGAACCAGAACCAGAACCAGAACCAGAACCAGAACCAGAACCAGAACCACCAGAACCAGAACCAGAACCGGAACCAAAACCAGAACCGGAACCACCAGAACCAAAACCAGAACCAACACCAGAACCAGAACCAGAACCAGAACCAGAACCAGAACCACCAGAACCAGAACCAGAACCAGAACCAGATCCGGAACCGGAACCGGAACCAGAACCAGAACCAGAACCAGAACCAGAACCAGAACCACCAGAACCAGAACCAGAACCGGAACCAGAACCAGAACCAGAACCAGAACCACCAGAATCAGAACCAGAACCAGAACCATAACCAGATCCAGAACCAGAACCAGAACCAGAACCAGAACCAGAACCAGAACCAGAACCGGAACCAGAACCAGAACTAGAACCACCAGAACCAGAACCAGAACCAGAACCACAACCACAACCACAACCACAACCAGAACCACCAGAACCAGAACCAGAACCGGAACCAGAACCAGAACCAGAACCGGGACCAGCACCAGAACCGGAACCAGCACCAGAACCAGAACCAGAACCAGAACCAGAACCAGAACCAGAACCAGAACCGGAACCGGAACCAGAACCGGAACCAGAACCAGAACCAGAACCAGAACCACCAGAACCAGAACCAGAACCAGAACCAGAACCGGAACTTGAACCAGAACTAGAACCAGAACCACCAGAACCAGAATCAGAACCAGAACCAGTACCGGAACCAGAACTAGAACCAGAACCAGAACCAGAACCAGAACCGGAACCGGAACCAAAACCAGAACCGGAACCAGAACCAGAACCAGAACCAGAACCGGAACCGGAACCAGAACCAGAACCATCAGAATCAGAACCAAAACCGGAACCAGAACCAGTACCACCAGAACCAGAACCAGAACCAGAAGCACAACCAGAATCGGAACTAGAACCGGAACCAGAACCGGAACCAGAACCGGAACCAGAACCAGAACCAGAACCGTAACCGGAACAAGGACCAGAACCAGAACCAGTAACAGAACCAGAACAAGAACCACCAGAACCAGAACCAGAACCAGAACCGGAACCAGAACAAGAACCAGAACCAGAACCAGAACCGGAACCAGAACAAGAACCAGAACCAGAACCGGAACCAGCACCAGAACCAGAACCGGAACCAGAACCAGAACCAGAACCAGAACCAGAACCGGAACCAGAACCGGAACCAGAACCAGAACCAGAACCAGAAGCAGTACCACCAGAACCAGAACCAAAACCAGAACCAGAACCAGAACCAGAACCAGATCCATATCCAGAACCACCAGAACCAGAACCAGAACCGGAACCAAAACCAGAACCGGAACCATCAGAACCAGAACCAGAACCAGAATCAGAACCAGAACCAGTACCGGAACCAGAACTAGAACCAGAACCAGAACCAGAACCAGAACCAGAACCGGAACCGGAACCGGAACCAGAACCGGAACCAGAACCAGAACCAGAACCAGAACCGGAACCGGAACCAGAACCAGAACCATCAGAATCAGAACCAAAACCGGAACCAGAACCAGTACCACCAGAACCAGAACCAGAACCAGAACCAGAACCAGAATCGGAACTAGAACCGGAACCAGAACCGGAACCAGAACCGGAACCAGAACCAGAACCAGAACCGGAACAAGAACCAGAACCAGTAACAGAACCAGAACAAGAACCACCAGAACCAGAACCAGAACCAGAACCAGAACCACAACCAGAACCAGAATCACCAGAACCAGAACCGGAACCAGAACCGGAACCAGAACCAGAACCAGAACCAGAACCAGAACCAGAACCGGAACCGGAACCGGAACCGGAACCGGAACCAGAACCAGAACCAGAACCGGAACCAGAACCAGAACCAGAACCACCAGAATCAGAACCAAAACCGGAACCAGAACCAGTACCACCAGAACCAGAACCAGAACCAGAACCAGAATCAGAACCGGAACAAGAACCGGAACCAGAACCAGAACCAGAACCGGAACCAGAACCAGAACCGGAACCGGAACCAGAACCAGAACCAGAACCAGTACCAGAACCAGAACCAGAACCACCAGAACCAGAACCAGAACAAGAACCAGAACCAGAACCAGAACCAGAACCACCAGAATCAGAACCAGAACCAGAACCAGAACCAGAACCGGAACCGGAACGAGAACCAGAAGAAGAACCGGAACCAGCATCAGAACCAGAACCGGAACCAGAACCGGAACCAGCACCAGAACCAGAACCGGAACCGGAACCGGAACCGGAACCAGAACCAGAACCAGAACCAGAACCGGAACCAGAACCAGAACCGGAACCAGAACCGGAACCAGAACCAGAACCAGAACCAGAACCAGTACCACCAGAACTAGAATCAGAACCAGAACCAGAACCGGAACCGGAACCAGAACCAGAACCAGAACCAGAACTAGAACCAGAACCACCAAAACCAGAACCAGAACCAGAACCAGAACCAGAACCAGAACCAGATCCGGAACCAGAACCAGAACCACCAGAACCAGAACCAGAACCGGAACCAGAACTACCAGAACCAGAACCAGAACCAGAACCGGAATCAGAACCGGAACCAGAACCAGTACCAGAACCAGAACCAGAACCACCAGAACCAGAACCAGAACAAGAACCAGAACCAGAACCAGAACCAGAACCACCAGAATCAGAACCAGAACCAGAACCAGAACCAGAACCGGAACCGGAACGAGAACCAGAAGAAGAACCGGAACCAGCATCAGAACCAGAACCGGAACCAGAACCGGAACCAGCACCAGAACCAGAACCGGAACCGGAACCGGAACCGGAACCAGAACCAGAACCAGAACCAGAACCGGAACCAGAACCAGAACCGGAACCAGAACCAGAACCGGAACCAGAACCGGAACCAGAACCAGAACCAGAACCAGAACCAGTACCACCAGAACTAGAATCAGAACCAGAACCAGAACCGGAACCGGAACCAGAACCAGAACCAGAATCGGAACTAGAACCGGAACCAGAACCGGAACCAGAACCGGAACCAGAACCAGAACCAGAACCGGAACAAGAACCAGAACCAGTAACAGAACCAGAACAAGAACCACCAGAACCAGAACCAGAACCAGAACCAGAACCACAACCAGAACCAGAATCACCAGAACCAGAACCGGAACCAGAACCGGAACCAGAACCAGAACCAGAACCAGAAACAGAACCAGAACCAGAAACAGAACCACCAGAACCAGAACCAGAACCAGAACCAGATCCGGAACCGGAACCGGAACCAGAACCAGAACCAGAACCAGAACCAGAACCAGAACCACCAGAACCAGAACCAGAACCGGAACCAGAACCAGAACCAGAACCAGAACCAGAACCACCAGAATCAGAACCAGAACCAGAACCAGAACCAGATCCAGAACCAGAACGACTAGAACCAGAACCAGAACCAGAACCAGAACCAGAACCAGAACAAGAACTGGAACCAGAACCAGAACTAGAACCACCAGAACCAGAACCAGAACCAAAACCAGAACCAGAACCAGAACCACAACCACAACCACAACCAGAACCACCAGAACCAGAACCAGAACCGGAACCAGAACCAGAACCAGAACCGGGACCAGCACCAGAATCGGAACCGGAACCAGAACCAGAACCAGAACCAGAACCAGAACCGGAACCGGAACCAGAACCGGAACCAGAACCAGAACCAGAACCAGAACCACCAGAACCAGAACCAGAACCAGAACCAGAACCGGAACTAGAACCGGAACCAGAACCAGAACCAGAACCGGAACCAGAACCAGAACCAGAACCGGAACCGGAACCAGAACCAGAACCAGTACCAGAACCAGAACCAGAACCGGAACCAGAACCAGAACCAGAACCACTAGAACCAGAACCAGAACCAGAACCAGAACCAGAACCACCAGAACCAGAACCAGAACCGGAACCGGAACCGGAACCAGAACCAGAACTGGAACCAGCACCAGAACCAGAATCGGAACCAGAACCAGAACCGGAACAAGCACCAGAACCAGAATCGGAACCAGAACCGGAACCAGAACCAGAACCAGAACCAGAACCAGAACCGGAACCAGAACCAGAACCAGAACCAGAACCAGAACCAGAACCAGTACCACCAGAACCAGAATCAGAACCAGAACCAGAACCGGAACCGGAACCAGAACCAGAACCAGAACTAGAACCAGAACCACCAGAACCAGAACCAGAACCAGAACCACAACCAGAACCAGAATCACCAGAACCAGAACCAGAACCGGAACCAGAACCAGAACCAGAACAGGAACCAGAACCGGGACCAGCACGAGAACCAGAACCGGAACCGGAACCAGAACCAGAACCAGAACCAGAACCAGAACCACAATCAGAACCGGAACCAGAACCGGAACAAGAACCAGAACCAGAACCAGAACCACTAGAACCAGAATCAGAACCAGAACCAGTACAGGAACCAGAACTAGAACCAGAACCAGAACCAGAACCAGAACCGGAACCGGAACCGGAACCAGAACCGGAACCAGAACCAGAACCAGAACCAGAACCGGAACCGGAACCAGAACCAGAACCATCACAATCCGAACCAAAACCGGAACCAGAACCAGTACCACCAGAACCAGAACCAGAACCAGAACCAGAACCAGAATCGGAACTAGAACCGGAACCAGAACCGGAACCAGAACCGGAACCAGAACCAGAACCAGAACCAGAACCGGAACCAGAACCGGAACCGGAACCGGAACCGGAACCGGAACCGGAACCGGAACCAGAACCAGAACTAGAACCAGAACCACCAGAACCAGAACCAGAACCAGAACCACAACCAGAACCAGAATCACCAGAACCAGAACCAGAACCGGAAACGGAACCAGAGCCAGAACCAGAACCAGAACCAGAACCAGAACCAGAACCGGAACCGGAACCGGAACCAGAACCGGAACCAGAACCAGAACCAGAACCGGAACCAGAACCAGAACCAGAACCACCAGAATCAGAACCGAAACCGGAACCAGAACCAGTACCACCAGAACCAGAACCAGAACCAGAACCAGAATCAGAACCGGAACAAGAACCGGAACCAGAACCAGAACCAGAACCAGAACCAGAACCAGAACCGGAACCAGAACCAGAACTAGAACCACCAGAACCAGAACCAGAACCAGAACCAGAACCACAACCACAACCACAACCACAACCACAACCACCAGAACCAGAACCAGAACCGGAACCAGAACCAGAACCAGAACCGGTACCAGCACCAGAACCGGAACCGGAACCAGAACCAGAACCAGAACCAGAACCAGAACCAGAACCAGAACCGGAACCGGAACCGGAACCAGAACCGGAACCAGAACCAGAACCAGAACCAGAACCACCAGAACCAGAACCAGAACCAGAACCAGAACCGGAACTTGAACCGGAACCAGAACCAGAACCAGAACCAGAACCGGAACCAGAACCAGAACCAGAACCGGAACCGGAACCAGAACCAGAACCAGAACCAGTACCAGAACCAGAACCAGAACCTGAACCAGAACCAGAACCAGAACCACTAGAACCAGAACCAGAACCAGAACCAGAACCAGAACCAGAACCACCAGAACCAGAACAACCAGAACCGGGACCAGAACCAGAACCAGAACCAGAACCAGAACCAGAACCAGAACCGGAACCACCAGAACCATAACCAGAACCAGAACCAGAACCATAACCAGAACCAGAACCAGAACCACCAGAACCAGAACCAGAACCAGAACCAGAACCACCAGAACCAGAACCAGAAACGGAACCAAAACCAGAACCGGAACCACCAGAAACAGAACCAGAACCAGAACCAAAACCAGAACCAGAACCAGAACCAGAACCAGAACCAGAACCAGAACCAGAACCACCAGAACCAGAACCGGAACCGGAACCAAAACCAGAACCGGAACCACCAGAACCAGAACCAGAACCAACACCAGAACCAGAACCAGAACCAGAACCAGAACCAGAACCACCAGAACCAGAACCAGAACCAGAACCAGAACCGGAACTTGAACCGGAACCAGAACCAGAACCAGAACCAGAACCGGAACCAGAACCAGAACCAGAACCGGAACCGGAACCAGAACCAGAACCAGAAGCAGTACCAGAACCAGAACCAGAACCTGAACCAGAACCAGAACCAGAACCACTAGAACCATAACCATAACCATAACCAGAACCAGAACCAGAACCAGAACCACCAGAACCAGAACAACCAGAACCGGGACCAGAACCACCAGAACGAGAACCAGAACGAGAACCAGAACCAGAACCAGAACCACCAGAACCAGAACCAGAACCAGAACCAGAACCAGAACCACCAGAACTAGAACCGGTCCGGTCCTGTTTAATATCTTTATAGATGATCTGGATGTGGGGATTGAGTCCATCATCAGCAAGTTTGCTGATGATACCAAACTGGGAAGAAGGGTTGATCTGTTAGAGGGTAGGATGGCCCTGCAGAGGGACCTGGACAGATTGGAGAGATGGGCCGATTCCAATGGGATGATGTTTAATAAGTCCAAATGTCGGGTACTTCATTTTGGACACAACAATCCCATGCAGAGCTACAGACTGGGGACAGAGTGGCTGGAGAGTAGTGAGGCAGAAAGGGACCTGGGAGTGCTGGTTGACAGGAAGGTCAACATGAGCCAGCAGTGTGCCCAGGTGGCCAAGAAGGCCAATGGCATTCTGGCCTGCATCAGGAATAGTGTGGTGAGCAGAACCAGAGAAGTGATCGTCCCCCTGTACTCGGCACTAGTCAGACCTCATCTGGAATACTGTGTACAGTTCTGGGCCCCCCAGTTTGGGAAAGATGTCAGGATACTGGAATGTGTTCAGAGGAGGGCAACGAAGATGGTAAAGGGGCTGGAGCATAAGCCCTATGAGGAGCGACTGAGGGAGTTGGGGCTGTTTAGTCTAAAGAAGAGGAGGCTCAGGGGAGACCTCATTGCTCTCTACAGCTACCTGAAAGGAGGTTGTAGTCGGTCAGGGGTTGGTCTCTTCTCTCAGGTGACCAGTGACAGAACAAGAGGGCATGGACTCAAGCTACGTCAGGGAAAGTTTAGGCTTGATGTGAGGAAGAAGTTCTTTACTGAAAGGGTGATTGGCCATTGGAATGCGTTGCCCAGGGAGGTGGTGGAGTCGCCGACCCTGGAGGTGTTTAAGGGGAGATTGGATGTGGCACTGAGTGCCATGGTTTAGATGATGGTTGGTGTTAGTGTTGGGTTATACGTTGGACTTGATGATCTCAGAGGTCCTTTCCAACCTTGTCATACTGTGATACTGTGATACTGTGATACTGTAACCAGAACCAGAACCAGAACCACCAGAACCAGAACCAGAACCAGAACCAGAACCGGAACCACCAGAACCAGAACCAGAACCAGAACCGGAACCACCAGAACCAGAACCAGAACCAGAACCAGAACCAGAACCAGAACCAGAACCAGAACCACCAGAACCAGAACCAGAACCAGAACCAGAACCACCAGAACCAGAACCAGAAACGGAACCAAAACCAGAACCGGAACCACCAGAAACAGAACCAGAACCAGAACCAAAACCAGAACCAGAACCAGAACCAGAACCAGAACCAGAACCAGAACCACCAGAACCAGAACCAGAACCGGAACCAAAACCAGAACCGGAACCACCAGAACCAAAACCAGAACCAACACCAGAACCAGAACCAGAACCAGAACCAGAACCAGAACCACCAGAACCAGAACCAGAACCAGAACCAGATCCGGAACCGGAACCGGAACCAGAACCAGAACCAGAACCAGAACCAGAACCAGAACCACCAGAACCAGAACCAGAACCGGAACCAGAACCAGAACCAGAACCAGAACCACCAGAATCAGAACCAGAACCAGAACCAGAACCAGATCCAGAACCAGAACCACCAGAACCAGAACCAGAACCAGAACCAGAACCAGAACCAGAACCAGAACCGGAACCAGAACCAGAACTAGAACCACCAGAACCAGAACCAGAACCAGAACCGGAACCGGAACCAGAACCAGAACCGGAACCAGCACCAGAACCAGAATCGGAACCAGAACCAGAACCGGAACCAGCACCAGAACCAGAATCGGAACCAGAACCGGAACCAGAACCAGAACCAGAACCAGAACCAGTACCGGAACCAGAACCGGAACCAGAACCAGAACTAGAACCAGAACCAGTACCACCAGAACCAGAACCAGAATCAGAACCAGAACCAGAACCGGAACCGGAACCAGAACCAGAACCAGAACCAGAACCAGAACCACCAGAACCAGAACCAGAACCAGAACCACAACCAGAACCAGAATCACCAGAACCAGAACCAGAACCAGAACCAGAACCGGAACCAGAACCAGAACCGGAACCAGAACCAGAACCAGAACCAGTACCACCAGAACTAGAATCAGAACCAGAACCAGAACCAGAACCAGAACCAGAACCAGAACTAGAACCAGAACCACCAGAACCAGAACCAGAACCAGAACCAGAATCACCAGAACCAGAACCAGAACCAGAACCAGAACTAGAACCAGAACCACCAGAACCAGAACCAGAACCAGAACCAGAATCACCAGAACCAGAACCAGAACCAGAACCAGAACCAGAACCGGAACCAGAACCAGAACCAGAACCAGAACCGGAACCGGAAAGAGAACCAGAACCACCAGAACCAGAACGAGAACCAGAACCAGAACCGGAACCAGAACCAGAACCACCAGAACCAGAACCAGAACCGGAACCAGAACTACCAGAACCAGAACAAGAACCAGAACCGGAACCGGAACCGGAACCAGAACCAGAACCAGAACCAGAACCAGAACCACCAGCACTAGAACCGGTCCGGTCCTGTTTAATATCTTTATAGATGATCTGGATGTGGGGATTGAGTCCATCATCAGCAAGTTTGCTGATGATACCAAACTGGGAAGAAGGTTTGATCTGTTAGAGGGTAGGATGGCCCTGCAGAGGGACCTGGACAGATTGGAGAGATGGGCCGATTCCAATGGGATGATGTTTAATAAGTCCAAATGTTGGGTACTTCATTTTGGACACAACAATCCCATGCAGAGCTACAGACTGGGGACAGAGTGGCTGGAGAGTAGTGAGGCAGAAAGGGACCTGGGAGTGCTGGTTGACAGGAAGCTCAACATGAGCCAGCAGTGTGCCCAGGTGGCCAAGAAGGCCAATGGCATTCTGGCCTGCATCAGGAATAGTGTGGTGAGCAGAACCAGAGAAGTTATCGTCCCCCTGTACTCGGCACTAGTCAGACCTCAACTGGAATACTGTGTACAGTTCTGGGCCCCCCAGTTTGGGAAAGATGTCAGGATACTGGAATGTGTTCAGAGGAGGGCAACGAAGATGGTAAAGGGGCTGGAGCATAAGCCCTATGAGGAGCGACTGAGGGAGTTGGGGCTGTTTAGTCTAAAGAAGAGGAGGCTCAGGGGAGACCTCATTGCTCTCTACAGCTACCTGAAAGGAGGTTGTAGTCGGTCAGGGGTTGGTCTCTTCTCTCAGGTGACCAGTGACAGAACAAGAGGGCATGGACTCAAGCTACGTCAGGGAAAGTTTAGGCTTGATGTGAGGAAGAAGTTCTTTACTGAAAGGGTGATTGGCCATTGGAATGCGTTGCCCAGGGAGGTGGTGGAGTCGCCGACCCTGGAGGTGTTTAAGGGGAGATTGGATGTGGCACTGAGTGCCATGGTTTAGATGATGGTTGGTGTTAGTGTTGGGTTATACGTTGGACTTGATGATCTCAGAGGTCCTTTCCAACCTTGTCATACTGTGATACTGTGATACTGTGATACTGTAACCAGAACCAGAACCAGAACCAGAACCAGAACCAGAACCAGAACCAGAACCAGAACCGGAACCACCAGAACCAGAACCAGAACCAGAACCGGAACCACCAGAACCAGAACCAGAACCAGAACCAGAACCAGAACCAGAACCAGAACCAGAACCACCAGAACCAGAACCAGAACCAGAACCAGAACCACCAGAACCAGAACCAGAAACGGAACCAAAACCAGAACCGGAACCACCAGAAACAGAACCAGAACCAGAACCAAAACCAGAACCAGAACCAGAACCAGAACCAGAACCAGAACCAGAACCAGAACCAGAACCACCAGAACCAGAACCAGAACCGGAACCAAAACCAGAACCGGAACCACCAGAACCAAAACCAGAACCAACACCAGAACCAGAACCAGAACCAGAACCAGAACCAGAACCACCAGAACCAGAACCAGAACCAGAACCAGATCCGGAACCGGAACCGGAACCAGAACCAGAACCAGAACCAGAACCAGAACCAGAACCACCAGAACCAGAACCAGAACCGGAACCAGAACCAGAACCAGAACCAGAACCACCAGAATCAGAACCAGAACCAGAACCATAACCAGATCCAGAACCAGAACCAGAACCAGAACCAGAACCAGAACCAGAACCAGAACCGGAACCAGAACCAGAACTAGAACCACCAGAACCAGAACCAGAACCAGAACCACAACCACAACCACAACCACAACCAGAACCACCAGAACCAGAACCAGAACCGGAACCAGAACCAGAACCAGAACCGGGACCAGCACCAGAACCGGAACCAGCACCAGAACCAGAACCAGAACCAGAACCAGAACCAGAACCAGAACCAGAACCAGAACCGGAACCGGAACCAGAACCGGAACCAGAACCAGAACCAGAACCAGAACCACCAGAACCAGAACCAGAACCAGAACCAGAACCGGAACTTGAACCAGAACTAGAACCAGAACCACCAGAACCAGAATCAGAACCAGAACCAGTACCGGAACCAGAACTAGAACCAGAACCAGAACCAGAACCAGAACCGGAACCGGAACCAAAACCAGAACCGGAACCAGAACCAGAACCAGAACCAGAACCGGAACCGGAACCAGAACCAGAACCATCAGAATCAGAACCAAAACCGGAACCAGAACCAGTACCACCAGAACCAGAACCAGAACCAGAAGCACAACCAGAATCGGAACTAGAACCGGAACCAGAACCGGAACCAGAACCGGAACCAGAACCAGAACCAGAACCGTAACCGGAACAAGGACCAGAACCAGAACCAGTAACAGAACCAGAACAAGAACCACCAGAACCAGAACCAGAACCAGAACCGGAACCAGAACAAGAACCAGAACCAGAACCAGAACCGGAACCAGAACAAGAACCAGAACCAGAACCGGAACCAGCACCAGAACCAGAACCGGAACCAGAACCAGAACCAGAACCAGAACCAGAACCGGAACCAGAACCGGAACCAGAACCAGAACCAGAACCAGAAGCAGTACCACCAGAACCAGAACCAAAACCAGAACCAGAACCAGAACCAGAACCAGATCCATATCCAGAACCACCAGAACCAGAACCAGAACCGGAACCAAAACCAGAACCGGAACCATCAGAACCAGAACCAGAACCAGAATCAGAACCAGAACCAGTACCGGAACCAGAACTAGAACCAGAACCAGAACCAGAACCAGAACCAGAACCGGAACCGGAACCGGAACCAGAACCGGAACCAGAACCAGAACCAGAACCAGAACCGGAACCGGAACCAGAACCAGAACCATCAGAATCAGAACCAAAACCGGAACCAGAACCAGTACCACCAGAACCAGAACCAGAACCAGAACCAGAACCAGAATCGGAACTAGAACCGGAACCAGAACCGGAACCAGAACCGGAACCAGAACCAGAACCAGAACCGGAACAAGAACCAGAACCAGTAACAGAACCAGAACAAGAACCACCAGAACCAGAACCAGAACCAGAACCAGAACCACAACCAGAACCAGAATCACCAGAACCAGAACCGGAACCAGAACCGGAACCAGAACCAGAACCAGAACCAGAACCAGAACCAGAACCGGAACCGGAACCGGAACCGGAACCGGAACCAGAACCAGAACCAGAACCGGAACCAGAACCAGAACCAGAACCACCAGAATCAGAACCAAAACCGGAACCAGAACCAGTACCACCAGAACCAGAACCAGAACCAGAACCAGAATCAGAACCGGAACAAGAACCGGAACCAGAACCAGAACCAGAACCGGAACCAGAACCAGAACCGGAACCGGAACCAGAACCAGAACCAGAACCAGTACCAGAACCAGAACCAGAACCACCAGAACCAGAACCAGAACAAGAACCAGAACCAGAACCAGAACCAGAACCACCAGAATCAGAACCAGAACCAGAACCAGAACCAGAACCGGAACCGGAACGAGAACCAGAAGAAGAACCGGAACCAGCATCAGAACCAGAACCGGAACCAGAACCGGAACCAGCACCAGAACCAGAACCGGAACCGGAACCGGAACCGGAACCAGAACCAGAACCAGAACCAGAACCGGAACCAGAACCAGAACCGGAACCAGAACCGGAACCAGAACCAGAACCAGAACCAGAACCAGTACCACCAGAACTAGAATCAGAACCAGAACCAGAACCGGAACCGGAACCAGAACCAGAACCAGAACCAGAACTAGAACCAGAACCACCAAAACCAGAACCAGAACCAGAACCAGAACCAGAACCAGAACCAGATCCGGAACCAGAACCAGAACCACCAGAACCAGAACCAGAACCGGAACCAGAACTACCAGAACCAGAACCAGAACCAGAACCGGAATCAGAACCGGAACCAGAACCAGAACCAGAACCAGAACCAGAACCAGAACCAGAACCAGAACCAGAACCAGAACCACCAGAACTAGAACCGGTCCGGTCCTGTTTAATATCTTTATAGATGATCTGGATGAGGGGATTGAGTCCATCATCAGCAAGTTTGCTGATGATACCAAACTGGGAAGAAGGTTTGATCTGTTAGAGGGTAGGATGGCCTTGCAGAGGGACCTGGACAGATTGGAGAGATGGGCCGATTCCAATGGGATGATGTTTAATAAGTCCAAATGTCGGGTACTTCATTTTGGACACAACAATCCCATGCAGAGCTACAGACTGGGGACAGAGTGGCTGGAGAGTAGTGAGGCAGAAAGGGACCTGGGAGTGCTGGTTGACAGGAAGCTCAACATGAGCCAGCAGTGTGCCCAGGTGGCCAAGAAGGCCAATGGCATTCTGGCCTGCATCAGGAATAGTGTGGTGAGCAGAACCAGAGAAGTTATCGTCCCCCTGTACTCGGCACTAGTCAGACCTCATCTGGAATACTGTGTACAGTTCTGGGCCCCCCAGTTTGGGAAAGATGTCAGGATACTGGAATGTGTTCAGAGGAGGGCAACGAAGATGGTAAAGGGGCTGGAGCATAAGCCCTATGAGGAGCGACTGAGGGAGTTGGGGCTGTTTAGTCTAAAGAAGAGGAGGCTCAGGGGAGACCTCATTGCTCTCTACAGCTACCTGAAAGGAGGTTTTAGTCGGTCAGGGGTTGGTCTCTTCTCTCAGGTGACCAGTGACAGAACAAGAGGGCATGGACTCAAGCTACGTCAGGGAAAGTTTAGGCTTGATGTGAGGAAGAAGTTCTTTACTGAAAGGGTGATTGGCCATTGGAATGCGTTGCCCAGGGAGGTGGTGGAGTCGCCGACCCTGGAGGTGTTTAAGGGGAGATTGGATGTGGCACTGAGTGCCATGGTTTAGATGATGGTTGGTGTTAGGGTTGGGTTATACGTTGGACTTGATGATCTCAGAGGTCCTTTCCAACCTTGTCATACTGTGATACTGTGATACTGTGATACTGTAACCAGAACCAGAACCAGAACCACCAGAACCAGAACCAGAACCAGAACCAGAACCAGAACCAGAACCGGAACCACCAGAACCAGAACCAGAACCAGAACCAGAACCAGAACCAGAACCAGAACCAGAACCAGAACCAGAACCACCAGAACCAGAACCAGAACCGGAACCAAAACCAGAACCGGAACCACCAGAACCCGAACCAGAACCAGAACCAAAACCAGAACCAGAACCAGAACCAGAACCAGAACCAGAACCAGAACCAGAACCAGAACCACCAGAACCAGAACCAGAACCGGAACCAAAACCAGAACCGGAACCACCAGAACCAGAACCAGAACCAGAACCAGAACCAGAACCAGAAACAGAACCACCAGAACCAGAACCAGAACCAGAACCAGATCCGGAACCGGAACCGGAACCAGAACCAGAACCAGAACCAGAACCAGAACCAGAACCACCAGAACCAGAACCAGAACCGGAACCAGAACCAGAACCAGAACCAGAACCACCAGAATCAGAACCAGAACCAGAACCAGAACCAGATCCAGAACCAGAACGACTAGAACCAGAACCAGAACCAGAACCAGAACCAGAACCAGAACCAGAACAAGAACTGGAACCAGAACCAGAACCAGTACCACCAGAACCAGAACCAGAACCAGAACCAGAACCAGAATCGGAACTAGAACCGGAACCAGAACCGGAACCAGAACCGGAACCAGAACCAGAACCAGAACCGGAACAAGAACCAGAACCAGTAACAGAACCAGAACAAGAACCACCAGAACCAGAAGCAGAACCAGAACCAGAACCACAACCAGAACCAGAATCACCAGAACCAGAACCGGAACCAGAACCGGAACCAGAACCAGAACCAGAACCAGAACCAGAACCAGAACCGGAACCGGAACCGGAACCGGAACCAGAACCAGAACCAGAACCGGAACCAGAACCAGAACCAGAACCACCAGAATCAGAACCAAAACCGGAACCAGAACCAGTACCACCAGAACCAGAACCAGAACCAGAACCAGAATCAGAACCGGAACAAGAACCGGAACCAGAACCAGAACCAGAACCGGAACCAGAACCAGAACCGGAACCGGAACCAGAACCAGAACCAGAACCAGTACCAGAACCAGAACCAGAACCACCAGAACCAGAACCAGAACAAGAACCAGAACCAGAACCAGAACCACCAGAATCAGAACCAGAACCAGAACCAGAACCAGAACCGGAACCGGAACGAGAACCAGAAGAAGAACCGGAACCAGCATCAGAACCAGAACCGGAACCAGAACCGGAACCAGCACCAGAACCAGAACCGGAACCGGAACCGGAACCGGAACCAGAACCAGAACCAGAACCAGAACCGGAACCAGAACCAGAACCGGAACCAGAACCAGAACCGGAACCAGAACCGGAACCAGAACCAGAACCAGAACCAGAACCAGTACCACCAGAACTAGAATCAGAACCAGAACCAGAACCGGAACCGGAACCAGAACCAGAACCAGAATCGGAACTAGAACCGGAACCAGAACCGGAACCAGAACCGGAACCAGAACCAGAACCAGAACCGGAACAAGAACCAGAACCAGTAACAGAACCAGAACAAGAACCACCAGAACCAGAACCAGAACCAGAACCACAACCAGAACCAGAATCACCAGAACCAGAACCGGAACCAGAACCGGAACCAGAACCAGAACCAGAACCAGAAACAGAACCAGAACCAGAAACAGAACCACCAGAACCAGAACCAGAACCAGAACCAGATCCGGAACCGGAACCGGAACCGGAACCAGAACCAGAACCAGAACCAGAACCAGAACCACCAGAACCAGAACCAGAACCGGAACCAGAACCAGAACCAGAACCAGAACCAGAACCACCAGAATCAGAACCAGAACCAGAACCAGAACCAGATCCAGAACCAGAACGACTAGAACCAGAACCAGAACCAGAACCAGAACCAGAACCAGAACAAGAACTGGAACCAGAACCAGAACTAGAACCACCAGAACCAGAACCAGAACCAAAACCAGAACCAGAACCAGAACCACAACCACAACCACAACCAGAACCACCAGAACCAGAACCAGAACCGGAACCAGAACCAGAACCAGAACCGGGACCAGCACCAGAATCGGAACCGGAACCAGAACCAGAACCAGAACCAGAACCAGAACCAGAACCGGAACCGGAACCAGAACCGGAACCAGAACCAGAACCAGAACCAGAACCACCAGAACCAGAACCAGAACCAGAACCAGAACCGGAACTAGAACCGGAACCAGAACCAGAACCAGAACCGGAACCAGAACCAGAACCAGAACCGGAACCGGAACCAGAACCAGAACCAGTACCAGAACCAGAACCAGAACCGGAACCAGAACCAGAACCAGAACCACTAGAACCAGAACCAGAACCAGAACCAGAACCACCAGAACCAGAACCAGAACCGGAACCGGAACCGGAACCAGAACCAGAACTGGAACCAGCACCAGAACCAGAATCGGAACCAGAACCAGAACCGGAACAAGCACCAGAACCAGAATCGGAACCAGAACCGGAACCAGAACCAGAACCAGAACCAGAACCGGAACCAGAACCAGAACCAGAACCAGAACCAGAACCAGAACCAGTACCACCAGAACCAGAATCAGAACCAGAACCAGAACCGGAACCGGAACCAGAACCAGAACCAGAACTAGAACCAGAACCACCAGAACCAGAACCAGAACCAGAACCACAACCAGAACCAGAATCACCAGAACCAGAACCAGAACCGGAACCAGAACCAGAACCAGAACAGGAACCAGAACCGGGACCAGCACGAGAACCAGAACCGGAACCGGAACCAGAACCAGAACCAGAACCAGAACCAGAACCACAATCAGAACCGGAACCAGAACCGGAACAAGAACCAGAACCAGAACCAGAACCACTAGAACCAGAATCAGAACCAGAACCAGTACAGGAACCAGAACTAGAACCAGAACCAGAACCAGAACCAGAACCGGAACCGGAACCGGAACCAGAACCGGAACCAGAACCAGAACCAGAACCAGAACCGGAACCGGAACCAGAACCAGAACCATCACAATCCGAACCAAAACCGGAACCAGAACCAGTACCACCAGAACCAGAACCAGAACCAGAACCAGAACCAGAATCGGAACTAGAACCGGAACCAGAACCGGAACCAGAACCGGAACCAGAACCAGAACCAGAACCAGAACCGGAACCAGAACCGGAACCGGAACCGGAACCGGAACCGGAACCGGAACCAGAACCAGAACTAGAACCAGAACCACCAGAACCAGAACCAGAACCAGAACCACAACCAGAACCAGAATCACCAGAACCAGAACCAGAACCGGAAACGGAACCAGAGCCAGAACCAGAACCAGAACCAGAACCAGAACCAGAACCGGAACCGGAACCGGAACCAGAACCGGAACCAGAACCAGAACCAGAACCGGAACCAGAACCAGAACCAGAACCACCAGAATCAGAACCGAAACCGGAACCAGAACCAGTACCACCAGAACCAGAACCAGAACCAGAACCAGAATCAGAACCGGAACAAGAACCGGAACCAGAACCAGAACCAGAACCAGAACCAGAACCAGAACCGGAACCAGAACCAGAACTAGAACCACCAGAACCAGAACCAGAACCAGAACCAGAACCACAACCACAACCACAACCACAACCACAACCACCAGAACCAGAACCAGAACCGGAACCAGAACCAGAACCAGAACCGGTACCAGCACCAGAACCGGAACCGGAACCAGAACCAGAACCAGAACCAGAACCAGAACCAGAACCAGAACCGGAACCGGAACCGGAACCAGAACCGGAACCAGAACCAGAACCAGAACCAGAACCACCAGAACCAGAACCAGAACCAGAACCAGAACCGGAACTTGAACCGGAACCAGAACCAGAACCAGAACCAGAACCGGAACCAGAACCAGAACCAGAACCGGAACCGGAACCAGAACCAGAACCAGAACCAGTACCAGAACCAGAACCAGAACCTGAACCAGAACCAGAACCAGAACCACTAGAACCAGAACCAGAACCAGAACCAGAACCAGAACCAGAACCACCAGAACCAGAACAACCAGAACCGGGACCAGAACCAGAACCAGAACCAGAACCAGAACCGGAACCACCAGAACCATAACCAGAACCAGAACCAGAACCATAACCAGAACCAGAACCAGAACCACCAGAACCAGAACCAGAACCAGAACCAGAACCACCAGAACCAGAACCAGAAACGGAACCAAAACCAGAACCGGAACCACCAGAAACAGAACCAGAACCAGAACCAAAACCAGAACCAGAACCAGAACCAGAACCAGAACCAGAACCAGAACCAGAACCACCAGAACCAGAACCGGAACCGGAACCAAAACCAGAACCGGAACCACCAGAACCAGAACCAGAACCAACACCAGAACCAGAACCAGAACCAGAACCAGAACCAGAACCACCAGAACCAGAACCAGAACCAGAACCAGAACCGGAACTTGAACCGGAACCAGAACCAGAACCAGAACCAGAACCGGAACCAGAACCAGAACCAGAACCGGAACCGGAACCAGAACCAGAACCAGAACCAGTACCAGAACCAGAACCAGAACCTGAACCAGAACCAGAACCAGAACCACTAGAACCATAACCATAACCATAACCAGAACCAGAACCAGAACCAGAACCACCAGAACCAGAACAACCAGAACCGGGACCAGAACCACCAGAACGAGAACCAGAACGAGAACCAGAACCAGAACCAGAACCACCAGAACCAGAACCAGAACCAGAACCAGAACCAGAACCACCAGAACTAGAACCGGTCCGGTCCTGTTTAATATCTTTATAGATGATCTGGATGTGGGGATTGAGTCCATCATCAGCAAGTTTGCTGATGATACCAAACTGGGAAGAAGGGTTGATCTGTTAGAGGGTAGGATGGCCCTGCAGAGGGACCTGGACAGATTGGAGAGATGGGCCGATTCCAATGGGATGATGTTTAATAAGTCCAAATGTCGGGTACTTCATTTTGGACACAACAATCCCATGCAGAGCTACAGACTGGGGACAGAGTGGCTGGAGAGTAGTGAGGCAGAAAGGGACCTGGGAGTGCTGGTTGACAGGAAGGTCAACATGAGCCAGCAGTGTGCCCAGGTGGCCAAGAAGGCCAATGGCATTCTGGCCTGCATCAGGAATAGTGTGGTGAGCAGAACCAGAGAAGTGATCGTCCCCCTGTACTCGGCACTAGTCAGACCTCATCTGGAATACTGTGTACAGTTCTGGGCCCCCCAGTTTGGGAAAGATGTCAGGATACTGGAATGTGTTCAGAGGAGGGCAACGAAGATGGTAAAGGGGCTGGAGCATAAGCCCTATGAGGAGCGACTGAGGGAGTTGGGGCTGTTTAGTCTAAAGAAGAGGAGGCTCAGGGGAGACCTCATTGCTCTCTACAGCTACCTGAAAGGAGGTTGTAGTCGGTCAGGGGTTGGTCTCTTCTCTCAGGTGACCAGTGACAGAACAAGAGGGCATGGACTCAAGCTACGTCAGGGAAAGTTTAGGCTTGATGTGAGGAAGAAGTTCTTTACTGAAAGGGTGATTGGCCATTGGAATGCGTTGCCCAGGGAGGTGGTGGAGTCGCCGACCCTGGAGGTGTTTAAGGGGAGATTGGATGTGGCACTGAGTGCCATGGTTTAGATGATGGTTGGTGTTAGTGTTGGGTTATACGTTGGACTTGATGATCTCAGAGGTCCTTTCCAACCTTGTCATACTGTGATACTGTGATACTGTGATACTGTAACCAGAACCAGAACCAGAACCACCAGAACCAGAACCAGAACCAGAACCAGAACCGGAACCACCAGAACCAGAACCAGAACCAGAACCGGAACCACCAGAACCAGAACCAGAACCAGAACCAGAACCAGAACCAGAACCAGAACCAGAACCACCAGAACCAGAACCAGAACCAGAACCAGAACCACCAGAACCAGAACCAGAAACGGAACCAAAACCAGAACCGGAACCACCAGAAACAGAACCAGAACCAGAACCAAAACCAGAACCAGAACCAGAACCAGAACCAGAACCAGAACCAGAACCACCAGAACCAGAACCAGAACCGGAACCAAAACCAGAACCGGAACCACCAGAACCAAAACCAGAACCAACACCAGAACCAGAACCAGAACCAGAACCAGAACCAGAACCACCAGAACCAGAACCAGAACCAGAACCAGATCCGGAACCGGAACCGGAACCAGAACCAGAACCAGAACCAGAACCAGAACCAGAACCACCAGAACCAGAACCAGAACCGGAACCAGAACCAGAACCAGAACCAGAACCACCAGAATCAGAACCAGAACCAGAACCAGAACCAGATCCAGAACCAGAACCACCAGAACCAGAACCAGAACCAGAACCAGAACCAGAACCAGAACCAGAACCGGAACCAGAACCAGAACTAGAACCACCAGAACCAGAACCAGAACCAGAACCAGAACCACAACCACAACCACAACCAGAACCACCAGAACCAGAACCAGAACCGGAACCAGAACCAGAACCAGAACCGGGACCAGCACCAGAACCGGAACCAGCACCAGAACCAGAACCAGAACCAGAACCAGAACCAGAACCGGAACCGGAACCAGAACCGGAACCAGAACCAGAACCAGAACCAGAACCACCAGAACCAGAACCAGAACCAGAACCAGAACCGGAACTTGAACCAGAACTAGAACCAGAACCACCAGAACCAGAATCAGAACCAGAACCAGTACCGGAACCAGAACTAGAACCAGAACCAGAACCAGAACCAGAACCAGAACCGGAACCGGAACCAAAACCAGAACCGGAACCAGAACCAGAACCAGAACCAGAACCGGAACCGGAACCAGAACCAGAATCATCAGAATCAGAACCAAAACCGGAACCAGAACCAGTACCACCAGAACCAGAACCAGAACCAGAACCAGAAGCAGAACCAGAATCGGAACTAGAACCGGAACCAGAACCGGAACCAGAACCGGAACCAGAACCAGAACCAGAACCGTAACCGGAACAAGGACCAGAACCAGAACCAGTAACAGAACCAGAACAAGAACCACCAGAACCAGAACCAGAACCAGAACCGGAACCAGAACAAGAACCAGAACCAGAACCAGAACCGGAACCAGAACAAGAACCAGAACCAGAACCGGAACCAGCACCAGAACCAGAACCGGAACCAGAACCAGAACCAGAACCAGAACCAGAACCGGAACCAGAACCGGAACCAGAACCAGAACCAGAACCAGAACCAGAAGCAGTACCACCAGAACCAGAACCAAAACCAGAACCAGAACCAGAACCAGAACCAGATCCAGATCCAGAACCACCAGAACCAGAACCAGAACCGGAACCAAAACCAGAACCGGAACCACCAGAACCAGAACCAGAACCAGAATCAGAACCAGAACCAGTACCGGAACCAGAACTAGAACCAGAACCAGAACCAGAACCAGAACCAGAACCGGAACCGGAACCGGAACCGGAACCGGAACCAGAACCAGAACCAGAACCAGAACCGGAACCGGAACCAGAACCAGAACCATCAGAATCAGAACCAAAACCGGAACCAGAACCAGTACCACCAGAACCAGAACCAGAACCAGAACCAGAATCGGAACTAGAACCGGAACCAGAACCGGAACCAGAACCGGAACCAGAACCAGAACCAGAACCGGAACAAGAACCAGAACCAGTAACAGAACCAGAACAAGAACCACCAGAACCAGAACCAGAACCAGAACCAGAACCACAACCAGAACCAGAATCACCAGAACCAGAACCGGAACCAGAACCGGAACCAGAACCAGAACCAGAACCAGAACCAGAACCAGAACCGGAACCGGAACCGGAACCGGAACCGGAACCAGAACCAGAACCAGAACCGGAACCAGAACCAGAACCAGAACCACCAGAATCAGAACCAAAACCGGAACCAGAACCAGTACCACCAGAACCAGAACCAGAACCAGAACCAGAATCAGAACCGGAACAAGAACCGGAACCAGAACCAGAACCAGAACCGGAACCAGAACCAGAACCGGAACCGGAACCAGAACCAGAACCAGAACCAGTACCAGAACCAGAACCAGAACCACCAGAACCAGAACCAGAACAAGAACCAGAACCAGAACCAGAACCAGAACCAGAACCACCAGAATCAGAACCAGAACCAGAACCAGAACCAGAACCGGAACCGGAACGAGAACCAGAAGAAGAACCGGAACCAGCATCAGAACCAGAACCGGAACCAGAACCGGAACCAGCACCAGAACCAGAACCGGAACCGGAACCGGAACCAGAACCAGAACCAGAACCAGAACCGGAACCAGAACCAGAACCGGAACCAGAACCGGAACCAGAACCAGAACCAGAACCAGAACCAGAACCAGTACCACCAGAACTAGAATCAGAACCAGAACCAGAACCGGAACCGGAACCAGAACCAGAACCAGAACCAGAACTAGAACCAGAACCACCAAAACCAGAACCAGAACCAGAACCAGAACCAGAACCAGAACCAGATCTGGAACCAGAACCAGAACCACCAGAACCAGAACCAGAACCTTAACCAGAACTACCAGAACCAGAACCAGAACCAGAACCGGAATCAGAACCGGAACCAGAACCAGAACCAGAACCAGAACCAGAACCAGAACCAGAACCAGAACCAGAACCACCAGAACTAGGACCGGTCCGGTCCTGTTTAATATCTTTATAGATGATCTGGATGAGGGGATTGAGTCCATCATCAGCAAGTTTGCTGATGATACCAAACTGGGAAGAAGGTTTGATCTGTTAGAGGGTAGGATGGCCTTGCAGAGGGACCTGGACAGATTGGAGAGATGGGCCGATTCCAATGGGATGATGTTTAATAAGTCCAAATGTCGGGTACTTCATTTTGGACACAACAATCCCATGCAGAGCTACAGACTGGGGACAGAGTGGCTGGAGAGTAGTGAGGCAGAAAGGGACCTGGGAGTGCTGGTTGACAGGAAGCTCAACATGAGCCAGCAGTGTGCCCAGGTGGCCAAGAAGGCCAATGGCATTCTGGCCTGCATCAGGAATAGTGTGGTGAGCAGAACCAGAGAAGTTATCGTCCCCCTGTACTCGGCACTAGTCAGACCTCATCTGGAATACTGTGTACAGTTCTGGGCCCCCCAGTTTGGGAAAGATGTCAGGATACTGGAATGTGTTCAGAGGAGGGCAACGAAGATGGTAAAGGGGCTGGAGCATAAGCCCTATGAGGAGCGACTGAGGGAGTTGGGGCTGTTTAGTCTAAAGAAGAGGAGGCTCAGGGGAGACCTCATTGCTCTCTACAGCTACCTGAAAGGAGGTTGTAGTCGGTCAGGGGTTGGTCTCTTCTCTCAGGTGACCAGTGACAGAACAAGAGGGCATGGACTCAAGCTACGTCAGGGAAAGTTTAGGCTTGATGTGAGGAAGAAGTTCTTTACTGAAAGGGTGATTGGCCATTGGAATGCGTTGCCCAGGGAGGTGGTGGAGTCGCCGACCCTGGAGGTGTTTAAGGGGAGATTGGATGTGGCACTGAGTGCCATGGTTTAGATGATGGTTGGTGTTAGGGTTGGGTTATACGTTGGACTTGATGATCTCAGAGGTCCTTTCCAACCTTGTCATACTGTGATACTGTGATACTGTGATACTGTAACCAGAACCAGAACCAGAACCACCAGAACCAGAACCAGAACCAGAACCAGAACCAGAACCAGAACCGGAACCACCAGAACCAGAACCAGAACCAGAACCAGAACCAGAACCAGAACCAGAACCAGAACCAGAACCACCAGAACCAGAACCAGAACCGGAACCAAAACCAGAACCGGAACCACCAGAACCCGAACCAGAACCAGAACCAAAACCAGAACCAGAACCAGAACCAGAACCAGAACCAGAACCAGAACCAGAACCAGAACCACCAGAACCAGAACCAGAACCGGAACCAAAACCAGAACCGGAACCACCAGAACCAGAACCAGAACCAGAACCAGAAACAGAACCAGAACCAGAAACAGAACCACCAGAACCAGAACCAGAACCAGAACCAGATCCGGAACCGGAACCGGAACCAGAACCAGAACCAGAACCAGAACCAGAACCAGAACCACCAGAACCAGAACCAGAACCGGAACCAGAACCAGAACCAGAACCAGAACCAGAACCACCAGAATCAGAACCAGAACCAGAACCAGAACCAGATCCAGAACCAGAACGACTAGAACCAGAACCAGAACCAGAACCAGAACCAGAACCAGAACAAGAACTGGAACCAGAACCAGAACTAGAAACACCAGAACCAGAACCAGAACCAAAACCAGAACCAGAACCAGAACCAGAACCACAACCACAACCAGAACCACCAGAACCAGAACCGGAACCGGAACCAGAACCAGAACCAGAACCGGGACCAGCACCAGAATCGGAACCGGAACCAGAACCAGAACCAGAACCAGAACCAGAACCAGAACCAGAACCGGAACCGGAACCAGAACCGGAACCAGAACCAGAACCAGAACCACCAGAACCAGAACCAGAACCAGAACCAGAACCGGAACTAGAACCGGAACCAGAACCAGAACCAGAACCGGAACCAGAACCAGAACCAGAACCGGAACCGGAACCAGAACCAGAACCAGAACCAGTACCAGAACCAGAACCAGAACCGGAACCAGAACCAGAACCAGAACCACTAGAACCAGAACCAGAACCAGAACCAGAACCAGAACCACCAGAACCAGAACCAGAACCGGAACCGGAACCAGAACCAGAACTGGAACCAGCACCAGAACCAGAATCGGAACCAGAACCAGAACCGGAACAAGCACCAGAACCAGAATCGGAACCAGAACCGGAACCAGAACCAGAACCAGAACCAGAACCAGAACCGGAACCAGAACCGGAACCAGAACCAGAACCAGAACCAGAACCAGTACCACCAGAACCAGAATCAGAACCAGAACCAGAACCGGAACCGGAACCAGAACCAGAACCAGAACTAGAACCAGAACCACCAGAACCAGAACCAGAACCAGAACCACAACCAGAACCAGAATCACCAGAACCAGAACCAGAACCGGAACCAGAACCAGAACCAGAACAGGAACCAGAACCGGGACCAGCACGAGAACCAGAACCGGAACCGGAACCAGAACCAGAACCAGAACCAGAACCAGAACCACAATCAGAACCGGAACCAGAACCGGAACAAGAACCAGAACCAGAACCAGAACCACTAGAACCAGAATCAGAACCAGAACCAGTACAGGAACCAGAACTAGAACCAGAACCAGAACCAGAACCAGAACCGGAACCGGAACCGGAACCAGAACCGGAACCAGAACCAGAACCAGAACCAGAACCGGAACCGGAACCAGAACCAGAACCATCAGAATCCGAACCAAAACCGGAACCAGAACCAGTACCACCAGAACCAGAACCAGAACCAGAACCAGAATCGGAACTAGAACCGGAACCAGAACCGGAACCAGAACCGGAACCAGAACCAGAACCAGAACCAGAACCGGAACCAGAACCGGAACCGGAACCGGAACCGGAACCGGAACCGGAACCGGAACCAGAACCAGAACTAGAACCAGAACCACCAGAACCAGAACCAGAACCAGAACCACAACCAGAACCAGAATCACCAGAACCAGAACCAGAACCGGAAACGGAACCAGAGCCAGAACCAGAACCAGAACCAGAACCAGAACCAGAACCGGAACCGGAACCGGAACCAGAACCGGAACCAGAACCAGAACCAGAACCGGAACCAGAACCAGAACCAGAACCACCAGAATCAGAACCGAAACCGGAACCAGAACCAGTACCACCAGAACCAGAACCAGAACCAGAACCAGAATCAGAACCGGAACAAGAACCGGAACCAGAACCAGAACCAGAACCAGAACCAGAACCGGAACCAGAACCAGAACTAGAACCACCAGAACCAGAACCAGAACCAGAACCAGAACCACAACCACAACCACAACCACAACCACAACCACCAGAACCAGAACCAGAACCGGAACCAGAACCAGAACCAGAACCGGGACCAGCACCAGAACCGGAACCAGAACCAGAACCAGAACCAGAACCAGAACCAGAACCGGAACCGGAACCAGAACCGGAACCAGAACCAGAACCAGAACCAGAACCACCAGAACCAGAACCAGAACCAGAACCAGAACCGGAACTTGAACCGGAACCAGAACCAGAACCAGAACCAGAACCGGAACCAGAACCAGAACCAGAACCGGAACCGGAACCAGAACCAGAACCAGAACCAGTACCAGAACCAGAACCAGAACCTGAACCAGAACCAGAACCAGAACCACTAGAACCAGAACCAGAACCAGAACCAGAACCAGAACCAGAACCACCAGAACCAGAACAACCAGAACGGGACCAGAACCAGAACCAGAACCAGAACCAGAACCAGAACCAGAACCGGAACCACCAGAACCATAACCATAACCAGAACCAGAACCAGAACCAGAACCAGAACCAGAACCAGAACCACCAGAACCAGAACCAGAACCAGAACCAGAACCACCAGAACCCGAACCAGAAACGGAACGAAAACCAGAACCGGAACCACCAGAAACAGAACCAGAACCAGAACCAAAACCAGAACCAGAACCAGAACCAGAACCAGAACCAGAACCAGAACCAGAACCAGAACCACCAGAACCAGAACCGGAACCGGAACCAAAACCAGAAGCGGAACCACCAGAACCAGAACCAGAACCAACACCAGAACCAGAACCAGAACCAGAACCAGAACCAGAACCACCAGAACCAGAACCAGAACCAGAACCAGAACCGGAACTTGAACCGGAACCAGAACCAGAACCAGAACCAGAACCGGAACCAGAACCAGAACCAGAACCGGAACCGGAACCAGAACCAGAACCAGAACCAGTACCAGAACCAGAACCAGAACCTGAACCAGAACCAGAACCAGAACCACTAGAACCATAACCATAACCATAACCAGAACCAGAACCAGAACCAGAACCACCAGAACCAGAACAACCAGAACCGGGACCAGAACCACCAGAACGAGAACCAGAACGAGAACCAGAACCAGAACCAGAACCACCAGAACCAGAACCAGAACCAGAACCGGAACCAGAACCGGGACCAGAACCAGAACCAGTACCAGAACCAGAACCAGAACCGGAACCAGAACCGGGACCAGAATCAGAACCAGAACCAGAACCAGAACCGGGACCAGCACCAGAAACAGAACCGGAACCGGAACCAGAACCAGAACCAGAACCAGAACCAGTACCACCAGAACCAGAATTAGAACCAGAACCAGAACTGGAACCGGAACCAGAACCAGAACCAGAACCAGAACCAGAACCACCAGAACCAGAACCAGAACCAGAACCACAACCAGAACCAGAATCACCAGAACCAGAACCAGAACCGGAACCAGAACCAGAACCAGAACCGGAACCAGAACCGGGACCAGCACGAGAACCAGAACCGGAACCGGAACCAGAACCAGAACCAGAACCAGAACCAGAACCACCAGAACCAGAATCAGAACCAGAACCAGTACCGGAACCAGAACTAGAACCAGAACCAGAACCAGAACCAGAACCGGAACCGGAACCAAAACCAGAACCGGAACCAGAACCAGAACCAGAACCAGAACCAGAACCGGAACCGGAACCAGAACCAGAACCATCAGAATCAGAACCAAAACCGGAACCAGAACCAGTACCACCAGAACCAGAACCAGAACCAGAACCAGAACCAGAACCATAATCGGAACTAGAACCGGAACCAGAACCGGAACCAGAACCGGAACCAGAACCAGAACCAGAACCGTAACCGGAACAAGGAACAGAACCAGACCCAGTAACAGAACCAGAACAAGAACCACCAGAACCAGAACCAGAACCAGAACCGGAACCAGAACAAGAACCAGAACCAGAACCAGAACCGGAACCAGCACCAGAACCAGAACCAGAACCGGAACCGGAACCAGAACCAGAACCGGAACCAGAACCGGAACCAGAACCAGAACCAGAACCAGAAGCAGTACCACCAGAACCAGAACCAAAACCAGAACCAGAACCAGAACCAGAACCAGATCCAGATCCAGAACCACCAGAACCAGAACCAGAACCGGAACCAAAACCAGAACCGGAACCACCAGAACCAGAACCAGAACCAGAATCAGAACCAGAACCAGTACCGGAACCAGAACTAGAACCAGAACCAGAACCAGAACCAGAACCGGAACCGGAACCGGAACCAGAACCGGAACCAGAACCAGAACCAGAACCAGAACCGGAACCGGAACCAGAACCAGAACCATCAGAATCAGAACCAAAACCGGAAACAGAACCAGTACCACCAGAACCAGAACCAGAACCAGAACCAGAACCAGAATCGGAACTAGAACCGGAAACAGAACCGGAACCAGAACCGGAACCAGAACCAGAACCAGAACCGGAACAAGAACCAGAACCAGTAACAGAACCAGAACAAGAACCACCAGAACCAGAACCAGAACCAGAACCAGAACCACAACCAGAACCAGAATCACCAGAACCAGAACCGGAACCAGAACCGGAACCAGAACCAGAACCAGAACCAGAACCGGAACCGGAACCGGAACCGGAACCGGAACCAGAACCAGAACCGGAACCAGAACCAGAACCAGAACCACCAGAATCAGAACCAAAACCAGAACCAGAACCAGTACCACCAGAACCAGAACCAGAACCAGAACCAGAATCAGAACCGGAACAAGAACCGGAACAAGAACCGGAACCAGAACCAGAACCAGAACCAGAACCAGAACCATAATCGGAACTAGAACCGGAACCAGAACCGGAACCAGAACCGGAACCAGAACCAGAACCAGAACCGTAACCGGAACAAGGACCAGAACCAGAACCAGTAACAGAACCAGAACAAGAACCACCAGAACCAGAACCAGAACCAGAACCGGAACCAGAACAAGAACCAGAACCAGAACCAGAACCGGAACCAGCACCAGAACCAGAACCAGAACCGGAACCGGAACCAGAACCAGAACCGGAACCAGAACCGGAACCAGAACCAGAACCAGAACCAGAAGCAGTACCACCAGAACCAGAACCAAAACCAGAACCAGAACCAGAACCAGAACCAGATCCAGATCCAGAACCACCAGAACCAGAACCAGAACCGGAACCAAAACCAGAACCGGAACCACCAGAACCAGAACCAGAACCAGAATCAGAACCAGAACCAGTACCGGAACCAGAACTAGAACCAGAACCAGAACCAGAACCAGAACCGGAACCGGAACCGGAACCAGAACCGGAACCAGAACCAGAACCAGAACCGGAACCGGAACCAGAACCAGAACCATCAGAATCAGAACCAAAACCGGAAACAGAACCAGTACCACCAGAACCAGAACCAGAACCAGAACCAGAACCAGAATCGGAACTAGAACCGGAAACAGAACCGGAACCAGAACCGGAACCAGAACCAGAACCAGAACCGGAACCGGAACAAGAACCAGAACCAGTAACAGAACCAGAACAAGAACCACCAGAACCAGAACCAGAACCAGAACCAGAACCACAACCAGAACCAGAATCACCAGAACCAGAACCGGAACCAGAACCGGAACCAGAACCAGAACCAGAACCAGAACCGGAACCGGAACCGGAACCGGAACCGGAACCAGAACCAGAACCGGAACCAGAACCAGAACCAGAACCACCAGAATCAGAACCAAAACCGGAACCAGAACCAGTACCACCAGAACCAGAACCAGAACCAGAACCAGAATCAGAACCGGAACAAGAACCGGAACCAGAACCAGAACCAGAACCGGAACCAGAACCAGAACCGGAACCGGAACCAGAACCAGAACCAGTACCAGAACCAGAACCAGAACCACCAGAATCAGAACCAGAACCAGAACCAGAACCAGAACCGGAACCGGAACCAGAACCAGAAGAAGAACCGGAACCAGCACCAGAACCAGAACCGGAACCAGAACCGGAACCAGCACCAGAACCAGAACCGGAACCGGAACCGGAACCAGAACCAGAACCAGAACCAGAACCGGAACCAGAACCAGAACCGGAACCAGAACCGGAACCAGAACCAGAACCAGAACCAGTACCACCAGAACTAGAATCAGAACCAGAACCAGAACCGGAACCGGAACCAGAACCAGAACCAGAACCAGAACTAGAACCAGAACCACCAAAACCAGAACCAGAACCAGAACCAGAACCAGAACCAGAACCAGATCCGGAACCAGAACCAGAACCACCAGAACCAGAACCAGAACCGGAACCAGAACTACCAGAACCAGAACCAGAACCAGAACCGGAACCAGAACCGGAACCAGAACCATAACCAGAACCAGAACCAGAACCAGAACCAGAACCACCAGAACTAGAACCGGTCCGGTCCTGTTTAATATCTTTATAGATGATCTGGATGAGGGGATTGAGTCCATCATCAGCAAGTTTGCTGATGATACCAAACTGGGAAGAAGGTTTGATCTGTTAGAGGGTAGGATGGCTCTGCAGAGGGACCTGGACAGATTGGAGAGATGGGCCGATTCCAATGGGATGATGTTTAATAAGTCCAAATGTCGGGTACTTCATTTTGGACACAACAATCCCATGCAGAGCTACAGACTGGGGACAGAGTGGCTGGAGAGTAGTGAGGCAGAAAGGGACCTGGGAGTGCTGGTTGACAGGAAGCTCAACATGAGCCAGCAGTGTGCCCAGGTGGCCAAGAAGGCCAATGGCATTCTGGCCTGCATCAGGAATAGTGTGGTGAGCAGAACCAGAGAAGTTATCGTCCCCCTGTACTCGGCACTAGTCAGACCTCAACTGGAATACTGTGTACAGTTCTGGGCCCCCCAGTTTGGGAAAGATGTCAGGATACTGGAATGTGTTCAGAGGAGGGCAACGAAGATGGTAAAGGGGCTGGAGCATAAGCCCTATGAGGAGCGACTGAGGGAGTTGGGGCTGTTTAGTCTAAAGAAGAGGAGGCTCAGGGGAGACCTCATTGCTCTCTACAGCTACCTGAAAGGAGGTTGTAGTCGGTCAGGGGTTGGTCTCTTCTCTCAGGTGACCAGTGACAGAACAAGAGGGCATGGACTCAAGCTACGTCAGGGAAAGTTTAGGCTTGATGTGAGGAAGAAGTTCTTTACTGAAAGGGTGATTGGCCATTGGAATGCGTTGCCCAGGGAGGTGGTGGAGTCGCCGACCCTGGAGGTGTTTAAGGGGAGATTGGATGTGGCACTGAGTGCCATGGTTTAGATGATGGTTGGTGTTAGGGTTGGGTTATACGTTGGACTTGATGATCTCAGAGGTCCTTTCCAACCTTGTCATACTGTGATACTGTGATACTGTGATACTGTAACCAGAACCAGAAACAGAACCACCAGAACCAGAACCAGAACCAGAACCAGAACCAGAACCAGAACCGGAACCACCAGAACCAGAACCAGAACCAGAACCAGAACCAGAACCAGAACCAGAACCAGAACCACCAGAACCAGAACCAGAACCGGAACCAAAACCAAAACCGGAACCACCAGAACCCGAACCAGAACCAGAACCAAAACCAGAACCAGAACCAGAACCAGAACCAGAACCAGAACCAGAACCAGAACCAGAACCACCAGAACCAGAACCAGAACCGGAACCAAAACCAGAACCGGAACCACCAGAACCAGAACCAGAACCAGAACCAGAAACAGAACCACCAGAACCAGAACCAGAACCAGAACCAGATCCGGAACCGGAACCGGAACCAGAACCAGAACCAGAACCAGAACCAGAACCACCAGAACCAGAACCAGAACCAGAACCAGAACCAAAACCAGAACCAGAACCAGAACCAGAACCAGAACCAGAACCAAAACCAGAACCGGAACCACCAGAACCAGAACGAGAACCAGAACCAGAACCAGAACCAGAACCACCAGAACCAGAACCAGAACCAGATCCGGAACCGGAACCGGAACCAGAACCAGAACCAGAACCAGAACCAGAACCACCAGAACCAAAACCAGAACGGGAACCAGAACCAGAACCAGAACCAGAACCACCAGAATCAGAACCAGAACCAGAACCAGAACCAGAACCAGAACCAGAACCACCAGAACCAGAACCAGAACCAGAACCAGAACCAGAACCGGAACCAGAACCAGAACTAGAACCACCAGAACCAGAACCAGAACCACAACCACAACCACAACCAAAACCACAACCACAACCAGAACCACCAGAACCAGAACCAGAACCGGAACCAGAACCAGAACCAGAACCGGGACCAGCACCAGAACCAGAACTGGAACCGGAACCAGAACCAGAACCAGAACCAGAACCACCAGAACCAGAACCAGAACCAGAACCAGAACCAGAACCAGAACCAGAACCAGAACCGGAACCAGAACCAGAACCAGAACCACCAGAACCAGAACCAGAACCGGAACCAAATCCAGAACCGGAACCACCAGAACCCGAACCAGAACCAGAACCAAAACCAGAACCAGAACCAGAACCAGAACCAGAACCAGAACCAGAACCACCAGAACCAGAACCGGAACCAAAACCAGAACCGGAACCACCAGAACCAGAACCAGAACCAGAACCAGAACCAGAAGCAGAACCAGAACCAGAACCAGAACCACCAGAACCAGAACGAGAACCACAACCAGATCCGGAACCGGAACCAGAACCAGAACCAGAACCAGAACCAGAACCACCAGAACCAGAACCGGAACCAGAACCAGAACCAGAACCAGAACCACCAGAATCAGAACCAGGACCAGAACCAGAACCAGATCCAGAACCAGAACCACCAGAACCAGAAACAGAAACAGAACCAGAACCAGAACCAGAACCAGAACCAGAACCGGAACCAGAACCAGAACTAGAACCACCAGAACCAGAACCGGAAACGGAACCAGAACCACAACCAGAACCACAACCACAACCACAACCACAACCACAACCACAACCACAACCACCAGAACCAGAACCAGATCCAGAACCGGGACCAGCACCAGAACCGGAACCAGAACCAGAACCAGAACCAGAACCAGAACCAGAACCGGAACCGGAACCAGAACCGGAACCAGAACCAGAACCAGAACCACCAGAACCAGAACCAGAACCGGAACTAGAACCGGAACCAGAACCAGAACCAGAACCGGAACCAGAACCAGAACCAGAACCGGAACCGGAACCAGAACCAGAACCAGTACCAGAACCAGAACCAGAACCGGAACCAGAACCAGAACCAGAACCACTAGAACCAGAACCAGAACCAGAACCAGAACCAGAACCACCAGAACCAGAACCGGAACCGGAACCAAAACCAGTACCGGAACCAGCAGCAGAACCAGAATCGGAACCAGAACCAGAACGGGAACCAGCACCAGAACCAGAATCGGAACCAGAACCGGAACCGGAACCAGAACCAGAACCACCAGAACCAGAACCAGAACCAGAACCAGAACCGGAACCAGAACCAGAACCAGAACCACCAGAACCAGAACCAGAACCAGAACCAGAACCACCAGAACCAGAACCAGAACCGGAACCAAAACCAGAACCGGAACCACCAGAACCCGAACCAGAACCAGAACCAAAACCAGAACCAGAACCAGAACCAGAACCAGAACCAGAACCAGAACCAGAACCAGAACCACAACCACCAGAACCAGAACCGGAACCAAAACCAGAACCGGAACCGCCAGAACCAGAACCAGATCCAGAACCAGAACCAGAAGCAGAACCAGAACCAGAACCAGAACCAGAACCACCAGAACCAGAACCAGAACCACAACCAGATCCGGAACCGGAACCGGAACCAGAACCAGAACCAGAACCAGAACCAGAACCACCAGAACCAGAACCGGAACCAGAACCAGAACCAGAACCAGAACCACCAGAATCAGAACCAGGACCAGAACCAGATCCAGAACCAGAACCACCAGAACCAGAAACAGAACCAGAACCAGAACCAGAACCAGAACCAGAACCAGAACCGGAACCAGAACCAGAACTAGAACCACCAGAACCAGAACCAGAACCAGAACCACAACCAGAACCACAACCACAACCACAACCACAACCAGAACCACCAGAACCAGAACCAGATCCAGAACCGGGACCAGCACCAGAACCGGAACCGGAACCAGAACCAGAACCAGAACCAGAACCAGAACCGGAACCGGAACCGGAACCAGAACCGGAACCAGAACCAGAACCAGAACCAGAACCAGAACCACCAGAACCAGAACCAGAACCGGAACTAGAACCGGAACCAGAACCAGAACCAGAACCGGAACCAGAACCAGAACCAGAACCAGAACCGGAACCAGAACCAGAACTAGAACCACCAGAACCAGAACCAGAACCAGAACCAGAACCAGAACCAGAACCAGAACCAGAACCAGAACCGGAACCGGAACCAGAACCGGAACCAGAACCAGAACCAGAACCAGAACCACCAGAACCAGAACCAGAACCAGAACCAGAACCGGAACTTGAACGGGAACCAGAACCAGAACCAGAACCAGAACCGGAACCAGAACCAGAACCAGAACCGGAACCGGAACCAGAACCAGAACCAGAACCAGTACCAGAACCAGAACCAGAACCTGAACCAGAACCAGAACCAGAACCACTAGAACCAGAACCAGAACCAGAACCAGAACCAGAACCAGAACCAGAACCACCAGAACCAGAACAACCAGAACCGGGACCAGAACCAGAACCAGAACCAGAACCAGAACCAGAACCAGAACCGGAACCACCAGAACCATAACCAGAACCAGAACCAGAACCAGAACCAGAACCAGAACCAGAACCAGAACCACCAGAACCAGAACCAGAACCAGAACCAGAACCACCAGAACCAGAACCAGAAACGGAACCAAAACCAGAACCGGAACCACCAGAAACAGAACCAGAACCAGAACCAAAACCAGAACCAGAACCAGAACCAGAACCAGAACCAGAACCAGAACCAGAACCACCAGAACCAGAACCGGAACCGGAACCAAAACCAGAACCGGAACCACCAGAACCAGAACCAGAACCAACACCAGAACCAGAACCAGAACCAGAACCAGAACCAGAACCACCAGAACCAGAACCAGAACCAGAACCAGAACCGGAACTTGAACCGGAACCAGAACCAGAACCAGAACCAGAACCGGAACCAGAACCAGAACCAGAACCGGAACCGGAACCAGAACCAGAACCAGAACCAGTACCAGAACCAGAACCAGAACCTGAACCAGAACCAGAACCAGAACCACTAGAACCATAACCATAACCATAACCAGAACCAGAACCAGAACCACCAGAACCAGAACAACCAGAACCGGGACCAGAACCACCAGAACGAGAACCAGAACGAGAACCAGAACCAGAACCAGAACCACCAGAACCAGAACCAGAACCAGAACCGGAACCAGAACCGGGACCAGAACCAGAACCAGAACCAGAACCAGAACCAGAACCGGAACCAGAACCGGGACCAGAATCAGAACCAGAACCAGAACCAGAACCGGGACCAGCACCAGAAACAGAACCGGAACCGGAACCAGAACCAGAACCAGAACCAGAACCAGTACCACCAGAACCAGAATTAGAACCAGAACCAGAACTGGAACCGGAACCAGAACCAGAACCAGAACTAGAACCAGAACCACCAGAACCAGAACCAGAACCAGAACCACAACCAGAACCAGAATCACCAGAACCAGAACCAGAACCGGAACCAGAACCAGAACCAGAACCGGAACCAGAACCGGGACCAGCACGAGAACCAGAACCGGAACCGGAACCAGAACCAGAACCAGAACCAGAACCAGAACCACCAGAACCAGAATCAGAACCAGAACCAGTACCGGAACCAGAACTAGAACCAGAACCAGAACCAGAACCAGAACCGGAACCGGAACCAAAACCAGAACCGGAACCAGAACCAGAACCAGAACCAGAACCAGAACCGGAACCGGAACCAGAACCAGAACCATCAGAATCAGAACCAAAACCGGAACCAGAACCAGTACCACCAGAACCAGAACCAGAACCAGAACCAGAACCAGAACCATAATCGGAACTAGAACCGGAACCAGAACCGGAACCAGAACCGGAACCAGAACCAGAACCAGAACCGTAACCGGAACAAGGAACAGAACCAGAACCAGTAACAGAACCAGAACAAGAACCACCAGAACCAGAACCAGAACCAGAACCGGAACCAGAACAAGAACCAGAACCAGAACCAGAACCGGAACCAGCACCAGAACCAGAACCAGAACCGGAACCGGAACCAGAACCAGAACCGGAACCAGAACCGGAACCAGAACCAGAACCAGAACCAGAAGCAGTACCACCAGAACCAGAACCAAAACCAGAACCAGAACCAGAACCAGAACCAGATCCAGATCCAGAACCACCAGAACCAGAACCAGAACCGGAACCAAAACCAGAACCGGAACCACCAGAACCAGAACCAGAACCAGAATCAGAACCAGAACCAGTACCGGAACCAGAACTAGAACCAGAACCAGAACCAGAACCAGAACCGGAACCGGAACCGGAACCAGAACCGGAACCAGAACCAGAACCAGAACCAGAACCGGAACCGGAACCAGAACCAGAACCATCAGAATCAGAACCAAAACCGGAAACAGAACCAGTACCACCAGAACCAGAACCAGAACCAGAACCAGAACCAGAATCGGAACTAGAACCGGAAACAGAACCGGAACCAGAACCGGAACCAGAACCAGAACCAGAACCGGAACCGGAACAAGAACCAGAACCAGTAACAGAACCAGAACAAGAACCACCAGAACCAGAACCAGAACCAGAACCAGAACCACAACCAGAACCAGAATCACCAGAACCAGAACCGGAACCAGAACCGGAACCAGAACCAGAACCAGAACCAGAACCGGAACCGGAACCGGAACCGGAACCGGAACCGGAACCAGAACCAGAACCGGAACCAGAACCAGAACCAGAACCACCAGAATCAGAACCAAAACCGGAACCAGAACCAGTACCACCAGAACCAGAACCAGAACCAGAACCAGAATCAGAACCGGAACAAGAACCGGAACAAGAACCGGAACCAGAACCAGAACCAGAACCAGAACCAGAACCATAATGGGAACTAGAACCGGAACCAGAACCGGAACCAGAACCGGAACCAGAACCAGAACCAGAACCGTAACCGGAACAAGGACCAGAACCAGAACCAGTAACAGAACCAGAACAAGAACCACCAGAACCAGAACCAGAACCAGAACCGGAACCAGAACAAGAACCAGAACCAGAACCAGAACCGGAACCAGCACCAGAACCAGAACCAGAACCGGAACCGGAACCAGAACCAGAACCGGAACCAGAACCGGAACCAGAACCAGAACCAGAACCAGAAGCAGTACCACCAGAACCAGAACCAAAACCAGAACCAGAACCAGAACCAGAACCAGATCCAGATCCAGAACCACCAGAACCAGAACCAGAACCGGAACCAAAACCAGAACCGGAACCACCAGAACCAGAACCAGAACCAGAATCAGAACCAGAACCAGTACCGGAACCAGAACTAGAACCAGAACCAGAACCAGAACCAGAACCGGAACCGGAACCGGAACCAGAACCGGAACCAGAACAAGAACCAGAACCGGAACCGGAACCAGAACCAGAACCATCAGAATCAGAACCAAAACCGGAAACAGAACCAGTACCACCAGAACCAGAACCAGAACCAGAACCAGAACCAGAATCGGAACTAGAACCGGAAACAGAACCGGAACCAGAACCGGAACCAGAACCAGAACCAGAACCGGAACCGGAACAAGAACAAGAACCAGAACCAGTAACAGAACCAGAACAAGAACCACCAGAACCAGAACCAGAACCAGAACCAGAACCACAACCAGAACCAGAATCACCAGAACCAGAACCGGAACCAGAACCGGAACCAGAACCAGAACCAGAACCGGAACCGGAACCGGAACCGGAACCAGAACCAGAACCGGAACCAGAACCAGAACCAGAACCACCAGAATCAGAACCAAAACCGGAACCAGAACCAGTACCACCAGAACCAGAACCAGAACCAGAACCAGAATCAGAACCGGAACAAGAACCGGAACCAGAACCAGAACCAGAACCGGAACCAGAACCAGAACCGGAACCGGAACCAGAACCAGAACCAGTACCAGAACCAGAACCAGAACCACCAGAATCAGAACCAGAACCAGAACCAGAACCAGAACCGGAACCGGAACCAGAACCAGAAGAAGAACCGGAACCAGCACCAGAACCAGAACCGGAACCAGAACCGGAACCAGCACCAGAACCAGAACCAGAACCGGAACCGGAACCAGAACCAGAACCAGAACCAGAACCGGAACCAGAACCAGAACCGGAACCAGAACCGGAACCAGAACCAGAACCAGAACCAGTACCACCAGAACTAGAATCAGAACCAGAACCAGAACCGGAACCGGAACCAGAACCAGAACCAGAACCAGAACTAGAACCAGAACCACCAAAACCAGAACCAGAACCAGAACCAGAACCAGAACCAGAACCAGATCCGGAACCAGAACCAGAACCACCAGAACCAGAACCAGAACCGGAACCAGAACTACCAGAACCAGAACCAGAACCAGAACCGGAACCAGAACCGGAACCAGAACCATAACCAGAACCAGAACCAGAACCAGAACCAGAACCACCAGAACTAGAACCGGTCCGGTCCTGTTTAATATCTTTATAGATGATCTGGATGAGGGGATTGAGTCCATCATCAGCAAGTTTGCTGATGATACCAAACTGGGAAGAAGGTTTGATCTGTTAGAGGGTAGGATGGCTCTGCAGAGGGACCTGGACAGATTGGAGAGATGGGCCGATTCCAATGGGATGATGTTTAATAAGTCCAAATGTCGGGTACTTCATTTTGGACACAACAATCCCATGCAGAGCTACAGACTGGGGACAGAGTGGCTGGAGAGTAGTGAGGCAGAAAGGGACCTGGGAGTGCTGGTTGACAGGAAGCTCAACATGAGCCAGCAGTGTGCCCAGGTGGCCAAGAAGGCCAATGGCATTCTGGCCTGCATCAGGAATAGTGTGGTGAGCAGAACCAGAGAAGTTATCGTCCCCCTGTACTCGGCACTAGTCAGACCTCAACTGGAATACTGTGTACAGTTCTGGGCCCCCCAGTTTGGGAAAGATGTCAGGATACTGGAATGTGTTCAGAGGAGGGCAACGAAGATGGTAAAGGGGCTGGAGCATAAGCCCTATGAGGAGCGACTGAGGGAGTTGGGGCTGTTTAGTCTAAAGAAGAGGAGGCTCAGGGGAGACCTCATTGCTCTCTACAGCTACCTGAAAGGAGGTTGTAGTCGGTCAGGGGTTGGTCTCTTCTCTCAGGTGACCAGTGACAGAACAAGAGGGCATGGACTCAAGCTACGTCAGGGAAAGTTTAGGCTTGATGTGAGGAAGAAGTTCTTTACTGAAAGGGTGATTGGCCATTGGAATGCGTTGCCCAGGGAGGTGGTGGAGTCGCCGACCCTGGAGGTGTTTAAGGGGAGATTGGATGTGGCACTGAGTGCCATGGTTTAGATGATGGTTGGTGTTAGGGTTGGGTTATACGTTGGACTTGATGATCTCAGAGGTCCTTTCCAACCTTGTCATACTGTGATACTGTGATACTGTGATACTGTAACCAGAACCAGAAACAGAACCACCAGAACCAGAACCAGAACCAGAACCAGAACCAGAACCAGAACCGGAACCACCAGAACCAGAACCAGAACCAGAACCAGAACCAGAACCAGAACCACCAGAACCAGAACCAGAACCGGAACCAAAACCAAAACCGGAACCACCAGAACCCGAACCAGAACCAGAACCAAAACCAGAACCAGAACCAGAACCAGAACCAGAACCAGAACCAGAACCAGAACCAGAACCACCAGAACCAGAACCAGAACCGGAACCAAAACCAGAACCGGAACCACCAGAACCAGAACCAGAACCAGAACCAGAACCAGAACCACCAGAACCAGAACCAGAACCAGAACCAGATCCGGAACCGGAACCGGAACCAGAACCAGAACCAGAACCAGAACCAGAACCACCAGAACCAGAACCAGAAGCAGAACCAGAACCAAAACCAGAACCAGAACCAGAACCAGAACCAGAACCAGAACCAGAACCAAAACCAGAACCGGAACCACCAGAACCAGAACGAGAACCAGAACCAGAACCAGAACCAGAACCACCAGAACCAGAACCAGAACCAGATCCGGAACCGGAACCGGAACCAGAACCAGAACCAGAACCAGAACCAGAACCACCAGAACCAAAACCAGAACGGGAACCAGAACCAGAACCAGAACCAGAACCACCAGAATCAGAACCAGAACCAGAACCAGAACCAGAACCAGAACCACCAGAACCAGAACCAGAACCAGAACCAGAACCTGAACCGGAACCAGAACCAGAACTAGAACCACCAGAACCAGAACCAGAACCACAACCACAACCACAACCAAAACCACAACCACAACCAGAACCACCAGAACCAGAACCAGAACCAGAACCGGAACCAGAACCAGAACCAGAACCGGGACCAGCACCAGAACCAGAACTGGAACCGGAACCAGAACCAGAACCAGAACCAGAACCAGAACCAGAACCACCAGAACCAGAACCAGAACCAGAACCAGAACCAGAACCAGAACCAGAACCAGAACCAGAACCGGAACCAGAACCAGAACCAGAACCACCAGAACCAGAACCAGAACCGGAACCAAATCCAGAACCGGAACCACCAGAACCCGAACCAGAACCAGAACCAAAACCAGAACCAGAACCAGAACCAGAACCAGAACCAGAACCAGAACCAGAACCACCAGAACCAGAACCGGAACCAAAACCAGAACCGGAACCACCAGAACCAGAACCAGAACCAGAACCAGAACCAGAAGCAGAACCAGAACCAGAACCAGAACCACCAGAACCAGAACGAGAACCACAACCAGATCCGGAACCGGAACCAGAACCAGAACCAGAACCAGAACCAGAACCACCAGAACCAGAACCGGAACCAGAACCAGAACCAGAACCAGAACCACCAGAATCAGAACCAGGACCAGAACCAGAACCAGATCCAGAACCAGAACCACCAGAACCAGAAACAGAACCAGAACCAGAACCAGAACCAGAACCAGAACCGGAACCAGAACCAGAACTAGAACCACCAGAACCAGAACCGGAAACGGAACCAGAACCACAACCAGAACCACAACCACAACCACAACCACAACCACAACCAGAACCACCAGAACCAGAACCAGATCCAGAACCGGGACCAGCACCAGAACCGGAACCAGAACCAGAACCAGAACCAGAACCAGAACCAGAACCGGAACCGGAACCAGAACCGGAACCAGAACCAGAACCAGAACCAGAACCACCAGAACCAGAACCAGAACCGGAACTAGAACCGGAACCAGAACCAGAACCAGAACCGGAACCAGAACCAGAACCAGAACCGGAACCGGAACCAGAACCAGAACCAGTACCAGAACCAGAACCAGAACCGGAACCAGAACCAGAACCAGAACCACTAGAACCAGAACCAGAACCAGAACCAGAACCAGAACCACCAGAACCAGAACCGGAACCGGAACCAAAACCAGTACCGGAACCAGCAGCAGAACCAGAATCGGAACCAGAACCAGAACGGGAACCAGCACCAGAACCAGAATCGGAACCAGAACCGGAACCGGAACCAGAACCAGAACCACCAGAACCAGAACCAGAACCAGAACCAGAACCGGAACCAGAACCAGAACCAGAACCAGAACCACCAGAACCAGAACCAGAACCAGAACCAGAACCACCAGAACCAGAACCAGAACCGGAACCAAAACCAGAACCGGAACCACCAGAACCCGAACCAGAACCAGAACCAAAACCAGAACCAGAACCAGAACCAGAACCAGAACCAGAACCAGAACCAGAACCAGAACCAGAACCACAACCACCAGAACCAGAACCGGAACCAAAACCAGAACCGGAACCGCCAGAACCAGAACCAGATCCAGATCCAGAACCAGAACCAGAAGCAGAACCAGAACCAGAACCAGAACCAGATCCACCAGAACCAGAACCAGAACCACAACCAGATCCGGAACCGGAACCGGAACCAGAACCAGAACCAGAACCAGAACCAGAACCACCAGAACCAGAACCGGAACCAGAACCAGAACCAGAACCAGAACCACCAGAATCAGAACCAGGACCAGAACCAGATCCAGAACCAGAACCACCAGAACCAGAAACAGAACCAGAACCAGAACCAGAACCAGAACCAGAACCAGAACCGGAACCAGAACCAGAACTAGAACCACCAGAACCAGAACCAGAACCAGAACCACAACCAGAACCACAACCACAACCACAACCACAACCAGAACCACCAGAACCAGAACCAGATCCAGAACCGGGACCAGCACCAGAACCGGAACCGGAACCAGAACCAGAACCAGAACCAGAACCAGAACCGGAACCGGAACCGGAACCAGAACCGGAAGCAGAACCAGAACCAGAACCAGAACCAGAACCACCAGAACCAGAACCAGAACCGGAACTAGAACCGGAACCAGAACCAGAACCAGAACCGGAACCAGAACCAGAACCAGAACCAGAACCGGAACCAGAACCAGAACTAGAACCACCAGAACCAGAACCAGAACCAGAACCAGAACCACAACCACAACCAAAACCACAACCACAACCAGAACCACCAGAACCAGAACCAGAACCGGAACCAGAACCAGAACCAGAACCGGGACCAGCACCAGAACCAGAACCGGAACCGGAACCAGAACCAGAACCAGAACCGGAACCACCAGAACCAGAACCAGAACCAGAACCAGAACCAGAACCGGAACCAGAACCAGAACCAGAACCACCAGAACCAGAACCAGAACCGGAACCAAATCCAGAACCGGAACCACCAGAACCCGAACCAGAACCAGAACCAAAACCAGAACCAGAACCAGAACCAGAACCAGAACCGGAACCAGAACCAGAACCAGAACCGGAACCGGAACCAGAACCAGAACCAGTACCAGAACCAGAACCAGAACCGGAACCAGAACCAGAACCAGAACCACTAGAACCAGAACCAGAACCAGAACCAGAACCAGAACCAGAACCACCAGAACCAGAACCGGAACCGGAACCAGAACCAGAACCGGAACCAGCAGCAGAACCAGAATCGGAACCAGAACCAGAACGGGAACCAGCACCAGAACCAGAATCGGAACCAGAACCGGAACCAGAACCAGAACCAGAACCAGAACCAGAACCGGAACCAGAACCGGAACCAGAACCAGAACCAGAACCACCAGAACCAGAACCAGAACCAGAACCAGAACCACCAGAACCAGAACAAGAACCGGAACCAAAACCAGAACCGGAACCACCAGAACCCTAACCAGAACCAAAACCAAAAACAGAACCAGAACCAGAACCAGAACCAGAACCAGAACCAGAACCAGAACCAGAACCAGAACCACCAGAACCAGAACCGGAACCAAAACCAGAACCGGAACCACCAGAACCAGAACCAGAACCAGAACCAGAACCAGAAGCAGAACCAGAACCAGAACCAGAACCAGAACCAGAACCACCAGAACCAGAACCAGAACCACAACCAGATCCGGAACCGGAACCGGAACCAGAACCAGAACCAGAACCAGAACCAGAACCACCAGAACCAGAACCGGAACCAGAACCAGAACCAGAACCAGAAACACCAGAATCAGAACCAGGACCAGAACCAGAACCAGATCCAGAACCAGAACCACCAGAACCAGAACCAGAACCAGAACCAGAACCAGAACCAGAACCGGAACCAGAACCAGAACTAGAACCACCAGAACCAGAACCAGAACCAGAACCACAACCAGAACCACAACCACAACCACAACCACAACCAGAACCACCAGAACCAGAACCAGATCCAGAACCGGGACCAGCACCAGAACCGGAACCGGAACCAGAACCAGAACCAGAACCAGAACCAGAACCAGAACCGGAACCGGAACCAGAACCGGAACCAGAACCAGAACCTGAACCAGAACCACCAGAACCAGAACCAGAACCGGAACTAGAACCGGAACCAGAACCAGAACCAGAACCGGAACCAGAACCAGAACCAGAACCGGAACCGGAACCAGAACCAGAACCAGTACCAGAACCAGAACCAGAAACGGAACCAGAACCAGAACCAGAACCACTAGAACCAGAACCAGAACCAGAACCAGAACCAGAACCAGAACCAGAACCGGAACCGGAACCGGAACCAGAACCGGAACCAGAACCATAACCAGAACCAGAACCGGAACCAGAACCAGAACCACCAGAATCAGAACCAAAACCGGAACCAGAACCAGTACCACCAGAACCAGAACCAGAACCAGAACCAGAACCAGAACCAGAACCAGAACCGGAACTAGAACCGGAACCAGAACCAGACCCAGACCCAGAACCAGAACCAGAACCAGAACCAGAACCAGAACCGGAACCGGAACCGGAACCAGAACCTGTACCAGAACCAGAACCAGAACCACCAGAACCAGAACCAGAACCAGAACCGGAACCAGAACCAGAACCAGAACCAGAACCAGAACCAGAACCACCAGAACCAGAACCAGAACCAGAACCGGAATTAGAACCAGAACCGGAACCTGAGTTAGAACCAGAACCAGAACCGGAACCAGCACCAGAACCAGAACCGGAACCAGAACCGGAACCAGCACCAGAACCAGAACCGGAACCGGAACCAGAACCAGAACCAGAACCAGAACCAGAACCGGAACCAGAACCAGAACCAGAACCAGAACCGGAACCGGAACCAGAACCAGAACCAGTACCAGAACCAGAACCAGAACCACCAGAACCAGAACCAGAACCAGAACCAGAACCACTAGAACCAGAACCAGAACCAGAACCGGAACCGGAACCAGAACCAGAACCAGAACCAGAACCAGAACCAGAACCAGAACCAGAACCACCAGAACTAGAACCGGTCCGGTCCTGTTTAATATCTTTATAGATGATCTGGATGAGGGGATTGAGTCCATCATCAGCAAGTTTGCTGATGATACCAAACTGGGAAGAAGGGTTGATCTGTTAGAGGGTAGGATGGCCCTGCAGAGGGACCTGGACAGATTGGAGAGATGGGCCGATTCCAATGGGATGATGTTTAATAAGTCCAAATGTCGGGTACTTCATTTTGGACACAACAATCCCATGCAGAGCTACAGACTGGGGACAGAGTGGCTGGAGAGTAGTGAGGCAGAAAGGGACCTGGGAGTGCTGGTTGACAGGAAGCTCAACATGAGCCAGCAGTGTGCCCAGGTGGCCAAGAAGGCCAATGGCATTCTGGCCTGCATCAGGAATAGTGTGGTGAGCAGAACCAGAGAAGTTATCGTCCCCCTGTACTCGGCACTAGTCAGACCTCATCTGGAATACTGTGTACAGTTCTGGGCCCCCCAGTTTGGGAAAGATGTCAGGATACTGGAATGTGTTCAGAGGAGGGCAACGAAGATGGTAAAGGGGCTGGAGCATAAGCCCTATGAGGAGCGACTGAGGGAGTTGGGGCTGTTTAGTCTAAAGAAGAGGAGGCTCAGGGGAGACCTCATTGCTCTCTACAGCTACCTGAAAGGAGGTTGTAGTCGGTCAGGGGTTGGTCTCTTCTCTCAGGTGACCAGTGACAGAACAAGAGGGCATGGACTCAAGCTACGTCAGGGAAAGTTTAGGCTTGATGTGAGGAAGAAGTTCTTTACTGAAAGGGTGATTGGCCATTGGAATGCGTTGCCCAGGGAGGTGGTGGAGTCGCCGACCCTGGAGGTGTTTAAGGGGAGATTGGATGTGGCACTGAGTGCCATGGTTTAGATGATGGTTGGTGTTAGGGTTGGGTTATACGTTGGACTTGATGATCTCAGAGGTCCTTTCCAACCTTGTCATACTGTGATACTGTGATACTGTGATACTGTAACCAGAACCAGAAACAGAACCACCAGAACCAGAACCAGAACCAGAACCAGAACCAGAACCAGAACCAGAACCACCAGAACCAGAACCAGAACCGGAACCAAAACCAGAACCGGAACCACCAGAACCCGAACCAGAACCTGAACCAAAACCAGAACCAGAACCAGAACCAGAACCAGAACCAGAACCAGAACCAGAACCACCAGAACCAGAACCGAAACCAAAACCAGAACCGGAACCACCAGAACCAGAACCAGAACCAGAACCAGAACCACCAGAACCAGAACCAGAACCAGATCCGGAACCGGAACCGGAACCAGAACCAGAACCAGAACCAGAACCACCAAAACCAGAACCAGAACCAGAACCAGAACCAGAACCAGAACCAGAACCAACAGAATCAGAACCAGAACCAGAACCAGAACCAGATCCAGAACCAGAACCACCAGAACCAGAACCAGAACCAGAACCAGAACCGGAACCAGAACCAGAACTAGAACCACCAGAACCAGAACCAGAACAAGAACCACAACCAGAACCACAACCACAACCACAACCAGAACCACCAGAACCAGAACCAGAACCGGAACCAGAACCAGAACCAGAACCAGAACCGGAACCAGAACAAGAACCAGAACCAGAACCAGAACCGGAACCAGAACAAGAACCAGAACCAGAACCGGAACCAGCACCAGAACCAGAACCGGAACCGGAACCGGAACCAGAACCAGAACCAGAACCAGAACCAGAACCGGAACCAGAACCGGAACCAGAACCAGAACCAGAACCAGAAGCAGTACCACCAGAACCAGAATCAGAACCAGAACCAGAACATGAACCGGAACGGGAACCAGAACCAGAATTAGAACCAGAATCAGAACCGGAACCAGAACCAGAACCGGAACCAGAACCGGAACCAGAACCAGAACCAGAACCAGTACCACCAGAACTAGAATCAGAACCAGAACCAGAACCGGAACCAGAACCAGAACCAGAACCAGAACTAGAACCAGAACCACCAGAACCAGAACCAGAACCAGAACCAGAACCAGAACCACAACCAGAACCAGAATCACCAGAACCAGAACCAGAACCGGAACCAGAACCAGAACCGGAACTAGAACCGGAACCAGAACCAGAACCAGAACCGGAACCAGAACCAGAACCAGAACCAGAACCAGAACCGGAACCGGAACCAGAACCACCAGAACCAGAACGAGAACGAGAACCAGAACCGGAACCAGAACCAGAACCACCAGAACCAGAACCAGAACCGGAACGAGAACTACCAGAAGCAGAACCAGAACCGGAACCGGAACCGGAACCAGAACCAGAACCAGAACCAGAACCAGAACCAGAACCGGAACCAGAACCAGAACCAGAACCAGAACCGGAACCGGAACCAGAACCAGAACCACCAGAACCAGAACGAGAACCACAATCAGAACCGGAACCAGAACCAGAACTAGAACCACCAGAACCAGAACCAGAACCAGAACCAGAACCACAACCACAACCAAAACCACAACCACAACCAGAACCACCAGAACCAGAACCAGAACCGGAACCAGAACCAGAACCAGAACCGGGACCAGCACCAGAACCAGAACCGGAACCGGAACCAGAACCAGAACCAGAACCGGAACCACCAGAACCAGAACCAGAACCAGAACCAGAACCAGAACCAGAACCGGAACCAGAACCAGAACCAGAACCACCAGAACCAGAACCAGAACCGGAACCAAATCCAGAACCGGAACCACCAGAACCCGAACCAGAACCAGAACCAAAACCAGAACCAGAACCAGAACCAGAACCAGAACCGGAACCAGAACCAGAACCAGAACCGGAACCGGAACCAGAACCAGAACCAGTACCAGAACCAGAACCAGAACCGGAACCAGAACCAGAACCAGAACCACTAGAACCAGAACCAGAACCAGAACCAGAACCAGAACCAGAACCACCAGAACCAGAACCGGAACCGGAACCAGAACCAGAACCGGAACCAGCAGCAGAACCAGAATCGGAACCAGAACCAGAACGGGAACCAGCACCAGAACCAGAATCGGAACCAGAACCGGAACCAGAACCAGAACCAGAACCAGAACCAGAACCGGAACCAGAACCGGAACCAGAACCAGAACCAGAACCACCAGAACCAGAACCAGAACCAGAACCAGAACCACCAGAACCAGAACAAGAACCGGAACCAAAACCAGAACCGGAACCACCAGAACCCTAACCAGAACCAAAACCAAAAACAGAACCAGAACCAGAACCAGAACCAGAACCAGAACCAGAACCAGAACCAGAACCAGAACCACCAGAACCAGAACCGGAACCAAAACCAGAACCGGAACCACCAGAACCAGAACCAGAACCAGAACCAGAACCAGAAGCAGAACCAGAACCAGAACCAGAACCAGAACCAGAACCACCAGAACCAGAACCAGAACCACAACCAGATCCGGAACCGGAACCGGAACCAGAACCAGAACCAGAACCAGAACCAGAACCACCAGAACCAGAACCGGAACCAGAACCAGAACCAGAACCAGAAACACCAGAATCAGAACCAGGACCAGAACCAGAACCAGATCCAGAACCAGAACCACCAGAACCAGAACCAGAACCAGAACCAGAACCAGAACCAGAACCGGAACCAGAACCAGAACTAGAACCACCAGAACCAGAACCAGAACCAGAACCACAACCAGAACCACAACCACAACCACAACCACAACCAGAACCACCAGAACCAGAACCAGATCCAGAACCGGGACCAGCACCAGAACCGGAACCGGAACCAGAACCAGAACCAGAACCAGAACCAGAACCAGAACCGGAACCGGAACCAGAACCGGAACCAGAACCAGAACCTGAACCAGAACCACCAGAACCAGAACCAGAACCGGAACTAGAACCGGAACCAGAACCAGAACCAGAACCGGAACCAGAACCAGAACCAGAACCGGAACCGGAACCAGAACCAGAACCAGTACCAGAACCAGAACCAGAAACGGAACCAGAACCAGAACCAGAACCACTAGAACCAGAACCAGAACCAGAACCAGAACCAGAACCAGAACCAGAACCGGAACCGGAACCGGAACCAGAACCGGAACCAGAACCATAACCAGAACCAGAACCGGAACCAGAACCAGAACCACCAGAATCAGAACCAAAACCGGAACCAGAACCAGTACCACCAGAACCAGAACCAGAACCAGAACCAGAACCAGAACCAGAACCAGAACCGGAACTAGAACCGGAACCAGAACCAGACCCAGACCCAGAACCAGAACCAGAACCAGAACCAGAACCAGAACCAGAACCGGAACCGGAACCGGAACCAGAACCTGTACCAGAACCAGAACCAGAACCACCAGAACCAGAACCAGAACCAGAACCGGAACCAGAACCAGAACCAGAACCAGAACCAGAACCAGAACCACCAGAACCAGAACCAGAACCGGAACCGGAATTAGAACCAGAACCGGAACCTGAGTTAGAACCAGAACCAGAACCGGAACCAGCACCATAACCAGAACCGGAACCAGAACCGGAACCAGCACCAGAACCAGAACCGGAACCGGAACCAGAACCAGAACCAGAACCAGAACCAGAACCGGAACCAGAACCAGAACCAGAACCAGAACCGGAACCGGAACCAGAACCAGAACCAGTACCAGAACCAGAACCAGAACCACCAGAACCAGAACCAGAACCAGAACCAGAACCACTAGAACCAGAACCAGAACCAGAACCGGAACCGGAACCAGAACCAGAACCAGAACCAGAACCAGAACCAGAACCAGAACCACCAGAACTAGAACCGGTCCGGTCCTGTTTAATATCTTTATAGATGATCTGGATGAGGGGATTGAGTCCATCATCAGCAAGTTTGCTGATGATACCAAACTGGGAAGAAGGGTTGATCTGTTAGAGGGTAGGATGGCCCTGCAGAGGGACCTGGACAGATTGGAGAGATGGGCCGATTCCAATGGGATGATGTTTAATAAGTCCAAATGTCGGGTACTTCATTTTGGACACAACAATCCCATGCAGAGCTACAGACTGGGGACAGAGTGGCTGGAGAGTAGTGAGGCAGAAAGGGACCTGGGAGTGCTGGTTGACAGGAAGCTCAACATGAGCCAGCAGTGTGCCCAGGTGGCCAAGAAGGCCAATGGCATTCTGGCCTGCATCAGGAATAGTGTGGTGAGCAGAACCAGAGAAGTTATCGTCCCCCTGTACTCGGCACTAGTCAGACCTCATCTGGAATACTGTGTACAGTTCTGGGCCCCCCAGTTTGGGAAAGATGTCAGGATACTGGAATGTGTTCAGAGGAGGGCAACGAAGATGGTAAAGGGGCTGGAGCATAAGCCCTATGAGGAGCGACTGAGGGAGTTGGGGCTGTTTAGTCTAAAGAAGAGGAGGCTCAGGGGAGACCTCATTGCTCTCTACAGCTACCTGAAAGGAGGTTGTAGTCGGTCAGGGGTTGGTCTCTTCTCTCAGGTGACCAGTGACAGAACAAGAGGGCATGGACTCAAGCTACGTCAGGGAAAGTTTAGGCTTGATGTGAGGAAGAAGTTCTTTACTGAAAGGGTGATTGGCCATTGGAATGCGTTGCCCAGGGAGGTGGTGGAGTCGCCGACCCTGGAGGTGTTTAAGGGGAGATTGGATGTGGCACTGAGTGCCATGGTTTAGATGATGGTTGGTGTTAGGGTTGGGTTATACGTTGGACTTGATGATCTCAGAGGTCCTTTCCAACCTTGTCATACTGTGATACTGTGATACTGTGATACTGTAACCAGAACCAGAAACAGAACCACCAGAACCAGAACCAGAACCAGAACCAGAACCAGAACCAGAACCAGAACCACCAGAACCAGAACCAGAACCGGAACCAAAACCAGAACCGGAACCACCAGAACCCGAACCAGAACCTGAACCAAAACCAGAACCAGAACCAGAACCAGAACCAGAACCAGAACCAGAACCAGAACCACCAGAACCAGAACCGAAACCAAAACCAGAACCGGAACCACCAGAACCAGAACCAGAACCAGAACCAGAACCACCAGAACCAGAACCAGAACCAGATCCGGAACCGGAACCGGAACCAGAACCAGAACCAGAACCAGAACCACCAAAACCAGAACCAGAACCAGAACCAGAACCAGAACCAGAACCAGAACCAACAGAATCAGAACCAGAACCAGAACCAGAACCAGATCCAGAACCAGAACCACCAGAACCAGAACCAGAACCAGAACCAGAACCGGAACCAGAACCAGAACTAGAACCACCAGAACCAGAACCAGAACAAGAACCACAACCAGAACCACAACCACAACCACAACCAGAACCACCAGAACCAGAACCAGAACCGGAACCAGAACCAGAACCAGAACCAGAACCGGAACCAGAACAAGAACCAGAACCAGAACCAGAACCGGAACCAGAACAGGAACCAGAACCAGAACCGGAACCAGCACCAGAACCAGAACCGGAACCAGAACCGGAACCAGAACCAGAACCAGAACCAGAACCAGAACCGGAACCAGAACCGGAACCAGAACCAGAACCAGAACCAGAAGCAGTACCACCAGAACCAGAATCAGAACCAGAACCAGAACATGAACCGGAACGGGAACCAGAACCAGAATTAGAACCAGAATCAGAACCGGAACCAGAACCAGAACCGGAACCAGAACCGGAACCAGAACCAGAACCAGAACCAGTACCACCAGAACTAGAATCAGAACCAGAACCAGAACCGGAACCAGAACCAGAACCAGAACCAGAACTAGAACCAGAACCACCAGAACCAGAACCAGAACCAGAACCAGAACCAGAACCACAACCAGAACCAGAATCACCAGAACCAGAACCAGAACCGGAACCAGAACCAGAACCGGAACTAGAACCGGAACCAGAACCAGAACCAGAACCGGAACCAGAACCAGAACCAGAACCAGAACCGGAACCGGAACCAGAACCACCAGAACCAGAACGAGAACGAGAACCAGAACCGGAACCAGAACCAGAACCACCAGAACCAGAACCAGAACCGGAACGAGAACTACCAGAAGCAGAACCAGAACCGGAACCGGAACCGGAACCAGAACCAGAACCAGAACCAGAACCAGAACCAGAACCGGAACCAGAACCAGAACCAGAACCAGAACCGGAACCGGAACCAGAACCAGAACCACCAGAACCAGAACGAGAACCACAATCAGAACCGGAACCAGAACCAGAACCACCAGAACCAGAACCAGAACCGGAACCAGAACTGCCAGAACCAGAACCAGAACCAGAACCGGAACCGGAACCGGAACCAGAACCAGAACCAGAACCAGAACCAGAATCAGAACCAGAACCACCAGAACTAGAACCGGTCCGGTCCTGTTTAATATCTTTATAGATGATCTGGATGAGGGGATTGAGTCCATCATCAGCAAGTTTGCTGATGATACCAAACTGGGAAGAAGGGTTGATCTGTTAGAGGGTAGGATGGCCCTGCAGAGGGACCTGGACAGATTGGAGAGATGGGCTGATTCCAATGGGATGATGTTTAATAAGTCCAAATGTCGGGTACTTCATTTTGGACACAACAATCCCATGCAGAGCTACAGACTGGGGACAGAGTGGCTGGAGAGTAGTGAGGCAGAAAGGGACCTGGGAGTGCTGGTTGACAGGAAGCTCAACATGAGCCAGCAGTGTGCCCAGGTGGCCAAGAAGGCCAATGGCATTCTGGCCTGCATCAGGAATAGTGTGGTGAGCAGAACCAGAGAAGTTATCGTCCCCCTGTACTCGGCACTAGTCAGACCTCATCTGGAATACTGTGTACAGTTCTGGGCCCCCCAGTTTGGGAAAGATGTCAGGATACTGGAATGTGTTCAGAGGAGGGCAACGAAGATGGTAAAGGGGCTGGAGCATAAGCCCTATGAGGAGCGACTGAGGGAGTTGGGGCTGTTTAGTCTAAAGAAGAGGAGGCTCAGGGGAGACCTCATTGCTCTCTACAGCTACCTGAAAGGAGGTTGTAGTCGGTCAGGGGTTGGTCTCTTCTCTCAGGTGACCAGTGACAGAACAAGAGGGCATGGACTCAAGCTACGTCAGGGAAAGTTTAGGCTTGATGTGAGGAAGAAGTTCTTTACTGAAAGGGTGATTGGCCATTGGAATGCGTTGCCCAGGGAGGTGGTGGAGTCGCCGACCCTGGAGGTGTTTAAGGGGAGATTGGATGTGGCACTGAGTGCCATGGTTTAGATGATGGTTGGTGTTAGGGCTGGGTTATACGTTGGACTTGATGATCTCAGAGGTCCTTTCCAAACTTGTCATACTGTGATACTGTGATACTGTGATACTGTAACCAAAACCAGAAACAGAACCACCAGAACCAGAACCAGAACCAGAACCACCAGAACCAGAATCAGAACCAGAACCAGAACCAGAACCAGAACCAGAACCGGAACCACCAGAACCAGAACCAGAACCAGAACCAGAACCAGAACCAGAACCAGAACCAGAACCAGAACCAAAACCAGAACCAGAACCAGAACCAGAACCAAAACCAGAACCGGAACCACCAGAACCAGAACCAGAACCAGAACCAGAACCAGAACCAGAACCAGAACCACCAGAAACAGAACCAGAACCAGAACCAGATCCGGAACCAGAACCGGAACCAGAACCAGAACCAGAACCAGAACCAGAACCACCAGAACCAGAACCAGAACCGGAACCAGAACCAGAACCAGAACCAGAACCACCAGAATCAGAACCAGAACCAGAACCAGAACCAGATCCAGAACCAGAACCACCAGAACCAGAACCAGAACCAGAACCAGAACCAGAACCAGAACCAGAACCAGAACCGGAACCAGAACCAGAACTAGAACCACCAGAACCAGAACCACAACCAGAACCACAACCAGAACCACAACCACAACCACAACCACAACCAGAACCACCAGAACCAGAAACAGAACCGGAACCAGAACCAGAACCAGAACCGGGACCAGCACCAGAACCGGAACCGGAACCAGAACCAGAACCAGAACCAGAACCAGAACCGGAACCGGAACCAGAACCGGAACCAGAACCAGAACCAGAACCAGAACCACCAGAACCAGAACCAGAACCAGAACCGGAATTAGAACCGGAACCAGAACCAGAACCAGAACCGGAACCAGAACCAGAACCAGAACCGGAACCAGAACCAGAACCAGTACCAGTACCAGAACCAGAACAAGAACCGGAACCAGAACCAGAACCACTAGAACCAGAACCAGAACCAGAACCAGAACCAGAACCACCAGAACCAGAACCAGAACCGGAACCGGAACCAGAACCGGAACGAGCACCAGAACCAGAATCGGAACCAGAACCAGAACCGGAACCAGCACCAGAACCAGAATCGGAACCAGAACCGGAACCAGAACCAGAACCAGAACCAGAACCAGAACCAGAACCGGAACCGGAACCAGAACCGGAACCAGAACCAGAACCAGAACCAGAACCAGTACCACCAGAACCAGAATCAGAACCAGAACCAGAACCGGAACCGGAACCAGAACCAGAACCAGACTAGAACCAGAACCACCAGAACCAGAACCAGAAGCAGAACCACAACCAGAACCAGAATCACCAGAACCAGAACCAGAACCGGAACCAGAACCAGAACCAGAACCGGAACCAGAACCGGGACCAGCACGAGAACCAGAACCGGAACCGGAACCAGAACCAGAACCAGAACCAGAACCAGAACCAGAACCACAATCAGAACCCGAACTAGAACCGGAACAAGAACCAGAACCAGAACCAGAACCAGCAGAACCAGAATCAGAACCAGAACCAGTACCGGAACCAGAACTAGAACCAGAACCAGAACCAGAACCGGAACCGGAACCGGAACCAGAACCGGAACCAGAACCGGAACCAGAACCAGAACCAGAACCAGAACCGGAACCGGAACCAGAACCAGAACCATCAGAATCAGAACCAAAACCGGAACCAGAACCAGTACCACCAGAACCAGAACCAGAACCAGAATCGGAACTAGAACCGGAACCAGAACCGGAACCAGAACCGGAACCAGAACCAGAACCAGAACCGGAACCGGAACAAGAACCAGAACCAGTAACAGAACCAGAACAAGAACCACCAGAACCAGAACCAGAACCGGAACCAGAACAAGAACCAGAACCAGAACCGGAACCAGCACCAGAACCAGAACCGTAACCAGAACCGGAACCAGAACCAGAACCAGAACCAGAACCGGAACCAGAACCGGAACCAGAACCAGAACCAGAACCAGAAGCAGTACCACCAGAACCAGAATCAGAACCAGAACCAGAACCGGAACCGGAACCGGAACCAGAACCAGAACTAGAACCAGAACCACCAGAACCAGAACCAGAACCACAACCAGAACCACAACCAGAACCAGAATCACCATAACCAGAACCAGAACCAGAAACGGAACCAGAACCAGAACCAGAACCAGAACCAGAACCAGAACCGGAACCGGAACCAGAACCGGAACCAGAACCAGAACCAGAACCAGAACCGGAACCAGAACCAGAACAAGAACCGGAACCAGAACCAGAACCGGAACCGGAACCAGAACCAGAACCAGTACCAGAACCAGAACCAGAACCACCAGAACCAGAACCAGAACCAGAACCAGAACCAGAACCAGAACCAGAACCAGAACCACCAGAATCAGAACCAGAACCAGAACCAGAACCAGAACCGGAACCGGAACCAGAACCAGAAGAAGAACCGGAACCAGCACCAGAACCAGAACCGGAACCAGAACCGGAACCAGCACCAGAACCAGAACCGGAACCGGAACCGGAACCAGAACCAGAACCAGAACCAGAACCAGAACCAGAACCAGAACCGGAACCAGAACCAGAACCGGAACCAAAACCGGAACCAGAACAAGAACCAGAACCAGTACCACCAGAACTAGAATCAGAACCAGAACCAGAACCGGAACCGGAACCAGAACCAGAACCAGAACCAGAACTAGAACCAGAAGCACCAGAACCAGAACCAGAACCAGAACCAGAACCAGATCCGGAACCAGAACCAGAACCACCAGAACCAGAACCAGAACCGGAACCAGAACTACCAGAACCAGAACCAGAACCAGAACCGGAACCAGAACCGGAACCAGAACCAGAACCAGAACCAGAACCAGAACCAGAACCAGAACCAGAACCAGAACCACCAGAACTAGAACCGGTCCGGTCCTGTTTAATATCTTTATAGATGATCTGGATGAGGGGATTGAGTCCATCATCAGCAAGTTTGCTGATGATACCAAACTGGGAAGAAGGGTTGATCTGTTAGAGGGTAGGATGGCCCTGCAGAGGGACCTGGACAGATTGGAGAGATGGGCCGATTCCAATGGGATGATGTTTAATAAGTCCAAATGTCGGGTACTTCATTTTGGACACAACAATCCCATGCAGAGCTACAGACTGGGGACAGAGTGGCTGGAGAGTAGTGAGGCAGAAAGGGACCTGGGAGTGCTGGTTGACAGGAAGCTCAACATGAGCCAGCAGTGTGCCCAGGTGGCCAAGAAGGCCAATGGCATTCTGACCTGCATCAGGAATAGTGTGGTGAGCAGAACCAGAGAAGTTATCGTCCCCCTGTACTCGGCACTAGTCAGACCTCATCTGGAATACTGTGTACAGTTCTGGGCCCCCCAGTTTGGGAAAGATGTCAGGATACTGGAATGTGTTCAGAGGAGGGCAACGAAGATGGTAAAGGGGCTGGAGCATAAGCCCTATGAGGAGCGACTGAGGGAGTTGGGGCTGTTTAGTCTAAAGAAGAGGAGGCTCAGGGGAGACCTCATTGCTCTCTACAGCTACCTGAAAGGAGGTTGTAGTCGGTCAGGGGTTGGTCTCTTCTCTCAGGTGACCAGTGACAGAACAAGAGGGCATGGACTCAAGCTACGTCAGGGAAAGTTTAGGCTTGATGTGAGGAAGAAGTTCTTTACTGAAAGGGTGATTGGCCATTGGAATGCGTTGCCCAGGGAGGTGGTGGAGTCGCCGACCCTGGAGGTGTTTAAGGGGAGACTGGATGTGGCACTGAGTGCCATGGTTTAGATGATGGTTGGTGTTAGGGTTGGGTTATACGTTGGACTTGATGATCTCAGAGGTCCTTTCCAACCTTGTCATACTGTGATACTGTGATACTGTGATACTGTAACCAGAACCAGAAACAGAACCACCAGAACCAGAACCAGAACCAGAACCAGAACCAGAACCAGAACCAGAACCGGAACCACCAGAACCAGAACCAGAACCAGAACCAGAACCAGAACCAGAACCAGAACCAGAACCAGAACCACCAGAACCAGAACCAGAACCGGAACCAAAACCAGAACCGGAACCACCAGAACCCGAACCAGAACCAGAACCAAAACCAGAACCAGAACCAGAACCAGAACCAGAACCAGAACCATCAGAACCAGAACCGGAACCAAAACCAGAACCGGAACCACCAGAACCAGAACCAGAACCAGAACCAGAACCAGAACCACCAGAACCAGAACCAGAACCAGAACCACATCCGGAACGGGAACCGGAACCAGAACTAGAACCAGAACCAGAACCAGAACCACCAGAACCAGAACCAGAACCGGAACCAGAACCAGAACCAGAACCAGAACCAGAACCACCAGAATCAGAACCAGAACCAGAACCAGATCCAGAACCAGAACCACCAGAACCAGATCCAGAACCAGAACCAGAACCAGAACCAGAACCGGAACCAGAACCAGAACTAGAACCACCAGAACCAGAACCAGAACCACAACCAGAACCACAACCACAACCACAACCACAACCAGAACCACCAGAACCAGAACCAGAACCGGAACCAGCACCAGAACCGGAACCGGAACCAGAATCGGAACTAGAACCGGAACCAGAACCGGAACCAGAACCGGAACCAGAACCAGAACCGGAACCAGAACAAGAACCAGAACCAGAACCAGAACCGGAACCAGAACAAGAACCAGAACCAGAACCGGAACCAGCACCAGAACCAGAACCGGAACCAGAACCGGAACCGGAACCAGAACCAGAACCAGAACCGGAACCAGAACCGGAACCAGAACCAGAACCAGAACCAGAAGCAGTACCACCAGAACCAGAATCAGAACCAGAACCAGAACCGGAACCGGAACCGGAACCAGAACCAGAACTAGAACCAGAACCACCAGAACCAGAACCAGAACCAGAACCAGAACCAGAACCACAACCAGAACCAGAATCACCATAACCAGAACCAGAACCGGAAACGGAACCAGAACCAGAAACAGAACCAGAACCAGAACCAGAACCGGAACCGGAACCAGAACCGGAACCACAACCAGAACCAAAACCAGAACCAGAACCGGAACCAGAACCAGAACCACCAGAGGCAGAACCAAAACCGGAACCAGAACCAGTACCACCAGAACCAGAACCAGAACCAGAATCAGAACCGGAACAAGAACCGGAACCAGAACCAGAACAAGAACCGGAACCAGAACCAGAAACGAAATCGGAACCAGAACCAGAACCAGTACCAGAACCAGAACCAGAACCACCAGAACCAGAACCAGAACCAGAACCAGAACCAGAACCACCAGAATCAGAACCAGAACCAGAACCGGAACCGGAACCAGAACCAGAAGAAGAACCGGAACCAGCACCAGAACCAGAACCGGAACCAGAACCGGAACCAGCGCCAGAACCAGAACCGGAACCGGAACCGGAACCAGAACCAGAACCAGAACCAGAACCAGAACCGGAACCAGAACCAGAACCAGAACCAGAACCGGAACCAGAACCAGAACCAGAACCAGTACCACCAGAACTAGAATCAGAACCAGAACCAGAACCGGAACCGGAACCAGAACCAGAACCAGAACCAGAACCAGAACTAGAACCAGAACCACCAGAACCAGAACCAGAACCAGAAACACAACCAGAACCAGAATCACCAGAACCAGAACCAGAACCGGAACGGGAACCAGAACCAGAACCAGAACCGGAACCAGAACCAGAACCAGAACCAGAACCAGAACCGGAACCGGAACCAGAACCAGAACCACCAGAACCAGAACGAGAACCAGAACCAGAACCGGAACCAGAACCAGAACCACCAGAACTAGAACCAGAACCGGAACCAGAACTACCAGAACCAGAACCAGAACCGGAACCGGAACCAGAACCAGAACCAGAACCAGAACCAGAACCAGATCCGGAACCAGAACCAGAACCAGAACCAGATCCGGAACCGGAACCAGAACCAGAACCACCAGAACCAGAACTTGAACCACAATCAGAACCGGAACCAGAACCAGAACCACCAGAACCGGAACCAGAACCGGAACCAGAACTACCAGAACCAGAACCAGAACCAGAACCGGAACCGGAACCGGAACCAGAACCAGAACCAGAACCAGAACCAGAACCAGATCCACCAGAACTAGAACCGGTCCGGTCCTGTTTAATATCTTTATAGATGATCTGGATGAGGGGATTGAGTCCATCATCAGCAAGTTTGCTGATGATACCAAACTGGGAAGAAGGGTTGAACTGTTAGAGGGTAGGATGGCCCTGCAGAGGGACCTGGACAGATTGGAGAGATGGGCCGATTCCAATGGGATGATGTTTAATAAGTCCAAATGTCGGGTACTTCATTTTGGACACAACAATCCCATGCAGAGCTACAGACTGGGGACAGAGTGGCTGGAGAGTAGTGAGGCAGAAAGGGACCTGGGAGTGCTGGTTGACAGGAAGCTCAACATGAGCCAGCAGTGTGCCCAGGTGGCCAAGAAGGCCAATGGCATTCTGGCCTGCATCAGGAATAGTGTGGTGAGCAGAACCAGAGAAGTTATCGTCCCCCTGTACTCGGCACTAGTCAGACCTCATCTGGAATACTGTGTACAGTTCTGGGCCCCCCAGTTTGGGAAAGATGTCAGGATACTGGAATGTGTTCAGAGGAGGGCAACGAAGATGGTAAAGGGGCTGGAGCATAAGCCCTATGAGGAGCGACTGAGGGAGTTGGGGCTGTTTAGTCTAAAGAAGAGGAGGCTCAGGGGAGACCTCATTGCTCTCTACAGCTACCTGAAAGGAGGTTGTAGTCGGTCAGGGGTTGGTCTCTTCTCTCAGGTGACCAGTGACAGAACAAGAGGGCATGGACTCAAGCTACGTCAGGGAAAGTTTAGGCTTGATGTGAGGAAGAAGTTCTTTACTGAAAGGGTGATTGGCCATTGGAATGCATTGCCCAGGGAGGTGGTGGAGTCGCCGACCCTGGAGGTGTTTAAGGGGAGATTGGATGTGGCACTGAGTGCCATGGTTTAGATGATGGTTGGTGTTAGTGTTGGGTTATACGTTGGACTTGATGAACTCAGAGGTCCTTTCCAACCTTATCATACTGTGATACTGTGATACTGTGATACTGTAACCAGAACCAGAAACAGAACCACCAGAACCAGAACCAGAACCAGAACCAGAACCAGAACCAGAACCAGAACCAGAACCAGAACCAGAACCGGAACCACCAGAACCAGAACCAGAACCAGAACCAGAACCAGAACCAGAACCAGAACCAGAACCAGAACCAGAACCACCAGAACCAGAACCAGAACCGGAACCAAAACCAGAACCGGAACTACCAGAACCCGAACCAGAACCAGAACCAGAACCAGAACCAGAACCAGAACCAGAACCAGAACCAGAACCAGAAACAGAACCACCAGAACCAGAACCAGAACCGGAACCAAAAGCAGAACCGGAACCACCAGAAGCAGAACCAGAACCAGAACCAGAACCACCAGAACCAGAACCAGAACCAGAACCAGATCCGGAACCGGAACCGGAACCAGAACCAGAACCAGAACCAGAAACAGAACCACCAGAATCAGAACCAGAACCAGAACCAGAACCAGAACCAGAACCACCAGAACCAGAACCAGAACCAGAACCAGAACCGGAACCAGAACCAGAACTAGAACCACCAGAACCAGAACCAGAACCACAACCACAACCACAACCACAACCAGAACCACCAGAACCAGAACCAGAACCGGAACCAGAACCAGAACCAGAACCGGGACCAGCACCAGAACCAGAACCGGAACCGGAACCAGAACCAGAACCAGAACCAGAACCAGTACCAGAACCAGAACCAGAACCACCAGAACCAGAACCAGAACCGGAACCAGAACCAGAACCAGAACCACTAGAACCAGAACCAGAAACAGAACCAGAACCAGAACCAGAACCACGAGAACCAGAACCAGAACCGGAACCGGAACCAGAACCAGAACCGGAACCAGCACCAGAACCAAAATCGGAACCAGAACCGGAACCGGAACCAGAACCAGAACCAGAACCAGAACCAGAACCGGAACCAGAACCGGAAACAGAACCAGAACCAGAACCAGAACCAGTACCACCAGAACCAGAATCAGAACCAGAACCAGAACCGGAACCGGAACCAGAACCAGAACCAGAACTAGAACCAGAACCACCAGAACCAGAACCAGAACCAGAACCACAACCAGAACCAGAATCACCAGAAAAAGAACCAGAACCAGAACCAGAACCACAATCAGAACCGGAACCAGAACTGGAAGAAGAACCAGAACCAGAACCAGAACCACCAGAACCAGAATCAGAACCAGAACCAGTACCGGAACCAGAACTAGAACCAGAACCAGAACCAGAACCAGAACCGGAACCGGAACCGGAACCAGAACCGGAACCAGAACCAGAACCAGAACCAGAACCGGAACCGGAACCAGAACCAGAACCACCAGAATCAGAACCAAAACCGGAACCAGAACCAGTACCACCAGAACCAGAACCAGAACCAGAAACAGAATTGGAACTAGAACGGGAACCAGAACCGGAACCAGAACCGGAACCAGAACCAGAACCAGAACCGGAACAAGAACCAGAACCAGTAACAGAACCAGAACAAGAACCACCAGAACCAGAACCAGAACCAGAACCGGAACCAGAACCAGAACCAGAACCGGAACCAGAACAAGAACCAGAACCAGAACCGGAACCAGCACCAGAACCAGAACCGGAACCAGAACCGCAACCACAACCAGAACCAGAACCGGAACCGAAACCAGAACCGGAACCAGAACCAGAACCAGAACCAAAACCAGAACCAGTACCACCAGAACCAGAACCGGAACCAGAACCGGAACCACAACCAGAACCAGAACCGGAACCGAAACCAGAACCGGAACCAGAACCAGAACCAGAACCAAAACCAGAACCAGTACCACCAGAACCAGAATCAGAACCAGAACCAGAACCGGAACCGGAACCGGAACCAGAACCAGAACTAGAACCAGAACCACCAGAACCAGAACCACAACCACAACCACAACCAGAACCAGAATCACCAGAACCAGAACCGGAACCAGAACCAGAACCGGAACCAGAACCGGGACCAGCACCAGAACCAGAAACGGAACCAGAACCAGAACCAGAACCAGAACCAGAACCAGAACCACAACCAGAACCGGAACCAGAACCGGAACCAGAACAAGAACCAGAACCAGAACCACCAGAACCAGAATCAGAACCAGAACCAGAACCGGAAACGAAACCAGAACCAGAACCAGAACCAGAACCAGAACCGGAACCGGAACCGGAACCAGAACCGGAACCAGAACCAGAACCAGAACCAGAACCGGAACCAGAACCAGAACCAGAACCACCAGAATCAGAACCAAAACCGGAACCAGAACCAGTACCACCAGAACCAGAACCAGAACCAGAATCAGAACCGGAACAAGAACCAGAACCGGAACCGGAACCAGAACCAGAACCAGTACCAGAACCAGAACCAGAACCACCAGAACCAGAACCAGAACCAGAACCAGAACCAGAACCGGAACCAGAACCAGAACCGGAACCGGAACCAGAACCAGAACCAGTACCAGAACCAGAACCAGAACCACCAGAACCAGAACCAGAACCAGAACCAGAACCAGAACCAGAACCAGAACCACCAGAATCAGAACCAGAACCAGAACCAGAACCAGAACCGGAACCGGAACCAGAACCAGAACCAGAACCAGAACCGGAACCAGCACCAGAACCAGAACCGGAACCAGAACCGGAACCAGCACCAGAACCAGAACCGGAACCGGAACCGGAACAAGAACCAGAACCAGAACCAGAACCAGAACCAGAACCGGAACCAGAACCAGAACCGGAACCGGAACCGGAACCAGAACCAGAACCAGAACCAGAACCAGTACCACCAGAACTAGAATCAGAACCAGAACCAGAACCGGAACCGGAACCAGAACCAGAACCAGAACCAGAACTAGAACCAGAACCACCAGAATTAGAACCAGAACCAGAACCACAACCAGAACCACAACCAGAACCAGTACCACCAGAACCAGAACCAGAAACAGAATCAGAACCGGAACAAGAACCGGAACCAGAACCAGAACCAGAACCGGAACCAGAACCAGAACCGGAACCGGAACCAGAACCAGAACCAGTACCAGAACCAGAACCAGAACCACCAGAACCAGAACCAGAACCAGAACCAGAACCAGAACCACCAGAATCAGAACCAGAACCAGAACCAGAACCAGAACCAGAACCGGAAACGAAACCAGAACCAGAACCAGAACCAGAACCAGAACCAGAACCGGAACCGGAACCGGAACCAGAACCGGAACCAGAACCAGAACCAGAACCAGAACCGGAACCAGAACCAGAACCAGAACCACCAGAATCAGAACCAAAACCGGAACCAGAACCAGTACCACCAGAACCAGAACCAGAACCAGAATCAGAACCGGAACAAGAACCAGAACCGGAACCGGAACCAGAACCAGAACCAGTACCAGAACCAGTTCCAGAACCACCAGAACCAGAACCAGAACCAGAACCAGAACCAGAACCGGAACCAGAACCAGAACCGGAACCGGAACCAGAACCAGAACCAGTACCAGAACCAGAACCAGAACCACCAGAACCAGAACCAGAACCAGAACCAGAACCAGAACCAGAACCACCAGAATCAGAACCAGAACCAGAACCAGAACCAGAACCGGAACCGGAACCAGAACCAGAACCAGAACCAGAACCGGAACCAGCACCAGAACCAGAACCGGAACCAGAACCGGAACCAGCACCAGAACCAGAACCGGAACCGGAACCGGAACCAGAACCAGAACCAGAACCAGAACCAGAACCAGAACCGGAACCAGAACCAGAACCGGAACCAGAACCGGAACCAGAACCAGAACCAGAACCAGAACCAGTACCACCAGAACTAGAATCAGAACCAGAACCAGAACCGGAACCGGAACCAGAACCAGAACCAGAACCAGAACTAGAACCAGAACCACCAGAATTAGAACCAGAACCAGAACCACAACCAGAACCACAACCAGAACCAGTACCACCAGAACCAGAACCAGAAACAGAATCAGAACCGGAACAAGAACCGGAACCAGAACCAGAACCAGAACCGGAACCAGAACCAGAACCGGAACCGGAACCAGAACCAGAACCAGTACCAGAACCAGAACCAGAACCACCAGAACCAGAACCAGAACCAGAACCAGAACCGGAACCAGAACCAGAACCGGAACCGGAACCAGAACCAGAACCAGTACCAGAACCAGAACCAGAACCACCAGAACCAGAACCAGAACCAGAACCAGAACCAGAACCAGAACCAGAACCACCAGAATCAGAACCAGAACCAGAACCAGAACCGGAACCGGAACCAGAACCAGAACCAGAACCAGAACCGGAACCAGCACCAGAACCAGAACCGGAACCAGAACCGGAACCAGCACCAGAACCAGAACCGGAACCGTAACCGGAACCAGAACCAGAACCAGAACCAGAACCAGAACCAGAACCGGAACCAGAACCGGAACCAGAACCGGAACCAGAACCAGAACCAGAACCAGAACCAGTACCACCAGAACTAGAATCAGAACCAGAACCAGAACCGGAACCGGAACCAGAACCAGAACCAGAACCAGAACTAGAACCAGAACCACCAGAATTAGAACCAGAACCAGAACCACAACCAGAACCACAACCAGAACCAGTACCACCAGAACCAGAACCAGAAACAGAATCAGAACCGGAACAAGAACCGGAACCACAACCAGAACCAGAACCGGAACCAGAACCAGAACCGGAACCGGAACCAGAACCAGAACCAGTACCAGAACCAGAACCAGAACCACCAGAACCAGAACCAGAACCAGAACCAGAACCAGAACCAGAACCAGAACCACCAGAATCAAAACCAGAACCAGAACCAGAACCAGAACCAGAACCAGAACCGGAACCGGACCCAGAACCAGAAGAAGAACCGGAACCAGCACCAGAACCAGAACCGGAACCAGAACCGGAACCAGAACCGGAACCAGCACCAGAACCAGAACCGGAACCAGAACCAGAACCAGAACCAGAACCAGAACCAGAACCGGAACCAGAACCAGAACCGGAACCAGAACCGGAACCAGAACCAGAACCAGAACCAGTACCACCAGAACTAGAATCAGAACCAGAACCGGAACCGGAACCGGAACCAGAACCGGAACCAGAACCAGAACCGGAACCAGAACCACCAGAACCAGAACCAGAACCACAACCACAACCAGAACCACAACCAGAAACAGAATCACTAGAACCAGAACCAGAACCGGAACCAAAACCAGAACCGGAACTAGAACCGGAACCAGAACCAGAACCAGAACCAGAACCGGAACCAGAACCAGAACCAGAACCAGAACCAGAACCGGATCCGGAACCAGAACCACCAGAACCAGAACGAGAACCAGAACCAGAACCGGAACCAGAACCAGAACCACCAGAACCAGAACCAGAACCGGAACCAGAACTACCAGAACCAGAACCAGAACCGGAACCGGAACCGGAACCAGAACCAGAACCAGAACCAGAACCGGAACCAGAACCAGAACCAGAACCAGAACCAGAATCGGAACTAGAACCGGAACCGGAACCGGAACCAGAACCAGAACCACCAGAACCAGAACGAGAACCACAATCAGATCCGGAACCAGAACCAGAACCACCAGAGCCAGAACCAGAACCGGAACCAGAACTACCTAACCAGAACCGGAACCGGAACCGGAACCAGAACCAGAACCAGAACCAGAACCAGAACCAGAACCAGAACCACCAGAACTAGAACCGGTCCGGTCCTGTTTAATATCTTTATAGATGATCTGGATGAGGGGATTGAGTCCATCATCAGCAAGTTTGCTGATGATACCAAACTGGGAAGAAGGGTTGATCTGTTAGAGGGTAGGATGGCCCTGCAGAGGGACCTGGACAGATTGGAGAGATGGGCCGATTCCAATGGGATGATGTTTAATAAGTCCAAATGTCGGGTACTTCATTTTGGACACAACAATCCCATGCAGAGCTACAGACTGGGGACAGAGTGGCTGGAGAGTAGTGAGGCAGAAAGGGACCTGGGAGTGCTGGTTGACAGGAAGCTCAACATGAGCCAGCAGTGTGCCCAGGTGGCCAAGAAGGCCAATGGCATTCTGGCCTGCATCAGGAATAGTGTGGTGAGCAGAACCAGAGAAGTTATCGTCCCCCTGTACTCGGCACTAGTCAGACCTCATCTGGAATACTGTGTACAGTTCTGGGCCCCCCAGTTTGGGAAAGATGTCAGGATACTGGAATGTGTTCAGAGGAGGGCAACGAAGATGGTAAAGGGGCTGGAGCATAAGCCCTATGAGGAGCGACTGAGGGAGTTGGGGCTGTTTAGTCTAAAGAAGAGGAGGCTCAGGGGAGACCTCATTGCTCTCTACAGCTACCTGAAAGGAGGTTGTAGTCGGTCAGGGGTTGGTCTCTTCTCTCAGGTGACCAGTGACAGAACAAGAGGGCATGGACTCAAGCTACGTCAGGGAAAGTTTAGGCTTGATGTGAGGAAGAAGTTCTTTACTGAAAGGGTGATTGGCCATTGGAATGCGTTGCCCAGGGAGGTGGTGGAGTCGCCGACCCTGGAGGTGTTTAAGGGGAGATTGGATGTGGCACTGAGTGCCATGGTTTAGATGATGGTTGGTGTTAGTGTTGGGTTATACGTTGGACTTGATGATCTCAGAGGTCCTTTCCAACCTTATCATACTGTGGTACTGTGATACTGTGATACTGTAACCAGAACCAGAAACAGAACCACCAGAACCAGAACCAGAACCAGAACCAGAACCAGAACCAGAACCAGAACCAGAACCAGAACCAGAACCACCAGAACCAGAACCAGAACCAGAACCAGAACCAGAACCAGAACCGGAACCAGAACCAGAACCAGAACCAGAACCAGAACCAGAACCACCAGAATCAGAACCAGAACCAGAACCAGAACCAGAATCGGAACCGGATCCGGAACCAGAACCAGAACCAGAACCACCAGAATCAGAACCAGAACCAGAACCAGAACCAGAACCAGAACCAGAACCACCAGAACCAGAACCAGAACCAGAACCAGAACCAGAACCAGAACCGGAACCAGAACCAGAACTAGAACCACCAGAACCAGAAACAGAACCAGAACCAGAACCACAACCACAACCAAAACCACAACCACAACCAGAACCACCAGAACCAGAACCAGAACCGGAACCAGAACCAGAACCAGAACCGGGACCAGCACCAGAACCAGAACCGGAACCGGAACCAGAACCAGAACCAGAACCAGAACCAGAACCAGAACCGGAACTAGAACCGGAACCAGAACCAGAACCAGAACCGGAACCAGAACCAGAACCAGAACCAGAACAAGAACCGGAACCAGAACCGGAACCAGTACCAGAACCAGAACCAGAACCACCAGAACCAGAACCAGAACCAGAACCGGAACCAGAACCAGAACCAGAACCACTAGAACCAGAACCAGAACCAGAACCAGAACCAGAAACAGAACCAGAACCACCAGAACCAGAACCAGAACCGGAACCGGAACCAGAACCAGAACCAGAACCGGAACCAGCACCAGAACCAGAATCGGAACCAGAACCGGAACCAGCACCAGAACCAGAACCGGAACCGGAACCAGAACCAGAACCAGAACCAGAACCAGAACCAGAACCGGAACCGGAACCGGAACCAGAACCAGAACCAGAACCAGAACCAGAACCGGAACCGGAACCAGAACCAGAACCAGAACTAGAACGAGAACCACCAGAACCAGAACCAGGGCCAGAACCACAACCAGAACCAGAATCACCAGAACCAGAACCAGAAACGGAACCGGAACCAGAACCAGAACCAGAACCGGAACCAGAACCGGGACCAGCACCAGAGCCAGAACCGGAACCGGAACCAGAACCAGAACCAGAACCAGAACCACAACCAGAACCGGAACCAGAACCGGAACCAGAACCAGAACCAGAACCAGAACCAGAACGACCAGAACCAGAATCAGAACAAGAACCAGAACCGGAACCAAAACTAGAACCAGAACCAGAACCAGAACCGGAACCGGAACCGGAACCAGAACCGGAACCAGAACCAGAACCAGAACCAGAACCGGAACCGGAACCAGAACCACCAGAATCAGAACCAAAACCGGAACCAGAACCAGTACCACCAGAACCAGAACCAGAACCAGAACCGGACCTAGAACCGGAACCAGAACCATAACCAGAACCAGAACCAGAACCAGAACCGGAACCGGAACAAGAACCAGAACCAGTAACAGAACCAGAACAAGAACCACCAGAACCAGAACCAGAACCAGAACCGGAACCAGAACAAGAACCGGAACCAGAACCAGAACCGGAACCAGAACAAGAACCAGAACCAGAACCGGAACCAGCACCAGAACCAGACCCGGAACCAGAACCGGAACCAGAACCAGAACTAGAACCAGAACTGGAACCAGAACCGGAACCAGAACCAGAACCAAAACCAGTACCACCAGAACCAGAATCAGAACCAGAACCAGAACCGGAACCGGAACCAGAACCGGAACCAGAACCAGAACTAGAACCAGAACCACCAGAACCAGAACCAGAACCACAACCAGAACCAGAATCACCAGAACCAGAACCAGAACCGGAACCACAACCAGAACCGGAACCAGAACCGGAACCAGAACCAGAACCGGAAACGGAACCAGAACCAGAACCAGAACCAGAACCAGAACAAGAACAGGAAACGGAACCAGAACCAGAACCAGAACCAGAACCAGAACCGGAACCGGAACCGGAACCATAACCGGAACCAGAACCAGAACCAGAACCAGAACCGGAACCGGAACCAGAACCAGAACCACCAGAATCAGAACCAAAACCGGAACCAGAACCAGTACCACCAGAACCAGAACCAGAACCAGAATCAGAACCGGAACAAGAACCGGTACCAGAACCAGAACCAGAACCGGAACCAGAACCAGAACCAGAACCAGAACCGGAACCGGAACCAGTACCAGAACCAGTACCAGAACCAGAACCAGAACCACCAGAACCAGAACCAGAACCAGAACCAGAACCAGAACCAGAACCACCAGAACCAGAACCAGAACCAGAACCAGAACCAGAACCAGAACCAGAACCGGAACCAGAACCAGAACTAGAACCACCAGAACCAGAACCAGAACCAGAACCAGAACCACAACCACAACCACAACCAGAACCACCAGAACCAGAACCAGAACCGGAACCAGAACCAGAACCAGAACCAGCACCAGAACCAGAACCGGAACCGGAACCAGAACCAGAACCAGAACCGGAACCAGCACCAGAACCAGAACCAGAACCAGAACCGGAACCAGCACCAGAACCAGAACCGGAACCGGAACCAGAACCAGAACCAGAACCAGAACCAGAACCAGAACAGGAAGCAGAACCGGAACCAGAACCAGAACCAGAACCTGAACCAGAACCAGAACCAGAACTAGAACCAGAACCACCAGAACCAGAACCAGGACCAGAACCACAACCAGAACCAGAATCACCAGAACCAGAACCGGAACCGGAACCAGAACCAGAACCAGAACCAGAACCGGAACCAGAATTGGGACCAGAACCGGAACCAGAACCAGAACCAGAACCAGAACCAGAAACACTAGAACCAGAATCAGAACCAGAACCAGAACCCGAACCAGAACTAGAACCAGAACCAGAACCAGAACCGGAACCGGAACCGGAACCAGAACCGGAACCAGAACCAGAACCAGAACCAGAACCGGAACCAGAACCAGAACTAGAACCACCAGAACCAGAACCAGAACCAGAACCACAACCAGAACCACAACCACAACCACAACCACAACCAGAACCACCAGAACCAGAACCAGATCCAGAACCGGGACCAGCACCAGAACCGGAACCGGAACCAGAACCAGAACCAGAACCAGAACCAGAACCAGAACCGGAACCGGAACCAGAACCGGAACCAGAACCAGAACCTGAACCAGAACCACCAGAACCAGAACCAGAACCGGAACTAGAACCGGAACCAGAACCAGAACCAGAACCGGAACCAGAACCAGAACCAGAACCGGAACCGGAACCAGAACCAGAACCAGTACCAGAACCAGAACCAGAAACGGAACCAGAACCAGAACCAGAACCACTAGAACCAGAACCAGAACCAGAACCGGAACCGGAACCGGAACCAGAACCGGAACCAGAACCATAACCAGAACCAGAACCGGAACCAGAACCAGAACCACCAGAATCAGAACCAAAACCGGAACCAGAACCAGTACCACCAGAACCAGAACCAGAACCAGAACCAGAACCAGAACCAGAACCAGAACCGGAACTAGAACCGGAACCAGAACCAGACCCAGAACCAGAACCAGAACCAGAACCAGAACCAGAACCGGAACCGGAACCGGAACCAGAACCTGTACCAGAACCAGAACCAGAACCACCAGAACCAGAACCAGAACCAGAACCGGAACCAGAACCAGAACCAGAACCAGAACCAGAACCAGAACCACCAGAACCAGAACCAGAACCGGAACCGGAATTAGAACCAGAACCGGAACCTGAGTTAGAACCAGAACCAGAACCGGAACCAGCACCAGAACCAGAACCGGAACCAGAACCGGAACCAGCACCAGAACCAGAACCGGAACCGGAACCAGAACCAGAACCAGAACCAGAACCAGAACCGGAACCAGAACCAGAACCAGAACCAGAACCGGAACCGGAACCAGAACCAGAACCAGTACCAGAACCAGAACCAGAACCACCAGAACCAGAACCAGAACCAGAACCAGAACCACTAGAACCAGAACCAGAACCAGAACCGGAACCGGAACCAGAACCAGAACCAGAACCAGAACCAGAACCAGAACCAGAACCACCAGAACTAGAACCGGTCCGGTCCTGTTTAATATCTTTATAGAAGATCTGGATGAGGGGATTGAGTCCATCATCAGCAAGTTTGCTGATGATACCAAACTGGGAAGAAGGGTTGATCTGTTAGAGGGTAGGATGGCCCTGCAGAGGGACCTGGACAGATTGGAGAGATGGGCCGATTCCAATGGGATGATGTTTAATAAGTCCAAATGTCGGGTACTTCATTTTGGACACAACAATCCCATGCAGAGCTACAGACTGGGGACAGAGTGGCTGGAGAGTAGTGAGGCAGAAAGGGACCTGGGAGTGCTGGTTGACAGGAAGCTCAACATGAGCCAGCAGTGTGCCCAGGTGGCCAAGAAGGCCAATGGCATTCTGGCCTGCATCAGGAATAGTGTGGTGAGCAGAACCAGAGAAGTTATCGTCCCCCTGTACTCGGCACTAGTCAGACCTCATCTGGAATACTGTGTACAGTTCTGGGCCCCCCAGTTTGGGAAAGATGTCAGGATACTGGAATGTGTTCAGAGGAGGGCAACGAAGATGGTAAAGGGGCTGGAGCATAAGCCCTATGAGGAGCGACTGAGGGAGTTGGGGCTGTTTAGTCTAAAGAAGAGGAGGCTCAGGGGAGACCTCATTGCTCTCTACAGCTACCTGAAAGGAGGTTGTAGTCGGTCAGGGGTTGGTCTCTTCTCTCAGGTGACCAGTGACAGAACAAGAGGGCATGGACTCAAGCTACGTCAGGGAAAGTTTAGGCTTGATGTGAGGAAGAAGTTCTTTACTGAAAGGGTGATTGGCCATTGGAATGCGTTGCCCAGGGAGGTGGTGGAGTCGCCGACCCTGGAGGTGTTTAAGGGGAGATTGGATGTGGCACTGAGTGCCATGGTTTAGATGATGGTTGGTGTTAGGGTTGGGTTATACGTTGGACTTGATGATCTCAGAGGTCCTTTCCAACCTTGTCATACTGTGATACTGTGATACTGTGATACTGTAACCAGAACCAGAAACAGAACCACCAGAACCAGAACCAGAACCAGAACCAGAACCAGAACCAGAACCGGAACCACCAGAACCAGAACCAGAACCAGAACCAGAACCAGAACCAGAACCAGAACCAGAACCAGAACCACCAGAACCAGAACCAGAACCGGAACCAAAACCAGAACTGGAACCACCAGAACCCGAACCAGAACCTGAACCAAAACCAGAACCAGAACCAGAACCAGAACCAGAACCAGAACCAGAACCAGAACCACCAGAACCAGAACCGAAACCAAAACCAGAACCGGAACCACCAGAACCAGAACCAGAACCAGAACCAGAACCACCAGAACCAGAACCAGAACCAGAACCAGATCCGGAACCGGAACCGGAACCAGAACCAGAACCAGAACCAGAACCACCAAAACCAGAAGCAGAACCAGAACCAGAACCAGAACCAGAACCAGAACCAACAGAATCAGAACCAGAACCAGAACCAGAACCAGATCCAGAACCAGAACCACCAGAACCAGAACCAGAACCAGAACCAGAACCGGAACCAGAACCAGAACTAGAACCACCAGAACCAGAACCAGAACAAGAACCACAACCAGAACCACAACCACAACCACAACCAGAACCACCAGAACCAGAACCAGAACCGGAACCAGAACCAGAACCAGAACCAGAACCGGAACCAGAACAAGAACCAGAACCAGAACCAGAACCGGAACCAGAACAAGAACCAGAACCAGAACCGGAACCAGCACCAGAACCAGAACCGGAACCAGAACCGGAACCAGAACCAGAACCAGAACCAGAACCGGAACCAGAACCGGAACCAGAACCAGAACCAGAACCAGAAGCAGTACCACCAGAACCAGAATCAGAACCAGAACCAGAACCGGAACCGGAACGGGAACCAGAACCAGAATTAGAACCAGAATCAGAACCGGAACCAGAACCAGAACCGGAACCAGAACCGGAACCAGAACCAGAACCAGAACCAGTACCACCAGAACTAGAATCAGAACCAGAACCAGAACCGGAACCAGAACCAGAACCAGAACCAGAACTAGAACCAGAACCACCAGAACCAGAACCAGAACCAGAACCAGAACCAGAACCACAACCAGAACCAGAATCACCAGAACCAGAACCAGAACCGGAACCAGAACCAGAACCGGAACTAGAACCGGAACCAGAACCAGAACCAGAACCGGAACCAGAACCAGAACCAGAACCAGAACCAGAACCGGAACCGGAACCAGAACCACCAGAACCAGAACGAGAACGAGAACCAGAACCGGAACCAGAACCAGAACCAGAACCACCAGAACCAGAACCAGAACCGGAACGAGAACTACCAGAAGCAGAACCGGAACCGGAACCGGAACCGGAACCAGAACCAGAACCAGAACCAGAACCAGAACCGGAACCAGAACCAGAACCAGAACCGGAACCGGAACCAGAACCAGAACCACCAGAACCAGAACGAGAACCACAATCAGAACCGGAACCAGAACCAGAACCACCAGAACCAGAACCAGAACCGGAACCAGAACTGCCAGAACCAGAACCAGAACCAGAACCGGAACCGGAACCGGAACCAGAACCAGAACCAGAACCAGAACCAGAATCAGAACCAGAACCACCAGAACTAGAACCGGTCCGGTCCTGTTTAATATCTTTATAGATGATCTGGATGAGGGGATTGAGTCCATCATCAGCAAGTTTGCTGATGATACCAAACTGGGAAGAAGGGTTGATCTGTTAGAGGGTAGGATGGCCCTGCAGAGGGACCTGGACAGATTGGAGAGATGGGCTGATTCCAATGGGATGATGTTTAATAAGTCCAAATGTCGGGTACTTCATTTTGGACACAACAATCCCATGCAGAGCTACAGACTGGGGACAGAGTGGCTGGAGAGTAGTGAGGCAGAAAGGGACCTGGGAGTGCTGGTTGACAGGAAGCTCAACATGAGCCAGCAGTGTGCCCAGGTGGCCAAGAAGGCCAATGGCATTCTGGCCTGCATCAGGAATAGTGTGGTGAGCAGAACCAGAGAAGTTATCGTCCCCCTGTACTCGGCACTAGTCAGACCTCATCTGGAATACTGTGTACAGTTCTGGGCCCCCCAGTTTGGGAAAGATGTCAGGATACTGGAATGTGTTCAGAGGAGGGCAACGAAGATGGTAAAGGGGCTGGAGCATAAGCCCTATGAGGAGCGACTGAGGGAGTTGGGGCTGTTTAGTCTAAAGAAGAGGAGGCTCAGGGGAGACCTCATTGCTCTCTACAGCTACCTGAAAGGAGGTTGTAGTCGGTCAGGGGTTGGTCTCTTCTCTCAGGTGACCAGTGACAGAACAAGAGGGCATGGACTCAAGCTACGTCAGGGAAAGTTTAGGCTTGATGTGAGGAAGAAGTTCTTTACTGAAAGGGTGATTGGCCATTGGAATGCGTTGCCCAGGGAGGTGGTGGAGTCGCCGACCCTGGAGGTGTTTAAGGGGAGATTGGATGTGGCACTGAGTGCCATGGTTTAGATGATGGTTGGTGTTAGGGCTGGGTTATACGTTGGACTTGATGATCTCAGAGGTCCTTTCCAAACTTGTCATACTGTGATACTGTGATACTGTGATACTGTAACCAAAACCAGAAACAGAACCACCAGAACCAGAACCAGAACCAGAACCACCAGAACCAGAACCAGAACCAGAACCAGAACCAGAACCAGAACCAGAACCGGAACCACCAGAACCAGAACCAGAACCAGAACCAGAACCAGAACCAGAACCAGAACCAAAACCAGAACCAGAACCAGAACCAGAACCAAAACCAGAACCGGAACCACCAGAACCAGAACCAGAACCAGAACCAGAACCAGAACCAGAACCAGAACCAGAACCACCAGAAACAGAACCAGAACCAGAACCAGATCCGGAACCAGAACCGGAACCAGAACCAGAACCAGAACCAGAACCAGAACCAGAACCACCAGAACCAGAACCAGAACCGGAACCAGAACCAGAACCAGAACCAGAACCACCAGAATCAGAACCAGAACCAGAACCAGATCCAGAACCAGAACCACCAGAACCAGAACCAGAACCAGAACCAGAACCAGAACCAGAACCAGAACCAGAACCAGAACCGGAACCAGAACCAGAACTAGAACCACCAGAACCAGAACCACAACCAGAACCACAACCAGAACCACAACCACAACCACAACCACAACCAGAACCACCAGAACCAGAAACAGAACCGGAACCAGAACCAGAACCAGAACCGGGACCAGCACCAGAACCGGAACCGGAACCAGAACCAGAACCAGAACCAGAACCAGAACCGGAACCGGAACCAGAACCGGAACCAGAACCAGAACCAGAACCAGAACCACCAGAACCAGAACCAGAACCAGAACCGGAATTAGAACCGGAACCAGAACCAGAACCAGAACCGGAACCAGAACCAGAACCAGAACCGGAACCAGAACCAGAACCAGTACCAGTACCAGAACCAGAACAAGAACCGGAACCAGAACCAGAACCAGAACCACTAGAACCAGAACCAGAACCAGAACCAGAACCAGAACCACCAGAACCAGAACCGGAACCGGAACCAGAACCGGAACCAGCACCAGAACCAGAATCGGAACCAGAACCAGAACCGGAACCAGCACCAGAACCAGAATCGGAACCAGAACCGGAACCAGAACCAGAACCAGAACCAGAACCAGAACCAGAACCGGAACCGGAACCAGAACCGGAACCAGAACCAGAACCAGAACCAGAACCAGAACCAGTACCACCAGAACCAGAATCAGAACCAGAACCAGAACCGGAACCGGAACCAGAACCAGAACCAGACTAGAACCAGAACCACCAGAACCAGAACCAGAAGCAGAACCACAACCAGAACCAGAATCACCAGAACCAGAACCAGAACCGGAACCAGAACCAGAACCAGAACCAGAACCAGAACCAGAACCACAATCAGAACCCGAACTAGAACCGGAACAAGAACCAGAACCAGAACCAGAACCAGCAGAACCAGAATCAGAACCAGAACCAGTACCGGAACCAGAACTAGAACCAGAACCAGAACCAGAACCGGAACCGGAACCGGAACCAGAACCGGAACCAGAACCGGAACCAGAACCAGAACCAGAACCAGAACCGGAACCGGAACCAGAACCAGAACCATCAGAATCAGAACCAAAACCGGAACCAGAACCAGTACCACCAGAACCAGAACCAGAACCAGAATCGGAACTAGAACCGGAACCAGAACCGGAACCAGAACCGGAACCAGAACCAGAACCAGAACCGGAACCGGAACAAGAACCAGAACCAGTAACAGAACCAGAACAAGAACCACCAGAACCAGAACCAGAACCGGAACCAGAACAAGAACCAGAACCAGAACCGGAACCAGCACCAGAACCAGAACCGTAACCAGAACCGGAACCAGAACCAGAACCAGAACCAGAACCGGAACCAGAACCGGAACCAGAACCAGAACCAGAACCAGAAGCAGTACCACCAGAACCAGAATCAGAACCAGAACCAGAACCGGAACCGGAACCGGAACCAGAACCAGAACTAGAACCAGAACCACCAGAACCAGAACCAGAACCAGAACCAGAACCAGAACCAGAACCAGAATCACCATAACCAGAACCAGAACCAGAAACGGAACCAGAACCAGAACCAGAACCAGAACCAGAACCAGAACCGGAACCGGAACCAGAACCGGAACCAGAACCAGAACCAGAACCAGAACCAGAACCGGAACCAGAACCAGAACAAGAACCGGAACCAGAACCAGAACCGGAACCGGAACCAGAACCAGAACCAGTACCAGAACCAGAACCAGAACCACCAGAACCAGAACCAGAACCAGAACCAGAACCAGAACCAGAACCAGAACCAGAACCACCAGAATCAGAACCAGAACCAGAACCAGAACCAGAACCGGAACCGGAACCAGAACCAGAAGAAGAACCGGAACCAGCACCAGAACCAGAACCGGAACCAGAACCGGAACCAGCACCAGAACCAGAACCGGAACCGGAACCGGAACCAGAACCAGAACCAGAACCAGAACCAGAACCAGAACCGGAACCAGAACCAGAACCGGAACCAGAACAAGAACCAGAACCAGTACCACCAGAACTAGAATCAGAACCAGAACCAGAACCGGAACCGGAACCAGAACCAGAACCAGAACCAGAACTAGAACCAGAAGCACCAGAACCAGAACCAGAACCAGAACCAGAACCAGATCCGGAACCAGAACCAGAACCACCAGAACCAGAACCAGAACCGGAACCAGAACTACCAGAACCAGAACCAGAACCAGAACCGGAACCAGAACCGGAACCAGAACCAGAACCAGAACCAGAACCAGAACCAGAACCAGAACCAGAACCAGAACCAGAACCAGAACCACCAGAACTAGAACCGGTCCGGTCCTGTTTAATATCTTTATAGATGATCTGGATGAGGGGATTGAGTCCATCATCAGCAAGTTTGCTGATGATACCAAACTGGGAAGAAGGGTTGATCTGTTAGAGGGTAGGATGGCCCTGCAGAGGGACCTGGACAGATTGGAGAGATGGGCCGATTCCAATGGGATGATGTTTAATAAGTCCAAATGTCGGGTACTTCATTTTGGACACAACAATCCCATGCAGAGCTACAGACTGGGGACAGAGTGGCTGGAGAGTAGTGAGGCAGAAAGGGACCTGGGAGTGCTGGTTGACAGGAAGCTCAACATGAGCCAGCAGTGTGCCCAGGTGGCCAAGAAGGCCAATGGCATTCTGACCTGCATCAGGAATAGTGTGGTGAGCAGAACCAGAGAAGTTATCGTCCCCCTGTACTCGGCACTAGTCAGACCTCATCTGGAATACTGTGTACAGTTCTGGGCCCCCCAGTTTGGGAAAGATGTCAGGATACTGGAATGTGTTCAGAGGAGGGCAACGAAGATGGTAAAGGGGCTGGAGCATAAGCCCTATGAGGAGCGACTGAGGGAGTTGGGGCTGTTTAGTCTAAAGAAGAGGAGGCTCAGGGGAGACCTCATTGCTCTCTACAGCTACCTGAAAGGAGGTTGTAGTCGGTCAGGGGTTGGTCTCTTCTCTCAGGTGACCAGTGACAGAACAAGAGGGCATGGACTCAAGCTACGTCAGGGAAAGTTTAGGCTTGATGTGAGGAAGAAGTTCTTTACTGAAAGGGTGATTGGCCATTGGAATGCGTTGCCCAGGGAGGTGGTGGAGTCGCCGACCCTGGAGGTGTTTAAGGGGAGACTGGATGTGGCACTGAGTGCCATGGTTTAGATGATGGTTGGTGTTAGGGTTGGGTTATACGTTGGACTTGATGATCTCAGAGGTCCTTTCCAACCTTGTCATACTGTGATACTGTGATACTGTGATACTGTAACCAGAACCAGAAACAGAACCACCAGAACCAGAACCAGAACCAGAACCAGAACCAGAACCAGAACCAGAACCAGAACCGGAACCACCAGAACCAGAACCAGAACCAGAACCAGAACCAGAACCAGAACCAGAACCAGAACCACCAGAACCAGAACCAGAACCGGAACCAAAACCAGAACCGGAACCACCAGAACCCGAACCAGAACCAGAACCAAAACCAGAACCAGAACCAGAACCAGAACCAGAACCAGAACCATCAGAACCAGAACCGGAACCAAAACCAGAACCGGAACCACCAGAACCAGAACCAGAACCAGAACCAGAACCAGAACCAGAACCACCAGAACCAGAACCAGAACCAGAACCACATCCGGAACGGGAACCGGAACCAGAACTAGAACCAGAACCAGAACCAGAACCACCAGAACCAGAACCAGAACCGGAACCAGAACCAGAACCAGAACCAGAACCACCAGAATCAGAACCAGAACCAGAACCAGATCCAGAACCAGAACCACCAGAACCAGATCCAGAACCAGAACCAGAACCAGAACCAGAACCGGAACCAGAACCAGAACTAGAACCACCAGAACCAGAACCAGAACCACAACCAGAACCACAACCACAACCACAACCACAACCACCAGAACCAGAACCAGAACCGGAACCAGCACCAGAACCGGAACCGGAACCAGAATCGGAACTAGAACCGGAACCAGAACCGGAACCAGAACCGGAACCAGAACCAGAACCGGAACCAGAACAAGAACCAGAACCAGAACCAGAACCGGAACCAGAACAAGAACCAGAACCAGAACCGGAACCAGCACCAGAACCAGAACCGGAACCAGAACCGGAACCAGAACCAGAACCAGAACCAGAACCGGAACCAGAACCGGAACCAGAACCAGAACCAGAACCAGAAGCAGTACCACCAGAACCAGAATCAGAACCAGAACCAGAACCGGAACCGGAACCGGAACCAGAACCAGAACTAGAACCAGAACCACCAGAACCAGAACCAGAACCAGAACCAGAACCAGAACCACAACCAGAACCAGAATCACCATAACCAGAACCAGAACCGGAAACGGAACCAGAACCAGAACCAGAACCAGAACCAGAACCAGAACCGGAACCGGAACCAGAACCGGAACCACAACCAGAACCAGAACCAGAACCAGAACCGGAACCAGAACCAGAACCACCAGAGGCAGAACCAAAACCGGAACCAGAACCAGTACCACCAGAACCAGAACCAGAACCAGAATCAGAACCGGAACAAGAACCGGAACCAGAACCAGAACAAGAACCGGAACCAGAACCAGAAACGAAATCGGAACCAGAACCAGAACCAGTACCAGAACCAGAACCAGAACCACCAGAACCAGAACCAGAACCAGAACCAGAACCAGAACCACCAGAATCAGAACCAGAACCAGAACCGGAACCGGAACCAGAACCAGAAGAAGAACCGGAACCAGCACCAGAACCAGAACCGGAACCAGAACCGGAACCAGCGCCAGAACCAGAACCGGAACCGGAACCGGAACCAGAACCAGAACCAGAACCAGAACCAGAACCGGAACCAGAACCAGAACCAGAACCAGAACCGGAACCAGAACCAGAACCAGAACCAGTACCACCAGAACTAGAATCAGAACCAGAACCAGAACCGGAACCGGAACCAGAACCAGAACCAGAACCAGAACTAGAACCAGAACCACCAGAACCAGAACCAGAACCAGAAACACAACCAGAACCAGAATCACCAGAACCAGAACCAGAACCGGAACGGGAACCAGAACCAGAACCAGAACCGGAACCAGAACCAGAACCAGAACCAGAACCAGAACCGGAACCGGAACCAGAACCAGAACCACCAGAACCAGAACGAGAACCAGAACCAGAACCGGAACCAGAACCAGAACCACCAGAACTAGAACCAGAACCGGAACCAGAACTACCAGAACCAGAACCAGAACCGGAACCGGAACCAGAACCAGAACCAGAACTAGAACCAGAACCAGATCCGGAACCAGAACCAGAACCAGAACCAGATCCGGAACCGGAACCAGAACCAGAACCACCAGAACCAGAACTTGAACCACAATCAGAACCGGAACCAGAACCAGAACCACCAGAACCGGAACCAGAACCGGAACCAGAACTACCAGAACCAGAACCAGAACCGGAACCGGAACCGGAACCAGAACCAGAACCAGAACCAGAACCAGATCCACCAGAACTAGAACCGGTCCGGTCCTGTTTAATATCTTTATAGATGATCTGGATGAGGGGATTGAGTCCATCATCAGCAAGTTTGCTGATGATACCAAACTGGGAAGAAGGGTTGAACTGTTAGAGGGTAGGATGGCCCTGCAGAGGGACCTGGACAGATTGGAGAGATGGGCCGATTCCAATGGGATGATGTTTAATAAGTCCAAATGTCGGGTACTTCATTTTGGACACAACAATCCCATGCAGAGCTACAGACTGGGGACAGAGTGGCTGGAGAGTAGTGAGGCAGAAAGGGACCTGGGAGTGCTGGTTGACAGGAAGCTCAACATGAGCCAGCAGTGTGCCCAGGTGGCCAAGAAGGCCAATGGCATTCTGGCCTGCATCAGGAATAGTGTGGTGAGCAGAACCAGAGAAGTTATCGTCCCCCTGTACTCGGCACTAGTCAGACCTCATCTGGAATACTGTGTACAGTTCTGGGCCCCCCAGTTTGGGAAAGATGTCAGGATACTGGAATGTGTTCAGAGGAGGGCAACGAAGATGGTAAAGGGGCTGGAGCATAAGCCCTATGAGGAGCGACTGAGGGAGTTGGGGCTGTTTAGTCTAAAGAAGAGGAGGCTCAGGGGAGACCTCATTGCTCTCTACAGCTACCTGAAAGGAGGTTGTAGTCGGTCAGGGGTTGGTCTCTTCTCTCAGGTGACCAGTGACAGAACAAGAGGGCATGGACTCAAGCTACGTCAGGGAAAGTTTAGGCTTGATGTGAGGAAGAAGTTCTTTACTGAAAGGGTGATTGGCCATTGGAATGCATTGCCCAGGGAGGTGGTGGAGTCGCCGACCCTGGAGGTGTTTAAGGGGAGATTGGATGTGGCACTGAGTGCCATGGTTTAGATGATGGTTGGTGTTAGTGTTGGGTTATACGTTGGACTTGATGAACTCAGAGGTCCTTTCCAACCTTATCATACTGTGATACTGTGATACTGTGATACTGTAACCAGAACCAGAAACAGAACCACCAGAACCAGAACCAGAACCAGAACCAGAACCAGAACCAGAACCAGAACCAGAACCAGAACCAGAACCAGAACCGGAACCACCAGAACCAGAACCAGAACCAGAACCAGAACCAGAACCAGAACCAGAACCAGAACCAGAACCAGAACCACCAGAACCAGAACCAGAACCGGAACCAAAACCAGAACCGGAACTACCAGAACCCGAACCAGAACCAGAACCAGAACCAGAACCAGAACCAGAACCAGAACCAGAACCAGAACCAGAACCAGAACCACCAGAACCAGAACCAGAACCGGAACCAAAAGCAGAACCGGAACCACCAGAACCAGAACCAGAACCAGAACCAGAACCACCAGAACCAGAACCAGAACCAGAACCAGATCCGGAACCGGAACCGGAACCAGAACCAGAACCAGAACCAGAAACAGAACCACCAGAATCAGAACAAGAACCAGAACCAGAACCAGAACCAGAACCACCAGAACCAGAACCAGAACCAGAACCAGAACCGGAACCAGAACCAGAACTAGAACCACCAGAACCAGAACCAGAACCACAACCACAACCACAACCACAACCAGAACCACCAGAACCAGAACCAGAACCGGAACCAGAACCAGAACCAGAACCGGGACCAGCACCAGAACCAGAACCGGAACCGGAACCAGAACCAGAACCAGAACCAGAACCAGTACCAGAACCAGAACCAGAACCACCAGAACCAGAACCAGAACCGGAACCAGAACCAGAACCAGAACCACTAGAACCAGAACCAGAACCAGAACCAGAACCAGAACCAGAACCGGAACCAGCACCAGAACCAGAACCGGAACCAGAACCAGAACCAGAACCACCAGAACCAGAACCAGAACCGGAACCGGAACCAGAACCAGAACCGGAACCAGCACCAGAACCAAAATCGGAACCAGAACCGGAACCGGAACCAGAACCAGAACCAGAACCAGAACCAGAACCGGAACCAGAACCGGAAACAGAACCAGAACCAGAACCAGAACCAGTACCACCAGAACCAGAATCAGAACCAGAACCAGAACCGGAACCGGAACCAGAACCAGAACCAGAACTAGAACCAGAACCACCAGAACCAGAACCAGAACCACAACCAGAACCAGAATCACCAGAAAAAGAACCAGAACCAGAACCAGAACCACAATCAGAACCGGAACCAGAACTGGAAGAAGAACCAGAACCAGAACCAGAACCACCAGAACCAGAATCAGAACCAGAACCAGTACCGGAACCAGAACTAGAACCAGAACCAGAACCAGAACCAGAACCGGAACCGGAACCGGAACCTGAACCGGAACCAGAACCAGAACCAGAACCAGAACCGGAACCGGAACCAGAACCAGAACCACCAGAATCAGAACCAAAACCGGAACCAGAACCAGTACCACCAGAACCAGAACCAGAACCAGAAACAGAATCGGAACTAGAACGGGAACCAGAACCGGAACCAGAACCGGAACCAGAACCAGAACCAGAACCGGAACAAGAACCAGAACCAGTAACAGAACCAGAACAAGAACCACCAGAACCAGAACCAGAACCAGAACCGGAACCAGAACCAGAACCAGAACCGGAACCAGAACAAGAACCAGAACCAGAACCGGACCCAGCACCAGAACCAGAACCGGAACCAGAACCGGAACCACAACCAGAACCAGAACCGGAACCGAAACCAGAACCGGAACCAGAACCAGAACCAGAACCAAAACCAGAACCAGTACCACCAGAACCAGAACCGGAACCAGAACCGGAACCACAACCAGAACCAGAACCGGAACCGAAACCAGAACCGGAACCAGAACCAGAACCAGAACCAAAACCAGAACCAGTACCACCAGAACCAGAATCAGAACCAGAACCAGAACCGGAACCGGAACCGGAACCAGAACCAGAACTAGAACCAGAACCACCAGAACCAGAACCACAACCACAACCACAACCAGAACCAGAATCACCAGAACCAGAACCGGAACCAGAACCAGAACCGGAACCAGAACCGGGACCAGCACCAGAACCAGAAACGGAACCAGAACCAGAACCAGAACCAGAACCAGAACCAGAACCACAACCAGAACCGGAACCAGAACCGGAACCAGAACAAGAACCAGAACCAGAACCACCAGAACCAGAATCAGAACCAGAACCAGAACCGGAAACGAAACCAGAACCAGAACCAGAACCAGAACCAGAACCAGAACCGGAACCGGAACCGGAACCAGAACCGGAACCAGAACCAGAACCAGAACCAGAACCGGAACCAGAACCAGAACCAGAACCACCAGAATCAGAACCAAAACCGAACCAGAACCAGTACCACCAAAACCGGAACCAGAACCAGTACCACCAGAACCAGAACCAGAACCAGAATCAGAACCGGAACAAGAACCAGAACCGGAACCGGAACCAGAACCAGAACCAGTACCAGAACCAGAACCAGAACCACCAGAACCAGAACCAGAACCAGAACCAGAACCAGAACCGGAACCAGAACCAGAACCGGAACCGGAACCAGAACCAGAACCAGTACCAGAACCAGAACCAGAACCACCAGAACCAGAACCAGAACCAGAACCAGAACCAGAACCAGAACCAGAACCACCAGAATCAGAACCAGAACCAGAACCAGAACCAGAACCGGAACCGGAACCAGAACCAGAACCAGAACCAGAACCGGAACCAGCACCAGAACCAGAACCGGAACCAGAACCGGAACCAGCACCAGAACCAGAACCGGAACCGGAACAAGAACCAGAACCAGAACCAGAACCAGAACCAGAACCAGAACCGGAACCAGAACCAGAACCGGAACCGGAACCGGAACCAGAACCAGAACCAGAACCAGAACCAGTACCACCAGAACTAGAATCAGAACCAGAACCAGAACCGGAACCGGAACCAGAACCAGAACCAGAACCAGAACTAGAACCAGAACCACCAGAATTAGAACCAGAACCAGAACCACAACCAGAACCACAACCAGAACCAGTACCACCAGAACCAGAACCAGAAACAGAATCAGAACCGGAACAAGAACCGGAACCAGAACCAGAACCAGAACCGGAACCAGAACCAGAACCGGAACCGGAACCAGAACCAGAACCAGTACCAGAACCAGAACCAGAACCACCAGAACCAGAACCAGAACCAGAACCAGAACCAGAACCAGAACCACCAGAATCAGAACCAGAACCAGAACCAGAACCAGAACCAGAACCGGAAACGAAACCAGAACCAGAACCAGAACCAGAACCAGAACCAGAACCGGAACCGGAACCGGAACCAGAACCGGAACCAGAACCAGAACCAGAACCAGAACCGGAACCAGAACCAGAACCAGAACCACCAGAATCAGAACCAAAACCGGAACCAGAACCAGTACCACCAGAACCAGAACCAGAACCAGAATCAGAACCGGAACAAGAACCAGAACCGGAACCGGAACCAGAACCAGAACCAGTACCAGAACCAGTTCCAGAACCACCAGAACCAGAACCAGAACCAGAACCAGAACCAGAACCGGAACCAGAACCAGAACCGGAACCGGAACCAGAACCAGAACCAGTACCAGAACCAGAACCAGAACCACCAGAACCAGAACCAGAACCAGAACCAGAACCAGAACCAGAACCAGAACCACCAGAATCAGAACCAGAACCAGAACCAGAACCAGAACCGGAACCGGAACCAGAACCAGAACCAGAACCAGAACCAGAACCGGAACCAGCACCAGAACCAGAACCGGAACCAGAACCGGAACCAGCACCAGAACCAGAACCGGAACCGTAACCGGAACCAGAACCAGAACCAGAACCAGAACCAGAACCAGAACCGGAACCAGAACCAGAACCGGAACCAGAACCGGAACCAGAACCAGAACCAGAACCAGAACCAGTACCACCAGAACTAGAATCAGAACCAGAACCAGAACCGGAACCGGAACCAGAACCAGAACCAGAACCAGAACTAGAACCAGAACCACCAGAATTAGAACCAGAACCAGAACCACAACCAGAACCACAACCAGAACCAGTACCACCAGAACCAGAACCAGAAACAGAATCAGAACCGGAACAAGAACCGGAACCAGAACCAGAACCAGAACCGGAACCAGAACCAGAACCGGAACCGGAACCAGAACCAGAACCAGTACCAGAACCAGAACCAGAACCACCAGAACCAGAACCAGAACCAGAACCAGAACCAGAACCGGAACCAGAACCAGAACCGGAACCGGAACCACAACCAGAACCAGTACCAGAACCAGAACCAGAACCACCAGAACCAGAACCAGAACCAGAACCAGAACCAGAACCAGAACCAGAACCACCAGAATCAGAACCAGAACCAGAACCAGAACCGGAACCGGAACCAGAACCAGAACCAGAACCAGAACCGGAACCAGCACCAGAACCAGAACCGGAACCAGAACCGGAACCAGCACCAGAACCAGAACCGGAACCGGAACCGGAACCAGAACCAGAACCAGAACCAGAACCAGAACCAGAACCGGAACCAGAACCAGAACCGGAACCAGAACCGGAACCAGAACCAGAACCAGAACCAGAACCAGTACCACCAGAACTAGAATCAGAACCAGAACCAGAACCGGAACCGGAACCAGAACCAGAACCAGAACCAGAACTAGAACCAGAACCACCAGAATTAGAACCAGAACCAGAACCACAACCAGAACCACAACCAGAACCAGTACCACCAGAACCAGAACCAGAAACAGAATCAGAACCGGAACAAGAACCGGAACCACAACCAGAACCAGAACCGGAACCAGAACCAGAACCGGAACCGGAACCAGAACCAGAACCAGTACCAGAACCAGAACCAGAACCACCAGAACCAGAACCAGAACCAGAACCAGAACCAGAACCAGAACCACCAGAATCAAAACCAGAACCAGAACCAGAACCAGAACCAGAACCAGAACCGGAACCGGAACCAGAACCAGAAGAAGAACCGGAACCAGCACCAGAACCAGAACCGGAACCAGAACCGGAACCAGCACCAGAACCAGAACCGGAACCAGAACCAGAACCAGAACCAGAACCAGAACCAGAACCAGAACCGGAACCAGAACCAGAACCGGAACCAGAACCGGAACCAGAACCAGAACCAGAACCAGAACCAGTACCACCAGAACTAGAATCAGAACCAGAACCGGAACCGGAACCGGAACCAGAACCGGAACCAGAACCAGAACCGGAACCAGAACCACCAGAACCAGAACCAGAACCACAACCACAACCAGAACCACAACCAGAAACAGAATCACTAGAACCAGAACCAGAACCGGAACCAAAACCAGAACCGGAACTAGAACCGGAACCAGAACCAGAACCAGAACCAGAACCGGAACCAGAACCAGAACCAGAACCAGAACCAGAACCAGAACCGGATCCGGAACCAGAACCACCAGAACCATAACGAGAACCAGAACCAGAACCGGAACCAGAACCAGAACCACCAGAACCAGAACCAGAACCGGAACCAGAACTACCAGAACCAGAACCAGAACCGGAACCGGAACCGGAACCAGAACCAGAACCAGAACCAGAACCAGAACCGGAACCAGAACCAGAACCAGAACCAGAACCAGAATCGGAACTAGAACCGGAACCGGAACCGGAACCAGAACCAGAACCACCAGAACCAGAACGAGAACCACAATCAGAACCGGAACCAGAACCAGAACCACCAGAACCGGAACCAGAACCGGAACCAGAACTACCAGAACCAGAACCGGAACCGGAACCGGAACCGGAACCGGAACCAGAACCAGAACCAGAACCAGAACCAGATCCACCAGAACTAGAACCGGTCCGGTCCTGTTTAATATCTTTATAGATGATCTGGATGAGGGGATTGAGTCCATCATCAGCAAGTTTGCTGATGATACCAAACTGGGAAGAAGGGTTGAACTGTTAGAGGGTAGGATGGCCCTGCAGAGGGACCTGGACAGATTGGAGAGATGGGCCGATTCCAATGGGATGATGTTTAATAAGTCCAAATGTCGGGTACTTCATTTTGGACACAACAATCCCATGCAGAGCTACAGACTGGGGACAGAGTGGCTGGAGAGTAGTGAGGCAGAAAGGGACCTGGGAGTGCTGGTTGACAGGAAGCTCAACATGAGCCAGCAGTGTGCCCAGGTGGCCAAGAAGGCCAATGGCATTCTGGCCTGCATCAGGAATAGTGTGGTGAGCAGAACCAGAGAAGTTATCGTCCCCCTGTACTCGGCACTAGTCAGACCTCATCTGGAATACTGTGTACAGTTCTGGGCCCCCCAGTTTGGGAAAGATGTCAGGATACTGGAATGTGTTCAGAGGAGGGCAACGAAGATGGTAAAGGGGCTGGAGCATAAGCCCTATGAGGAGCGACTGAGGGAGTTGGGGCTGTTTAGTCTAAAGAAGAGGAGGCTCAGGGGAGACCTCATTGCTCTCTACAGCTACCTGAAAGGAGTTTGTAGTCGGTCAGGGGTTGGTCTCTTCTCTCAGGTGACCAGTGACAGAACAAGAGGGCATGGACTCAAGCTACGTCAGGGAAAGTTTAGGCTTGATGTGAGGAAGAAGTTCTTTACTGAAAGGGTGATTGGCCATTGGAATGCATTGCCCAGGGAGGTGGTGGAGTCGCCGACCCTGGAGGTGTTTAAGGGGAGATTGGATGTGGCACTGAGTGCCATGGTTTAGATGATGGTTGGTGTTAGTGTTGGGTTATACGTTGGACTTGATGAACTCAGAGGTCCTTTCCAACCTTATCATACTGTGATACTGTGATACTGTGATACTGTAACCAGAACCAGAAACAGAACCACCAGAACCAGAACCAGAACCAGAACCAGAACCAGAACCAGAACCAGAACCAGAACCAGAACCAGAACCGGAACCACCAGAACCAGAACCAGAACCAGAACCAGAACCAGAACCAGAACCAGAACCAGAACCAGAACCAGAACCACCAGAACCAGAACCAGAACCGGAACCAAAACCAGAACCGGAACTACCAGAACCCGAACCAGAACCAGAACCAGAACCAGAACCAGAACCAGAACCAGAACCAGAACCAGAACCAGAACCAGAACCAGAACCACCAGAACCAGAACCAGAACCGGAACCAAAAGCAGAACCGGAACCACCAGAACCAGAACCAGAACCAGAACCAGAACCACCAGAACCAGAACCAGAACCAGAACCAGATCCGGAACCGGAACCGGAACCGGAACCAGAACCAGAACCAGAACCAGAAACAGAACCACCAGAATCAGAACCAGAACCAGAACCAGAACCAGAACCAGAACCACCAGAACCAGAACCAGAACCAGAACCAGAACCGGAACCAGAACCAGAACTAGAACCACCAGAACCAGAACCAGAACCAGAACCACAACCACAACCACAACCAGAACCACCAGAACCAGAACCAGAACCGGAACCAGAACCAGAACCAGAACCGGGACCAGCACCAGAACCAGAACCGGAACCGGAACCAGAACCAGAACCAGAACCAGAACCAGTACCAGAACCAGAACCAGAACCACCAGAACCAGAACCAGAACCGGAACCAGAACCAGAACCAGAACCACTAGAACCAGAACCAGAACCAGAACCAGAACCAGAACCAGAACCGGAACCAGCAGCAGAACCAGAACCGGAACCAGAACCAGAACCAGAACCACCAGAACCAGAACCAGAACCGGAACCGGAACCAGAACCAGAACCGGAACCAGCACCAGAACCAAAATCGGAACCAGAACCGGAACCGGAACCAGAACCAGAACCAGAACCAGAACCAGAACCGGAACCAGAACCGGAAACAGAACCAGAACCAGAACCAGAACCAGTACCACCAGAACCAGAACCAGAACCAGAACCGGAACCAGAACCGGAAACAGAACCAGAACCGGAACCAGAACCAGAACCACCAGAACCAGAACCAGAACCGGAACCAGAACTACCAGAACCAGAACCAGAACCGGAACCGGAACCGGAACCAGAACCAGAACCAGAACCAGAACCAGAACCGGAACCAGAACCAGAACCAGAACCAGAACCAGAATCGGAACTAGAACCGGAACCGGAACCGGAACCAGAACCAGAACCACCAGAACCAGAACGAGAACCACAATCAGAAACGGAACCAGAACCAGAACCACCAGAACCGGAACCAGAACCGGATCCAGAACTACCAGAACCAGAACCGGAACCGGAACCGGAACCGGAACCGGAACCAGAACCAGAACCAGAACCAGAACCAGATCCACCAGAACTAGAACCGGTCCGGTCCTGTTTAATATCTTTATAGATGATCTGGATGAGGGGATTGAGTCCATCATCAGCAAGTTTGCTGATGATACCAAACTGGGAAGAAGGGTTGAACTGTTAGAGGGTAGGATGGCCCTGCAGAGGGACCTGGACAGATTGGAGAGATGGGCCGATTCCAATGGGATGATGTTTAATAAGTCCAAATGTCGGGTACTTCATTTTGGACACAACAATCCCATGCAGAGCTACAGACTGGGGACAGAGTGGCTGGAGAGTAGTGAGGCAGAAAGGGACCTGGGAGTGCTGGTTGACAGGAAGCTCAACATGAGCCAGCAGTGTGCCCAGGTGGCCAAGAAGGCCAATGGCATTCTGGCCTGCATCAGGAATAGTGTGGTGAGCAGAACCAGAGAAGTTATCGTCCCCCTGTACTCGGCACTAGTCAGACCTCATCTGGAATACTGTGTACAGTTCTGGGCCCCCCAGTTTGGGAAAGATGTCAGGATACTGGAATGTGTTCAGAGGAGGGCAACGAAGATGGTAAAGGGGCTGGAGCATAAGCCCTATGAGGAGCGACTGAGGGAGTTGGGGCTGTTTAGTCTAAAGAAGAGGAGGCTCAGGGGAGACCTCATTGCTCTCTACAGCTACCTGAAAGGAGTTTGTAGTCGGTCAGGGGTTGGTCTCTTCTCTCAGGTGACCAGTGACAGAACAAGAGGGCATGGACTCAAGCTACGTCAGGGAAAGTTTAGGCTTGATGTGAGGAAGAAGTTCTTTACTGAAAGGGTGATTGGCCATTGGAATGCATTGCCCAGGGAGGTGGTGGAGTCGCCGACCCTGGAGGTGTTTAAGGGGAGATTGGATGTGGCACTGAGTGCCATGGTTTAGATGATGGTTGGTGTTAGTGTTGGGTTATACGTTGGACTTGATGAACTCAGAGGTCCTTTCCAACCTTATCATACTGTGATACTGTGATACTGTGATACTGTAACCAGAACCAGAAACAGAACCACCAGAACCAGAACCAGAACCAGAACCAGAACCAGAACCAGAACCAGAACCAGAACCAGAACCAGAACCGGAACCACCAGAACCAGAACCAGAACCAGAACCAGAACCAGAACCAGAACCAGAACCAGAACCAGAACCACCAGAACCAGAACCAGAACCGGAACCAAAACCAGAACCGGAACTACCAGAACCCGAACCAGAACCAGAACCAGAACCAGAACCAGAACCAGAACCAGAACCAGAACCAGAACCAGAACCAGAACCACCAGAACCAGAACCAGAACCGGAACCAAAAGCAGAACCGGAACCACCAGAACCAGAACCAGAACCAGAACCAGAACCACCAGAACCAGAACCAGAACCAGAACCAGATCCGGAACCGGAACCGGAACCAGAACCAGAACCAGAACCAGAAACAGAACCACCAGAATCAGAACCAGAACCAGAACCAGAACCAGAACCAGAACCACCAGAACCAGAACCAGAACCAGAACCAGAACCGGAACCAGAACCAGAACTAGAACCACCAGAACCAGAACCAGAACCACAACCACAACCACAACCACAACCAGAACCACCAGAACCAGAACCAGAACCGGAACCAGAACCAGAACCAGAACCGGGACCAGCACCAGAACCAGAACCGGAACCGGAACCAGAACCAGAACCAGAACCAGAACCAGTACCAGAACCAGAACCAGAACCACCAGAACCAGAACCAGAACCGGAACCAGAACCAGAACCAGAACCACTAGAACCAGAACCAGAACCAGAACCAGAACCAGAACCAGAACCGGAACCAGCACCAGAACCAGAACCGGAACCAGAACCAGAACCAGAACCACCAGAACCAGAACCAGAACCGGAACCGGAACCAGAACCAGAACCGGAACCAGCACCAGAACCAAAATCGGAACCAGAACCGGAACCGGAACCAGAACCAGAACCAGAACCAGAACCAGAACCGGAACCAGAACCGGAAACAGAACCAGAACCAGAACCAGAACCAGTACCACCAGAACCAGAATCAGAACCAGAACCAGAACCGGAACCGGAACCAGAACCAGAACCAGAACTAGAACCAGAACCACCAGAACCAGAACCAGAACCACAACCAGAACCAGAATCACCAGAAAAAGAACCAGAACCAGAACCAGAACCACAATCAGAACCGGAACCAGAACTGGAAGAAGAACCAGAACCAGAACCAGAACCACCAGAACCAGAATCAGAACCAGAACCAGTACCGGAACCAGAACTAGAACCAGAACCAGAACCAGAACCAGAACCGGAACCGGAACCGGAACCTGAACCGGAACCAGAACCAGAACCAGAACCAGAACCGGAACCGGAACCAGAACCAGAACCACCAGAATCAGAACCAAAACCGGAACCAGAACCAGTACCACCAGAACCAGAACCAGAACCAGAAACAGAATCGGAACTAGAACGGGAACCAGAACCGGAACCAGAACCGGAACCAGAACCAGAACCAGAACCGGAACAAGAACCAGAACAAGTAACAGAACCAGAACAAGAACCACCAGAACCAGAACCAGAACCAGAACCGGAACCAGAACCAGAACCAGAACCGGAACCAGAACAAGAACCAGAACCAGAACCGGAACCAGCACCAGAACCAGAACCGGAACCAGAACCGGAACCACAACCAGAACCAGAACCGGAACCGAAACCAGAACCGGAACCAGAACCAGAACCAGAACCAAAACCAGAACCAGTACCACCAGAACCAGAACCGGAACCAGAACCGGAACCACAACCAGAACCAGAACCGGAACCGAAACCAGAACCGGAACCAGAACCAGAACCAGAACCAAAACCAGAACCAGTACCACCAGAACCAGAATCAGAACCAGAACCAGAACCGGAACCGGAACCGGAACCAGAACCAGAACTAGAACCAGAACCACCAGAACCAGAACCACAACCACAACCACAACCAGAACCAGAATCACCAGAACCAGAACCGGAACCAGAACCAGAACCGGAACCAGAACCGGGACCAGCACCAGAACCAGAAACGGAACCAGAACCAGAACCAGAACCAGAACCAGAACCAGAACCACAACCAGAACCGGAACCAGAACCGGAACCAGAACAAGAACCAGAACCAGAACCACCAGAACCAGAATCAGAACCAGAACCAGAACCGGAAACGAAACCAGAACCAGAACCAGAACCAGAACCAGAACCGGAACCGGAACCGGAACCAGAACCGGAACCAGAACCAGAACCAGAACCAGAACCGGAACCAGAACCAGAACCAGAACCACCAGAATCAGAACCAAAACCGGAACCAGAACCAGTACCACCAAAACCGGAACCAGAACCAGTACCACCAGAACCAGAACCAGAACCAGAATCAGAACCGGAACAAGAACCAGAACCGGAACCGGAACCAGAACCAGAACCAGTACCAGAACCAGAACCAGAACCACCAGAACCAGAACCAGAACCAGAACCAGAACCAGAACCGGAACCAGAACCAGAACCGGAACCGGAACCAGAACCAGAACCAGTACCAGAACCAGAACCAGAACCACCAGAACCAGAACCAGAACCAGAACCAGAACCAGAACCAGAACCACCAGAATCAGAACCAGAACCAGAACCAGAACCAGAACCGGAACCGGAACCAGAACCAGAACCAGAACCAGAACCGGAACCAGCACCAGAACCAGAACCGGAACCAGAACCGGAACCAGCACCAGAACCAGAACCGGAACCGTAACCGGAACAAGAACCAGAACCAGAACCAGAACCAGAACCAGAACCAGAACCGGAACCAGAACCAGAACCGGAACCGGAACCGGAACCAGAACCAGAACCAGAACCAGAACCAGTACCACCAGAACTAGAATCAGAACCAGAACCAGAACCGGAACCGGAACCAGAACCAGAACCAGAACCAGAACTAGAACCAGAACCACCAGAATTAGAACCAGAACCAGAACCACAACCAGAACCACAACCAGAACCAGTACCACCAGAACCAGAACCAGAAACAGAATCAGAACCGGAACAAGAACCGGAACCAGAACCAGAACCAGAACCGGAACCAGAACCAGAACCGGAACCGGAACCAGAACCAGAACCAGTACCAGAACCAGAACCAGAACCACCAGAACCAGAACCAGAACCAGAACCAGAACCAGAACCAGAACCACCAGAATCAGAACCAGAACCAGAACCAGAACCAGAACCAGAACCGGAAACGAAACCAGAACCAGAACCAGAACCAGAACCAGAACCAGAACCGGAACCGGAACCGGAACCAGAACCGGAACCAGAACCAGAACCAGAACCAGAACCGGAACCAGAACCAGAACCAGAACCACCAGAATCAGAACCAAAACCGGAACCAGAACCAGTACCACCAGAACCAGAACCAGAACCAGAATCAGAACCGGAACAAGAACCAGAACCGGAACCGGAACCAGAACCAGAACCAGTACCAGAACCAGTTCCAGAACCACCAGAACCAGAACCAGAACCAGAACCAGAACCAGAACCGGAACCAGAACCAGAACCGGAACCGGAACCAGAACCAGAACCAGTACCAGAACCAGAACCAGAACCACCAGAACCAGAACCAGAACCAGAACCAGAACCAGAACCAGAACCAGAACCAGAACCACCAGAATCAGAACCAGAACCAGAACCAGAACCAGAACCGGAACCGGAACCAGAACCAGAACCAGAACCAGAACCAGAACCGGAACCAGCACCAGAACCAGAACCGGAACCAGAACCGGAACCAGCACCAGAACCAGAACCGGAACCGTAACCGGAACCAGAACCAGAACCAGAACCAGAACCAGAACCAGAACCGGAACCAGAACCAGAACCGGAACCAGAACCGGAACCAGAACCAGAACCAGAACCAGAACCAGTACCACCAGAACTAGAATCAGAACCAGAACCAGAACCGGAACCGGAACCAGAACCAGAACCAGAACCAGAACTAGAACCAGAACCACCAGAATTAGAACCAGAACCAGAACCACAACCAGAACCACAACCAGAACCAGTACCACCAGAACCAGAACCAGAAACAGAATCAGAACCGGAACAAGAACCGGAACCAGAACCAGAACCAGAACCGGAACCAGAACCAGAACCGGAACCGGAACCAGAACCAGTACCAGAACCAGAACCAGAACCACCAGAACCAGAACCAGAACCAGAACCAGAACCAGAACCGGAACCAGAACCAGAACCGGAACCGGAACCGGAACCAGAACCAGAACCAGTACCAGAACCAGAACCAGAACCACCAGAACCAGAACCAGAACCAGAACCAGAACCAGAACCAGAACCAGAACCAGAACCACCAGAATCAGAACTAGAACCAGAACCAGAACCGGAACCGGAACCAGAACCAGAACCAGAACCAGAACCGGAACCAGCACCAGAACCAGAACCGGAACCAGAACCGGAACCAGCACCAGAACCAGAACCGGAACCGGAACCGGAACCAGAACCAGAACCAGAACCAGAACCAGAACCAGAACCGGAACCAGAACCAGAACCGGAACCAGAACCGGAACCAGAACCAGAACCAGAACCAGAACCAGTACCACCAGAACTAGAATCAGAACCAGAACCAGAACCGGAACCGGAACCAGAACCAGAACCAGAACCAGAACTAGAACCAGAACCACCAGAATTAGAACCAGAACCAGAACCACAACCAGAACCACAACCAGAACCAGTACCACCAGAACCAGAACCAGAAACAGAATCAGAACCGGAACAAGAACCGGAACCACAACCAGAACCAGAACCGGAACCAGAACCAGAACCGGAACCGGAACCAGAACCAGAACCAGTACCAGAACCAGAACCAGAACCACCAGAACCAGAACCAGAACCAGAACCAGAACCAGAACCAGAACCACCAGAATCAAAACCAGAACCAGAACCAGAACCAGAACCAGAACCAGAACCGGAACCGGAACCAGAACCAGAAGAAGAACCGGAACCAGCACCAGAACCAGAACCGGAACCAGAACCGGAACCAGCACCAGAACCAGAACCGGAACCAGAACCAGAACCAGAACCAGAACCAGAACCAGAACCAGAACCGGAACCAGAACCAGAACCGGAACCAGAACCGGAACCAGAACCAGAACCAGAACCAGAACCAGTACCACCAGAACTAGAATCAGAACCAGAACCGGAACCGGAACCGGAACCAGAACCGGAACCAGAACCAGAACCGGAACCAGAACCACCAGAACCAGAACCAGAACCACAACCACAACCAGAACCACAACCAGAAACAGAATCACTAGAACCAGAACCAGAACCGGAACCAAAACCAGAACCGGAACTAGAACCGGAACCAGAACCAGAACCAGAACCAGAACCGGAACCAGAACCAGAACCAGAACCAGAACCAGAACCGGATCCGGAACCAGAACCACCAGAACCAGAACGAGAACCAGAACCAGAACCGGAACCAGAACCAGAACCACCAGAACCAGAACCAGAACCGGAACCAGAACTACCAGAACCAGAACCAGAACCGGAACCGGAACCGGAACCAGAACCAGAACCAGAACCAGAACCAGAACCGGAACCAGAACCAGAACCAGAACCAGAACCAGAATCGGAACTAGAACCGGAACCGGAACCGGAACCAGAACCAGAACCACCAGAACCAGAACGAGAACCACAATCAGATCCGGAACCAGAACCAGAACCACCAGAGCCAGAACCAGAACCGGAACCAGAACTACCAGAACCAGAACCGGAACCGGAACCGGAACCAGAACCAGAACCAGAACCAGAACCAGAACCAGAACCAGAACCACCAGAACTAGAACCGGTCCGGTCCTGTTTAATATCTTTATAGATGATCTGGATGAGGGGATTGAGTCCATCATCAGCAAGTTTGCTGATGATACCAAACTGGGAAGAAGGGTTGATCTGTTAGAGGGTAGGATGGCCCTGCAGAGGGACCTGGACAGATTGGAGAGATGGGCCGATTCCAATGGGATGATGTTTAATAAGTCCAAATGTCGGGTACTTCATTTTGGACACAACAATCCCATGCAGAGCTACAGACTGGGGACAGAGTGGCTGGAGAGTAGTGAGGCAGAAAGGGACCTGGGAGTGCTGGTTGACAGGAAGGTCAACATGAGCCAGCAGTGTGCCCAGGTGGCCAAGAAGGCCAATGGCATTCTGGCCTGCATCAGGAATAGTGTGGTGAGCAGAACCAGAGAAGTTATCGTCCCCCTGTACTCGGCACTAGTCAGACCTCATCTGGAATACTGTGTACAGTTCTGGGCCCCCCAGTTTGGGAAAGATGTCAGGATACTGGAATGTGTTCAGAGGAGGGCAACGAAGATGGTAAAGGGGCTGGAGCATAAGCCCTATGAGGAGCGACTGAGGGAGTTGGGGCTGTTTAGTCTAAAGAAGAGGAGGCTCAGGGGAGACCTCATTGCTCTCTACAGCTACCTGAAAGGAGGTTGTAGTCGGTCAGGGGTTGGTCTCTTCTCTCAGGTGACCAGTGACAGAACAAGAGGGCATGGACTCAAGCTACGTCAGGGAAAGTTTAGGCTTGATGTGAGGAAGAAGTTCTTTACTGAAAGGGTGATTGGCCATTGGAATGCGTTGCCCAGGGAGGTGGTGGAGTCGCCGACCCTGGAGGTGTTTAAGGGGAGATTGGATGTGGCACTGAGTGCCATGGTTTAGATGATGGTTGGTGTTAGTGTTGGGTTATACGTTGGACTTGATGATCTCAGAGGTCCTTTCCAACCTTATCATACTGTGGTACTGTGATACTGTGATACTGTAACCAGAACCAGAAACAGAACCACCAGAACCAGAACCAGAACCAGAACCAGAACCAGAACCAGAACCAGAACCACCAGAACCAGAACCAGAACCACCAGAACCAGAACCAGAACCAGAACCGGAACCAGAACCAGAACCAGAACCAGAACCAGAACCACCAGAATCAGAACCAGAACCAGAACCAGAACCAGAATCGGAACCGGATCCGGAACCAGAACCAGAACCAGAACCACCAGAATCAGAACCAGAACCAGAACCAGAACCAGAACCAGAACCAGAACCACCAGAACCAGAACCAGAACCAGAACCAGAACCAGAACCAGAACCGGAACCAGAACCAGAACTAGAACCACCAGAACCAGAAACAGAACCAGAACCAGAACCACAACCACAACCAAAACCACAACCACAACCAGAACCACCAGAACCAGAACCAGAACCGGAACCAGAACCAGAACCAGAACCGGGACCAGCACCAGAACCAGAACCGGAACCGGAACCAGAACCAGAACCAGAACCAGAACCAGAACCAGAACCAGAACCGGAACTAGAACCGGAACCAGAACCAGAACCAGAACCAGTACCAGAACCAGAACCAGAACCACCAGAACCAGAACCAGAACCAGAACCGGAACCAGAACCAGAACCAGAACCACTAGAACCAGAACCAGAACCAGAACCAGAACCAGAACCAGAACCACCAGAACCAGAACCAGAACCGGAACCGGAACCAGAACCAGAACCAGAACCGGAACCAGCACCAGAACCAGAATCGGAACCAGAACCGGAACCAGCACCAGAACCAGAACCGGAACCGGAACCAGAACCAGAACCAGAACCAGAACCAGAACCAGAACCGGAACCGGAACCGGAACCAGAACCAGAACCAGAACCAGAACCAGAACCGGAACCGGAACCAGAACCAGAACCAGAACTAGAACGAGAACCACCAGAACCAGAACCAGGGCCAGAACCACAACCAGAACCAGAATCACCAGAACCAGAACCAGAAACGGAACCGGAACCAGAACCAGAACCAGAACCGGAACCAGAACCGGGACCAGCACCAGAGCCAGAACCGGAACCGGAACCAGAACCAGAACCAGAACCAGAACCACAACCAGAACCGGAACCAGAACCGGAACCAGAACCAGAACCAGAACCAGAACCAGAACGACCAGAACCAGAATCAGAACAAGAACCAGAACCGGAACCAAAACTAGAACCAGAACCAGAACCAGAACCGGAACCGGAACCGGAACCAGAACCGGAACCAGAACCAGAACCAGAACCAGAACCGGAACCGGAACCAGAACCACCAGAATCAGAACCAAAACCGGAACCAAAACCAGTACCACCAGAACCAGAACCAGAACCAGAACCGGACCTAGAACCGGAACCAGAACCATAACCAGAACCAGAACCAGAACCAGAACCGGAACCGGAACAAGAACCAGAACCAGTAACAGAACCAGAACAAGAACCACCAGAACCAGAACCAGAACCAGAACCGGAACCAGAACAAGAACCGGAACCAGAACCAGAACCGGAACCAGAACAAGAACCAGAACCAGAACCGGAACCAGCACCAGAACCAGACCCGGAACCAGAACCGGAACCAGAACCAGAACTAGAACCAGAACTGGAACCAGAACCGGAACCAGAACCAGAACCAAAACCAGTACCACCAGAACCAGAATCAGAACCAGAACCAGAACCGGAACCAGAACCGGAACCAGAACCAGAACTAGAACCAGAACCACCAGAACCAGAACCAGAACCACAACCAGAACCAGAATCACCAGAACCAGAACCAGAACCGGAACCACAACCAGAACCGGAACCAGAACCGGAACCAGAACCAGAACCGGAAACGGAACCAGAACCAGAACCAGAACCAGAACCAGAACAAGAACAGGAAACGGAACCAGAACCAGAACCAGAACCAGAACCAGAAACGGAACCGGAACCGGAACCATAACCGGAACCAGAACCAGAACCAGAACCAGAACCGGAACCGGAACCAGAACCAGAACCACCAGAATCAGAACCAAAACCGGAACCAGAACCAGTACCACCAGAACCAGAACCAGAACCAGAATCAGAACCGGAACAAGAACCGGTACCAGAACCAGAACCAGAACCGGAACCAGAACCAGAACCAGAACCAGAACCGGAACCGGAACCAGTACCAGAACCAGTACCAGAACCAGAACCAGAACCACCAGAACCAGAACCAGAACCAGAACCAGAACCAGAACCAGAACCAGAACCAGAACCGGAACCGGAACCAGAACCAGAACCAGAACCAGAACCAGAACCAGAACCGGAACCAGAACCAGAACTAGAACCACCAGAACCAGAAACAGAACCAGAACCAGAACCACAACCACAACCAAAACCACAACCACAACCAGAACCACCAGAACCAGAACCAGAACCGGAACCAGAACCAGAACCAGAACCGGGACCAGCACCAGAACCAGAACCGGAACCGGAACCAGAACCAGAACCAGAACCAGAACCAGAACCAGAACCAGAACCGGAACTAGAACCGGAACCAGAACCAGAACCAGAACCGGAACCAGAACCAGAACCAGAACCAGAACAAGAACCGGAACCAGAACCGGAACCAGTACCAGAACCAGAACCAGAACCACCAGAACCAGAACCAGAACCAGAACCGGAACCAGAACCAGAACCAGAACCACTAGAACCAGAACCAGAACCAGAACCAGAACCAGAACCAGAACCAGAACCACCAGAACCAGAACCAGAACCGGAACCGGAACCAGAACCAGAACCAGAACCGGAACCAGCACCAGAACCAGAATCGGAACCAGAACCGGAACCAGCACCAGAACCAGAACCGGAACCGGAACCAGAACCAGAACCAGAACCAGAACCAGAACCAGAACCGGAACCGGAACCGGAACCAGAACCAGAACCAGAACCAGAACCAGAACCGGAACCGGAACCAGAACCAGAACCAGAACTAGAACGAGAACCACCAGAACCAGAACCAGGGCCAGAACCACAACCAGAACCAGAATCACCAGAACCAGAACCAGAAACGGAACCGGAACCAGAACCAGAACCAGAACCGGAACCAGAACCGGGACCAGCACCAGAGCCAGAACCGGAACCGGAACCAGAACCAGAACCAGAACCAGAACCACAACCAGAACCGGAACCAGAACCGGAACCAGAACCAGAACCAGAACCAGAACCAGAACGACCAGAACCAGAATCAGAACAAGAACCAGAACCGGAACCAAAACTAGAACCAGAACCAGAACCAGAACCGGAACCGGAACCGGAACCAGAACCGGAACCAGAACCAGAACCAGAACCAGAACCGGAACCGGAACCAGAACCACCAGAATCAGAACCAAAACCGGAACCAGAACCAGTACCACCAGAACCAGAACCAGAACCAGAACCGGACCTAGAACCGGAACCAGAACCATAACCAGAACCAGAACCAGAACCAGAACCGGAACCGGAACAAGAACCAGAACCAGTAACAGAACCAGAACAAGAACCACCAGAACCAGAACCAGAACCAGAACCGGAACCAGAACAAGAACCGGAACCAGAACCAGAACCGGAACCAGAACAAGAACCAGAACCAGAACCGGAACCAGCACCAGAACCAGACCCGTAACCAGAACCGGAACCAGAACCAGAACTAGAACCAGAACTGGAACCAGAACCGGAACCAGAACCAGAACCAAAACCAGTACCACCAGAACCAGAATCAGAACCAGAACCAGAACCGGAACCAGAACCGGAACCAGAACCAGAACTAGAACCAGAACCACCAGAACCAGAACCAGAACCACAACCAGAACCAGAATCACCAGAACCAGAACCAGAACCGGAACCACAACAAGAACCGGAACCAGAACCGGAACCAGAACCAGAACCGGAAACGGAACCAGAACCAGAACCAGAACCAGAACCAGAATAAGAACAGGAAACGGAACCAGAACCAGAACCAGAACCAGAACCAGAAACGGAACCGGAACCGGAACCATAACCGGAACCAGAACCAGAACCAGAACCAGAACCGGAACCGGAACCAGAACCAGAACCACCAGAATCAGAACCAAAACCGGAACCAGAACCAGTACCACCAGAACCAGAACCAGAACCAGAATCAGAACCGGAACAAGAACCGGTACCAGAACCAGAACCAGAACCGGAACCAGAACCAGAACCAGAACCAGAACCGGAACCGGAACCAGTACCAGAACCAGTACCAGAACCAGAACCAGAACCACCAGAACCAGAACCAGAACCAGAACCAGAACCAGAACCAGAACCAGAACCAGAACCACCAGAACCAGAACCAGAACCAGAACCAGAACCAGAACCAGAACCAGAACCGGAACCAGAACCAGAACCAGAACCAGCACCAGAACCAGAACCGGAACCGGAACCGGAACCAGAACCAGAAACAGAACCGGAACCAGCACCAGAACCAGAACCAGAACCAGAACCGGAACCAGCACCAGAACCAGAACCGGAACCGGAACCAGAACCAGAACCAGAACCAGAACCAGAACCAGAACAGGAAGCAGAACCGGAACCAGAACCAGAACCAGAACCTGAACCAGAACCAGAACCAGAACTAGAACCAGAACCACCAGAACCAGAACCAGGACCAGAACCACAACCAGAACCAGAATCACCAGAACCAGAACCGGAACCGGAACCAGAACCAGAACCAGAACCAGAACCGGAACCAGAACCGGGACCAGAACCGGAACCAGAACCAGAACCAGAACCAGAACCAGAAACACTAGAACCAGAATCAGAACCAGAACCAGAACCCGAACCAGAACTAGAACCAGAACCAGAACCAGAACCGGAACCGGAACCGGAACCAGAACCGGAACCAGAACCAGAACCACCAGAACCAGAACCAGAACCGGAACCAGAACTTCCAGTACCAGAACCAGAACCGGAACCGGAACCGGAACCAGAACCAGAACCAGAACCAGAACCAGAACCGGAACGGGAACCGGAACCAGCACCAGAACCAGAACCGGAACCAGAACCGGAACCAGCACCAGAACCAGAACCGGAACCGGAACCGGAACCGGAACCAGAACCAGAACCAGAACCAGAACCGGAACCGGAACCAGAACCAGAACCGGAACCAGAACCGGAACCAGCACCAGAACCAGAACCAGTACCACCAGAACTAGAATCAGAACCAAAACCACAACCAGAACCACAACGAGAACCACAACCAGAACCAGAATCACCAGAACCAGAACCAGAACCGGAACCAGAACCAGAACCAGAACCGGAACTAGAACCGGAACCAGAACCAGAACCAGAACCGGAACCGGAACCAGAACCAGAAGAAGAACCGGAACCAGCACCAGAACCACCAGAACCGGAACCAGAACAGGAACCAGAACCAGAACCAGAACCAGAACCAGAACCACCAGAACCAGAACCAGAACCGGAACCAGAACTACCAGAACCAGAACCAGAACCGGAACCGGAACCGGAACCGGAACCAGAACCAGAACCAGAACCAGAACCAGAACCAGAACCGGAACCGGAACCAGAACCAGAACCAGAACCAGAACCGGAACCGGAACCAGAACCAGAACCACCAGAACCAGAACGAGAACCACAATCAGAACCGGAACCAGAACCAGAACCACCAGAACCAGAACCAGAACCGGAACCAGAACTACCAGAACCAGAACCAGAACCAGAACCGGAACCGGAACCGGAACCAGAACCAGAACCAGAACCAGAACCAGAACCAGAACCGGAACCGGAACCAGAACCAGAACCAGAACCAGAACCGGAACCGGAACCAGAACCAGAACCACCAGAACCAGAACGAGAACCACAATCAGAACCGGAACCAGAACCAGAACCACCAGAACCAGAACCGGAACCAGAACTACCAGAACCAGAACCGGAACCAGAACCGGAACCAGAACCGGAACCAGAACCAGAACCAGAATCAGAACCAGAACCACCAGAACTAGAACCGGTCCTGTCCTGTTTAATATCTTTATAGATGATCTGGATGAGGGGATTGAGTCCATCATCAGCAAGTTTGCTGATGATACCAAACTGGGAAGAAGGGTTGATCTGTTAGAGGGTAGGATGGCCCTGCAGAGGGACCTGGACAGATTGGAGAGATGGGCCGATTCCAATGGGATGATGTTTAATAAGTCCAAATGTCGGGTACTTCATTTTGGACACAACAATCCCATGCAGAGCTACAGACTGGGGACAGAGTGGCTGGAGAGTAGTGAGGCAGAAAGGGACCTGGGAGTGCTGGTTGACAGGAAGCTCAACATGAGCCAGCAGTGTGCCCAGGTGGCCAAGAAGGCCAATGGCATTCTGGCCTGCATCAGGAATAGTGTGGTGAGCAGAACCAGAGAAGTTATCGTCCCCCTGTACTCGGCACTAGTCAGACCTCATCTGGAATACTGTGTACAGTTCTGGGCCCCCCAGTTTGGGAAAGATGTCAGGATACTGGAATGTGTTCAGAGGAGGGCAACGAAGATGGTAAAGGGGCTGGAGCATAAGCCCTATGAGGAGCGACTGAGGGAGTTGGGGCTGTTTAGTCTAAAGAAGAGGAGGCTCAGGGGAGACCTCATTGCTCTCTACAGCTACCTGAAAGGAGGTTGTAGTCGGTCAGGGGTTGGTCTCTTCTCTCAGGTGACCAGTGACAGAACAAGAGGGCATGGACTCAAGCTACGTCAGGGAAAGTTTAGGCTTGATGTGAGGAAGAAGTTCTTTACTGAAAGGGTGATTGGCCATTGGAATGCGTTGCCCAGGGAGGTGGTGGAGTCGCCGACCCTGGAGGTGTTTAAGGGGAGATTGGATGTGGCACTGAGTGCCATGGTTTAGATGATGGTTGGTGTTAGTGTTGGGTTATACGTTGGACTTGATGATCTCAGAGGTCCTTTCCAACCTTATCATACTGTGGTACTGTGATACTGTGATACTGTAACCAGAACCAGAAACAGAACCACCAGAACCAGAACCAGAACCAGAACCAGAACCAGAACCAGAACCAGAACCACCAGAACCAGAACCAGAACCAGAACCAGAACCAGAACCAGAACCGGAACCAGAACCAGAACCAGAACCAGAACCAGAACCAGAACCACCAGAATCAGAACCAGAACCAGAACCAGAACCAGAATCGGAACCGGATCCGGAACCAGAACCAGAACCAGAACCACCAGAATCAGAACCAGAACCAGAACCAGAACCAGAACCAGAACCAGAACCACCAGAACCAGAACCAGAACCAGAACCAGAACCAGAACCAGAACCGGAACCAGAACCAGAACTAGAACCACCAGAACCAGAAACAGAACCAGAACCAGAACCACAACCACAACCAAAACCACAACCACAACCAGAACCACCAGAACCAGAACCAGAACCGGAACCAGAACCAGAACCAGAACCGGGACCAGCACCAGAACCAGAACCGGAACCGGAACCAGAACCAGAACCAGAACCAGAACCAGAACCAGAACCAGAACCGGAACTAGAACCGGAACCAGAACCAGAACCAGAACCAGTACCAGAACCAGAACTAGAACCACCAGAACCAGAACCAGAACCAGAACCGGAACCAGAACCAGAACCAGAACCACTAGAACCAGAACCAGAACCAGAACCAGAACCAGAACCAGAACCAGAACCACCAGAACCAGAACCAGAACCGGAACCGGAACCAGAACCAGAACCAGAACCGGAACCAGCACCAGAACCAGAATCGGAACCAGAACCGGAACCAGCACCAGAACCAGAACCGGAACCGGAACCAGAACCAGAACCAGAACCAGAACCAGAACCAGAACCGGAACCGGAACCGGAACCAGAACCAGAACCAGAACCAGAACCAGAACCGGAACCGGAACCAGAACCAGAACCAGAACTAGAACGAGAACCACCAGAACCAGAACCAGGGCCAGAACCACAACCAGAACCAGAATCACCAGAACCAGAACCAGAAACGGAACCGGAACCAGAACCAGAACCAGAACCGGAACCAGAACCGGGACCAGCACCAGAGCCAGAACCGGAACCGGAACCAGAACCAGAACCAGAACCAGAACCACAACCAGAACCGGAACCAGAACCGGAACCAGAACCAGAACCAGAACCAGAACCAGAACGACCAGAACCAGAATCAGAACAAGAACCAGAACCGGAACCAAAACTAGAACCAGAACCAGAACCAGAACCGGAACCGGAACCGGAACCAGAACCGGAACCAGAACCAGAACCAGAACCAGAACCGGAACCGGAACCAGAACCACCAGAATCAGAACCAAAACCGGAACCAAAACCAGTACCACCAGAACCAGAACCAGAACCAGAACCGGACCTAGAACCGGAACCAGAACCATAACCAGAACCAGAACCAGAACCAGAACCGGAACCGGAACAAGAACCAGAACCAGTAACAGAACCAGAACAAGAACCACCAGAACCAGAACCAGAACCAGAACCGGAACCAGAACAAGAACCGGAACCAGAACCAGAACCGGAACCAGAACAAGAACCAGAACCAGAACCGGAACCAGCACCAGAACCAGACCCGGAACCAGAACCGGAACCAGAACCAGAACTAGAACCAGAACTGGAACCAGAACCGGAACCAGAACCAGAACCAAAACCAGTACCACCAGAACCAGAATCAGAACCAGAACCAGAACCGGAACCAGAACCGGAACCAGAACCAGAACTAGAACCAGAACCACCAGAACCAGAACCAGAACCACAACCAGAACCAGAATCACCAGAACCAGAACCAGAACCGGAACCACAACCAGAACCGGAACCAGAACCGGAACCAGAACCAGAACCGGAAACGGAACCAGAACCAGAACCAGAACCAGAACCAGAACAAGAACAGGAAACGGAACCAGAACCAGAACCAGAACCAGAACCAGAAACGGAACCGGAACCGGAACCATAACCGGAACCAGAACCAGAACCAGAACCAGAACCGGAACCGGAACCAGAACCAGAACCACCAGAATCAGAACCAAAACCGGAACCAGAACCAGTACCACCAGAACCAGAACCAGAACCAGAATCAGAACCGGAACAAGAACCGGTACCAGAACCAGAACCAGAACCGGAACCAGAACCAGAACCAGAACCAGAACCGGAACCGGAACCAGTACCAGAACCAGTACCAGAACCAGAACCAGAACCACCAGAACCAGAACCAGAACCAGAACCAGAACCAGAACCAGAACCAGAACCAGAACCGGAACCGGAACCAGAACCAGAACCAGAACCAGAACCAGAACCAGAACCGGAACCAGAACCAGAACTAGAACCACCAGAACCAGAAACAGAACCAGAACCAGAACCACAACCACAACCAAAACCACAACCACAACCAGAACCACCAGAACCAGAACCAGAACCGGAACCAGAACCAGAACCAGAACCGGGACCAGCACCAGAACCAGAACCGGAACCAGAACCAGAACCAGAACCAGAACCAGAACCAGAACCAGAACCGGAACTAGAACCGGAACCAGAACCAGAACCAGAACCGGAACCAGAACCAGAACCAGAACCAGAACAAGAACCGGAACCAGAACCGGAACCAGTACCAGAACCAGAACCAGAACCACCAGAACCAGAACCAGAACCAGAACCGGAACCAGAACCAGAACCAGAACCACTAGAACCAGAACCAGAACCAGAACCAGAACCAGAACCAGAACCAGAACCACCAGAACCAGAACCAGAACCGGAACCGGAACCAGAACCAGAACCAGAACCGGAACCAGCACCAGAACCAGAATCGGAACCAGAACCGGAACCAGCACCAGAACCAGAACCGGAACCGGAACCAGAACCAGAACCAGAACCAGAACCAGAACCAGAACCGGAACCGGAACCGGAACCAGAACCAGAACCAGAACCAGAACCAGAACCGGAACCGGAACCAGAACCAGAACCAGAACTAGAACGAGAACCACCAGAACCAGAACCAGGGCCAGAACCACAACCAGAACCAGAATCACCAGAACCAGAACCAGAAACGGAACCGGAACCAGAACCAGAACCGGAACCAGAACCGGGACCAGCACCAGAGCCAGAACCGGAACCGGAACCAGAACCAGAACCAGAACCAGAACCACAACCAGAACCGGAACCAGAACCGGAACCAGAACCAGAACCAGAACCAGAACCAGAACGACCAGAACCAGAATCAGAACAAGAACCAGAACCGGAACCAAAACTAGAACCAGAACCAGAACCAGAACCGGAACCGGAACCGGAACCAGAACCGGAACCAGAACCAGAACCAGAACCAGAACCGGAACCGGAACCAGAACCACCAGAATCAGAACCAAAACCGGAACCAGAACCAGTACCACCAGAACCAGAACCAGAACCAGAACCGGACCTAGAACCGGAACCAGAACCATAACCAGAACCAGAACCAGAACCAGAACCGGAACCGGAACAAGAACCAGAACCAGTAACAGAACCAGAACAAGAACCACCAGAACCAGAACCAGAACCAGAACCGGAACCAGAACAAGAACCGGAACCAGAACCAGAACCGGAACCAGAACAAGAACCAGAACCAGAACCGGAACCAGCACCAGAACCAGACCCGTAACCAGAACCGGAACCAGAACCAGAACTAGAACCAGAACTGGAACCAGAACCGGAACCAGAACCAGAACCAAAACCAGTACCACCAGAACCAGAATCAGAACCAGAACCAGAACCGGAACCAGAACCGGAACCAGAACCAGAACTAGAACCAGAACCACCAGAACCAGAACCAGAACCACAACCAGAACCAGAATCACCAGAACCAGAACCAGAACCGGAACCACAACCAGAACCGGAACCAGAACCGGAACCAGAACCAGAACCGGAAACGGAACCAGAACCAGAACCAGAACCAGAACCAGAACAAGAACAGGAAACGGAACCAGAACCAGAACCAGAACCAGAACCAGAAACGGAACCGGAACCGGAACCATAACCGGAACCAGAACCAGAACCAGAACCAGAACCGGAACCGGAACCAGAACCAGAACCACCAGAATCAGAACCAAAACCGGAACCAGAACCAGTACCACCAGAACCAGAACCAGAACCAGAATCAGAACCGGAACAAGAACCGGTACCAGAACCAGAACCAGAACCGGAACCAGAACCAGAACCAGAACCAGAACCGGAACCGGAACCAGTACCAGAACCAGTACCAGAACCAGAACCAGAACCACCAGAACCAGAACCAGAACCAGAACCAGAACCAGAACCAGAACCAGAACCACCAGAACCAGAACCAGAACCAGAACCAGAACCAGAACCAGAACCAGAACCGGAACCAGAACCAGAACCAGAACCAGCACCAGAACCAGAACCGGAACCGGAACCGGAACCAGAACCAGAAACAGAACCGGAACCAGCACCAGAACCAGAACCAGAACCAGAACCGGAACCAGCACCAGAACCAGAACCGGAACCGGAACCAGAACCAGAACCAGAACCAGAACCAGAACCAGAACAGGAAGCAGAACCGGAACCAGAACCAGAACCAGAACCTGAACCAGAACCAGAACCAGAACTAGAACCAGAACCACCAGAACCAGAACCAGGACCAGAACCACAACCAGAACCAGAATCACCAGAACCAGAACCGGAACCGGAACCAGAACCAGAACCAGAACCAGAACCGGAACCAGAACCGGGACCAGAACCGGAACCAGAACCAGAACCAGAACCAGAACCAGAAACACTAGAACCAGAATCAGAACCAGAACCAGAACCCGAACCAGAACTAGAACCAGAACCAGAACCAGAACCGGAACCGGAACCGGAACCAGAACCGGAACCAGAACCAGAACCACCAGAACCAGAACCAGAACCGGAACCAGAACTTCCAGTACCAGAACCAGAACCGGAACCGGAACCGGAACCAGAACCAGAACCAGAACCAGAACCAGAACCGGAACGGGAACCGGAACCAGCACCAGAACCAGAACCGGAACCAGAACCGGAACCAGCACCAGAACCAGAACCGGAACCGGAACCGGAACCGGAACCAGAACCAGAACCAGAACCAGAACCGGAACCGGAACCAGAACCAGAACCGGAACCAGAACCGGAACCAGCACCAGAACCAGAACCAGTACCACCAGAACTAGAATCAGAACCAAAACCACAACCAGAACCACAACGAGAACCACAACCAGAACCAGAATCACCAGAACCAGAACCAGAACCGGAACCAGAACCAGAACCAGAACCGGAACTAGAACCGGAACCAGAACCAGAACCAGAACCGGAACCGGAACCAGAACCAGAAGAAGAACCGGAACCAGCACCAGAACCACCAGAACCGGAACCAGAACAGGAACCAGAACCAGAACCAGAACCAGAACCAGAACCACCAGAACCAGAACCAGAACCGGAACCAGAACTACCAGAACCAGAACCAGAACCGGAACCGGAACCGGAACCGGAACCAGAACCAGAACCAGAACCAGAACCAGAACCAGAACCGGAACCGGAACCAGAACCAGAACCAGAACCAGAACCGGAACCGGAACCAGAACCAGAACCACCAGAACCAGAACGAGAACCACAATCAGAACCGGAACCAGAACCAGAACCACCAGAACCAGAACCAGAACCGGAACCAGAACTACCAGAACTACCAGAACCAGAACCAGAACCGGAACCGGATCCGGAACCAGAACCAGAACCAGAACCAGAACCAGAACCAGAACCGGAACCGGAACCAGAACCAGAACCAGAACCAGAACCGGAACCGGAACCAGAACCAGAACCACCAGAACCAGAACGAGAACCACAATCAGAACCGGAACCAGAACCAGAACCACCAGAACCAGAACCGGAACCAGAACTACCAGAACCAGAACCGGAACCAGAACCGGAACCAGAACCGGAACCAGAACCAGAACCAGAATCAGAACCAGAACCACCAGAACTAGAACCGGTCCTGTCCTGTTTAATATCTTTATAGATGATCTGGATGAGGGGATTGAGTCCATCATCAGCAAGTTTGCTGATGATACCAAACTGGGAAGAAGGGTTGATCTGTTAGAGGGTAGGATGGCCCTGCAGAGGGACCTGGACAGATTGGAGAGATGGGCCGATTCCAATGGGATGATGTTTAATAAGTCCAAATGTCGGGTACTTCATTTTGGACACAACAATCCCATGCAGAGCTACAGACTGGGGACAGAGTGGCTGGAGAGTAGTGAGGCAGAAAGGGACCTGGGAGTGCTGGTTGACAGGAAGGTCAACATGAGCCAGCAGTGTGCCCAGGTGGCCAAGAAGGCCAATGGCATTCTGGCCTGCATCAGGAATAGTGTGGTGAGCAGAACCAGAGAAGTTATCGTCCCCCTGTACTCGGCACTAGTCAGACCTCATCTGGAATACTGTGTACAGTTCTGGGCCCCCCAGTTTGGGAAAGATGTCAGGATACTGGAATGTGTTCAGAGGAGGGCAACGAAGATGGTAAAGGGGCTGGAGCATAAGCCCTATGAGGAGCGACTGAGGGATTTGGGGCTGTTTAGTCTAAAGAAGAGGAGGCTCAGGGGAGACCTCATTGCTCTCTACAGCTACCTGAAAGGAGGTTGTAGTCGGTCAGGGGTTGGTCTCTTCTCTCAGGTGACCAGTGACAGAACAAGAGGGCATGGACTCAAGCTACGTCAGGGAAAGTTTAGGCTTGATGTGAGGAAGAAGTTCTTTACTGAAAGGGTGATTGGCCATTGGAATGCGTTGCCCAGGGAGGTGGTGGAGTCGCCGACCCTGGAGGTGTTTAAGGGGAGATTGGATGTGGCACTGAGTGCCATGGTTTAGATGATGGTTGGTGTTAGTGTTGGGTTATACGTTGGACTTGATGATCTCAGAGGTCCTTTCCAACCTTATCATACTGTGGTACTGTGATACTGTGATACTGTAACCAGAACCAGAAACAGAACCACCAGAACCAGAACCAGAACCAGAACCAGAACCAGAACCACCAGAACCAGAACCAGAACCAGAACCAGAACCAGAACCAGAACCACCAGAACCAGAACCAGAACCAGAACCAGAACCAGAACCAGAACCAGAACCAGAACCGGAACCAAAACCATAACCGGAACCACCAGAACCCGAACCAGAACCGGAACCAAAACCAGAACCAGAACCAGAACCAGAACCAGAACCAGAACCAGAACCAGAACCACCAGAACCAGAACCAGAACCGGAACCAAAACCAGAACCGGAAACACCAGAACCAGAACCAGAACCAGAACCAGAACCAGAACCAGAACCAGAACCAGAACCAGAACCACCAGAACCAGAACCAGAACCAGAACCAGATCCGGAACCGGAACCGGAACCAGAACCAGAACCAGAACCAGAACCAGAACCAGAACCACCAGAACCAGAACGTGAACCAGAACCAGAACCAGAACCAGAACCACCAGAATCAGAATCAGAACCAGAACCAGAACCAGAACCAGAACCAGAACCAGAACCACCAGAACCAGAACAAGAACCAGAACCAGAACCAGAACCGGAACCAGAACCAGAACTAGAACCACCAGAACCAGAACCAGAACCACAACCACAACCACAACCAAAACTACAACCACAACCAGAACCACCAGAACCAGAACCAGAACCGGAACCAGAACCAGAACCAGAACCGGGACCAGCAGCAGAACCAGAACCGGAACCAGAACCAGAACCAGAACCAGAACCAGAACCAGAACCAGAACCAGAACCGGAACCAGAACCGGAACCAGAACCAGAACCAGAACCACCAGAACCAGAACCAGAACCAGAACCGGAACTAGAACCGGAACCAGAACCAGAACCAGAACCGGAACCAGAACCAGAACAAGAACCGGAACCAGAACCGGAACCAGTACCAGAACCAGAACCAGAACCACCAGAACCAGAACCAGAACCAGAACCAGAACCAGAACCAGAACCAGAACCAGAACCGGAACCAGAACCAGAACTAGAACCACCAGAACCAGAACCAGAACCACAACCACAACCACAACCACAACGACAACCACAACCAGAACCACCAGAACCAGAACCAGAACCGGAACCAGAACCAGAACCAGAACCGGGACCAGCACCAGAACCAGAACCGGAACCGGAACCGGAACCGGAACCAGAACCAGAACCAGAACCAGAACCAGAACCAGAACCGGAACCGGAACCAGAACCGGAACGAGAACCAGAACCAGAAACAGAACCACCAGAACCAGAACCAGAACCAGAACCAGAACCAGAACCAGAACCGGAACTAGAACCGGAACCAGAACCAGAACCAGAACCGGAACCAGAACCAGAACCAGAACCTGTACCAGAACCAGAACCAGAACCAGAACCACCAGAACCAGAACCAGAACCGGAACCAGAACCAGAACCAGAACCACTAGAACCAGAACCAGAACCAGAACCAGAACCAGAACCAGAACCAGAACCAGAACCACCAGAACCAGAACCAGAACCGGAACCAGCACCAGAACCAGAATCGGAACCAGAACCGGAACCGGAACCAGAACCAGAACCAGAACCAGAACCAGAACCAGAACCAGAACCGGAACCAGAACCGGAAACAGAACCAGAACCAGAACCAGAACCAGTACCACCAGAACCAGAATCAGAACCAGAACCAGAACCAGAACCGGAACCGGAACCAGAACCAGAACCAGAACTAGAACCAGAACCACCAGAACCAGAACCACAACCAGAACCACAACCAGAACCAGAATCACCAGAACCAGAACCAGAACCGGAACCAGAACCAGAACCAGAACCGGAACCAGAACCGGGACCAGCACCAGAACCAGAACCGGAACCGGAACCAGAACCAGAACCAGAACCAGAAAAAGAACCAGAACCAGAGCCAGAACCACAATCAGAACCGGAACCAGAACTGGAACGAGAACCAGAACCAGAACCACCAGAACCAGAATCAGAACCAGAACCAGTACCGGAACCAGAACTAGAACCAGAACCAGAACCAGAACCAGAACCGGAACCGGAACCGGAACCAGAACCGGAACCAGAACCAGAACCAGAACCAGAACCGGAACCGGAACCAGAACCAGAACCACCAGAATCAGAACCAAAACCGGAACCAGAACCAGTACCACCAGAACCAGAACCAGAACCAGAACCAGAATCGGAACTAGAACCGGAACCAGAACCGGAACCAGAACCGGAACCAGAACCAGAACCGGAACCGGAACAAGAACCAGAACCAGTAACAGAACCAGAACAAGAACCACCAGAACCAGAACCAGAACCAGAACCGGAACCAGAACAAGAACCAGAACCAGAACCAGAACCGGAACCAGAACATGAACCAGAACCAGAACCGGAACCAGCACCAGAACCAGAACCGGAACCAGAACCGGAACCAGAACCAGAACCAGAACCAGAACCGAAACCAGAACCGGAACCAGAACCAGAACCAGAACCAGAACCAGAACCAGTACCACCAGAACCAGAATCAGAACCAGAACCAGAACCGGAACCGGAACCGGAACCAGAATCAGAACTAGAACTAGAACCACCAGAACCAGAACCAGAACCAGAACCGGAACCAGAACCAGAACCGGAACCAGAACCGGGACCAGCACCAGAACCAGAACCGGAACCAGAACCAGAACTAGAACCAGAACCAGAACCAGAACCAGAACCACAACCACAACCAGAACCGGAACCAGAACCTGAAAAAAAACCAGAACCAGAACCAGAACCACCAGAACCAGAACCAGAACCAGAACCAGAACCGGAAACGGAACCAGAACCAGAACCAGAACCAGAACCAGAACCAGAACCGGAACCGGAACCGGAACCAGAACCGGAACCAGAACCAGAACCAGAACCAGAACCGGAACCGGAACCAGAACCAGAACCAGAACCACCAGAATCAGAACCAAAACCGCAACCAGAACCAGTACCACCAGAACCAGAACCAGAACCAGAATCAGAACCGGAACAAGAACCGGAACCAGAACCAGAACCAGAACCGGAACCAGAACCAGAACCGGAACCGGAACCAGAACCAGAACCAGTACCAGAACCAGAACCAGAACCACCAGAACCAGAACCAGAACCAGAACCAGAACCAGAACCAGAACCAGAACCAGAACCACCAGAATCAGAACCAGAACCAGAACCAGAACCAGAACCGGAACCAGAACCAGAACCAGAACCAGAACCGGAACCAGCACCAGAACCAGAACCGGAACCAGAACCGGAACCAGCACCAGAACCAGAACCGGAACCGGAATCGGAACCAGAACCAGAACCAGAACCGGAACCAGAACCAGAACCAGAACCAGAACCGGAACCAGAACCAGAACCAGTACCACCAGAACTAGAATCAGAACCAGAACCAGAACCGGAACCGGAACCAGAACCAGAACCAGAACCAGAACTAGAACCAGAACCACCAGAACCAGAACCACAACCAGAACCACAACCAGAACCACAACCAGAACCAGAATCACCAGAACCAGAACCAGAACCGGAACCAGAACCAGAACCAGAACCGGAACTAGAACCGGAACCAGAACCAGAACCAGAACGGGAACCAGAACCAGAACCAGAACCAGAACCGGAACCGGAACCGGAACCAGAACCAGAACCACCAGAACCAGAACGAGAACCAGAACCAGAACCGGAACCAGAACCAGAACCACCAGAACCAGAACCAGAACCGGAACCAGAACTACCAGAACCAGAACCAGAACCGGAACCGGAACCGGAACCGGAACCGGAACCAGAACCAGAACCAGAACCAGAACCAGAACCAGAACCAGAACCAGAACCGGAACCGGAACCAGAACCAGAACCGGAACCGGAACCAGAACCAGAACCACCAGAACCAGAACGAGAACCACAATCAGAACCGGAACCAGAACCAGAACCACCAGAACCAGAACCAGAACCGGAACAAGAACTACCAGAACCAGAACCAGAACCGGAACCAGAACCAGAACCAGAACCAGAACCGGAACCGGAACCAGAACCAGAACCACCAGAACCAGAACGAGAACCAGAACCAGAACCGGAACCAGAACCAGAACCACCAGAACCAGAACCAGAACCGGAACCAGAACTACCAGAACCAGAACCAGAACCGGAACCGGAACCGGAACCGGAACCAGAACCAGTACCAGAACCAGAACCAGAACCACCAGAACCAGAACCAGAACCAGAACCAGAACCACCAGAACCAGAACCAGAACCAGAACCAGAACCAGAACCGGAACCAGAACCAGAACTAGAACCACCAGAACCAGAACCAGAACCAGAACCACAACCACAACCACAACCACAACCAGAACCACCAGAACCAGAACCAGAACCGGAACCAGAACCAGAACCAGAACCGGGACCAGAACCAGAACCAGAACCGGAACCGGAACCAGAACCAGAACCAGAACCGGAACCAGCACCAGAACCAGAACCAGAACCAGAACCAGAACCGGAACCAGCACCAGAACCAGAACCGGAACCGGAACCAGAATCAGAACCAGAACCAGAACCAGAACCAGAACCAGAACCAGAACAGGAACCAGAACCGGAACCAGAACCAGAACCAGAACCGGAACCGGAACCAGAACCAGAACTAGAACCAGAACCACCAGAACCAGAACCAGGACCAGAACCAGAACCAGAACCAGAATCACCAGAACCAGAACCAGAACCGGAACAGGAACCAGAACCAGAACCAGAACCGGAACCAGAACTGGGACCAGAACCGGAACCAGAACCAGAACCAGAACCAGAACCAGAACCACTAGAACCAGAATCAGAACCAGAACCAGAACCGGAACCAGAACTAGAACCAGAACCAGAACCAGAACCGGAACCGGAACCGGAACCAGAACCGGAACCAGAACCAGAACCACCAGAACCAGAACCAGAACCGGAACCAGAACTACCAGAACCAGAACCAGAACCGGAACCGGAACCGGAACCGGAACCAGAACCAGAACCAGAACCAGAACCAGAACCGGAACGGGAACCGGAACCAGCACCAGAACCAGAACCGGAACCAGAACCGGAACCAGCACCAGAACCAGAACCGGAACCGGAACCGGAACCAGAACCAGAACCAAAACCAGAACCAGAACCGGAACCAGAACCAGAACCGTAACCAGAACCGGAACCAGCACAAGAACCAGAACCAGTACCACCAGAACTAGAATCAGAACCAGAACCACAACCAGATCCACAACCAGAACCACAACCAGAACCGGAATCACCAGAACCAGAACCAGAACCGGAACCAGAACCAGAACCAGAACCGGAACTAGAACCGGAACCAGAACCAGAACCAGAACCAGAACCGGAACCAGAACCAGAACCAGAACCTGAACCGGAACCGGAACCAGAACCACCAGAACCAGAACGAGAACCAGAACCAGATCCGGAACCAGAACCAGAACGACCAGAACCAGAACGAGAACCACAATCAGAACCGGAACCAGAACCAGAACCACCAGAACCAGAACCAGAACCGGAACCAGAACTACCAGAACCAGAACCGGAACCACAACCGGAACCAGAATCGGAACCAGAACCAGAACCAGAACCAGAACCAGAACCAGAACCAGAACCAGAACCACCAGAACTAGAACCGGTCCGGTCCTGTTTAATACCTTTATAGATGATCTGGATGAGGGGATTGAGTCCATCATCAGCAAGTTTGCTGATGATACCAAACTGGGAAGAAGGGTTGATCTGTTAGAGGGTAGGATGGCCCTGCAGAGGGACCTGGACAGATTGGAGAGATGGGCCGATTCCAATGGGATGATGTTTAATAAGTCCAAATGTCGGGTACTTCATTTTGGACACAACAATCCCATGCAGAGCTACAGACTGGGGACAGAGTGGCTGGAGAGTAGTGAGGCAGAAAGGGACCTGGGAGTGCTGGTTGACAGGAAGCTCAACATGAGCCAGCAGTGTGCCCAGGTGGCCAAGAAGGCCAATGGCATTCTGGCCTGCATCAGGAATAGTGTGGTGAGCAGAACCAGAGAAGTTATCGTCCCCCTGTACTCGGCACTAGTCAGACCTCATCTGGAATACTGTGTACAGTTCTGGGCCCCCCAGTTTGGGAAAGATGTCAGGATACTGGAATGTGTTCAGAGGAGGGCAACGAAGATGGTAAAGGGGCTGGAGCATAAGCCCTATGAGGAGCGACTGAGGGATTTGGGGCTGTTTAGTCTAAAGAAGAGGAGGCTCAGGGGAGACCTCATTGCTCTCTACAGCTACCTGAAAGGAGGTTGTAGTCGGTCAGGGGTTGGTCTCTTCTCTCAGGTGACCAGTGACAGAACAAGAGGGCATGGACTCAAGCTACGTCAGGGAAAGTTTAGGCTTGATGTGAGGAAGAAGTTCTTAACTGAAAGGGTGATTGGCCATTGGAATGCGTTGCCCAGGGAGGTGGTGGAGTCGCCGACCCTGGAGGTGTTTAAGGGGAGATTGGATGTGGCACTGAGTGCCATGGTTTAGATGATGGTTGGTGTTAGTGTTGGGTTATACGTTGGACTTGATGATCTCAGAGGTCCTTTCCAACCTTATCATACTGTGGTACTGTGATACTGTGATACTGTAACCAGAACCAGAAACAGAACCACCAGAACCAGAACCAGAACCAGAACCAGAACCAGAACCAGAACCAGAACCACCAGAACCAGAACCAGTACCAGAACCAGAACCAGAACCAGAACCAGAACCGGAACCAGAACCAGAACCAGAACCAGAACCACCAGAATCAGAACCAGAACCAGAACCAGAACCAGAACCAGAACCGGAACCGGAACCAGAACCAGAACCAGAACCACCAGAATCAGAACCAGAACCAGAACCAGAACCAGAACCAGAACCAGAACCACCAGAACCAGAACCAGAACCAGAACCAAAACCAGAACCAGAACCGGAACCAGAACCAGAACTAGAACCACCAGAACCAGAACCAGAACCAGAACCAGAACCACAACCACAACCAAAACCACAACCACAACCAGAACCACCAGAACCAGAACCAGAACCGGAACCAGAACCAGAACCGGGACCAGCACCAGAACCAGAACCGGAACCGGAACCAGAACCAGAACCAGAACCAGAACCAGAACCAGAACCAGAACCGGAACTAGAAGCGGAACCAGAACCAGAACCAGAACCGGAACCAGAACCAGAACCAGAACCAGAAGAAGAACCGGAAACAGAACCGGAACCAGTACCAGAACCAGAACCAGAACCACCAGAACCAGAACCAGAACCAGAACCGGAACCAGAACCAGAACCAGAACCACTAGAACCAGAACCAGAACCAGAACCAGAACCAGAACCAGAACCACCAGAACCAGAACCAGAACCGGAACCGGAACCAGAACCAGAACCAGAACCGGAACCAGCACCAGAACCAGAATCGGAACCAGAACCGGAACCAGCACCAGAACCAGAACCGGAACCGGAACCAGAACCAGAACCAGAACCAGAACCAGAACCAGAACCGGAACCGGAACCGGAACCGGAACCAGAACCAGAACCAGAACCAGAACCAGAACCAGAACCAGAACCAGAACCAGTACCACCAGAACCAGAATCAGAACCAGAACCAGAACCGGAACCGGAACCAGAACCAGAACCAGAACTAGAACGAGAACCACCAGAACCAGAACCAGGACCAGAACCACAACCAGAACCAGAATCACCAGAACCAGAACCAGAACCGGAACCGGAACCAGAACCAGAACCAGAACCGGAACCAGAACCGGGACCAGCACCAGAGCCAAAACCGGAACCGGAACCAGAACCAGAACCAGAACCAGAACCACAACCAGAACCGGAACCAGAACCGGAACCAGAACCAGAACCAGAACCAGAACCAGAACCAGAACCAGAACGACCAGAACCAGAATCAGAACCAGAACCAGAACCGGAACCAAAACTAGAACCAGAACCAGAACCAGAACCGGAACCGGAACCGGAACCAGAACCGGAACCAGAACCAGAACCAGAACCAGAACCGGAACCGGAACCAGAACCAGAACCACCAGAATCAGAACCAAAACCGGAACCAGAACCAGCACCACCAGAACCAGAACCAGAACCGGACCTAGAACCGGAACCAGAACCAGAACCAGAACCAGAACCAGAACCAGAACCAGAACCAGAACCGGAACCGGAAAAAGAACCAGAACCAGTAACAGAACCAGAACAAGAACCACCAGAACCAGAACCAGAACCAGAACCAGAACCGGAACCGGAACCAGAACCGGAACCAGAACCAGAACCAGAACCAGAACCGGAACCGGAACCAGAACCAGAACCACCAGAATCAGAACCAAAACCGGAACCAGAACCAGTACCACCAGAACCAGAACCAGAACCAGAATAAGAACCGGAACAAGAACCGGTACCAGAACCAGAACCAGAACCGGATCCAGAACCAGAACCAGAACCAGAACCGGAACCAGAACCGGAACCGGAACCAGAACCAGAACCAGTACCAGAACCAGAACCAGAACCACCAGAACCAGAACCAGAACCAGAACCAGACCCACCAGAACCAGAACCAGAACCAGAACCAGAACCAGAACCAGAACCAGAACCAGAACCAGAACTAGAACCACCAGAACCAGAACCAGAACCAGAACCAGAACCACAACCACAACCACAACCAGAACCACCAGAACCAGAACCAGAACCGGAACCAGAACCAGAACCAGAACCGGGACCAGCACCAGAACCAGAACCAGAACCAGATCAGGAACCGGAACCGGAACCAGAACCAGAACCAGAACCAGAACCACCAGAACCAGAACCAGAACGGGAACCAGAACCAGAACCAGAACCAGAACCACCAGAATCAGAACCAGAACCAGAACCAGAACCAGAACCAGAACCAGAACCACCAGAACCAGAACCAGAACCAGAACCAGAACCTGGACCGGAACCAGAACCAGAACTAGAACCACCAGAACCAGAACCAGAACCAGAACCAGAACCACAACCACAACCAAAACCACAACCACAACCAGAACCACCAGAACAAGTCCAGAACCGGAACCAGAACCAGAACCAGAACCGGGACCAGCACCAGAACAAGAACCGGAACCGGAACCAGAACCAGAACCAGAACCAGAACCAGAACCAGAACCAGAACCGAAACCGGAACCAGAACCGGAACCAGAACCAGAACCAGAACCACCAGAACCAGAACCAGAACCAGAACCAGAACCAGAACCGGAACTAGAACCGGAACCAGAACCAGAACCAGAACCGGAACCAGAACCAGAACCAGAACAAGAACCGGAACCAGAACCGGAACCAGAACCAGAACCAGAACCGGAACCAGAACCAGAACCAGAACCAGAACCAGTACCATCAGAACCAGAATCAGAACCAGAACCAGAACCGGAACCGGAACCAGAACCAGAACCAGAACTAGAACGAGAACCACCAGAACCAGAACCAGGACCAGAACCACAACCAGAACCAGAATCACCAGAACCAGAACCAGAACCGGAACCGGAACCAGAACCAGAGCCAGAACCGGAACCAGAACCGGGACCAGCACCAGAGCCAGAACCGGAACCAGAACCAGAACCAGAACCAGAACCAGAACCAGAACCAGAACCAGAACCACCAGAACCAGAACCAGAACCGGAACCAAAAGCAGAACCGGAACCACCAGAACCAGAACCAGAACCAGAACCAGAACCACCAGAACCAGAACCAGAACCAGAACCAGATCCGGAACCGGAACCGGAACCAGAACCAGAACCAGAAACAGAAACAGAACCACCAGAATCAGAACCAGAACCAGAACCAGAACCAGAACCAGAACCACCAGAACCAGAACCAGAACCAGAACCAGAACCGGAACCAGAACCAGAACTAGAACCACCAGAACCAGAACCAGAACCACAACCACAACCACAACCACAACCAGAACCACCAGAACCAGAACCAGAACCGGAACCAGAACCAGAACCAGAACCGGGACCAGCACCAGAACCAGAACCGGAACCGGAACCAGAACCAGAACCAGAACCAGAACCAGTACCAGAACCAGAACCAGAACCACCAGAACCAGAACCAGAACCGGAACCAGAACCAGAACCAGAACCACTAGAACCAGAACCAGAAACAGAACCAGAACCAGAACCAGAACCAAAACCAGCACCAGAACCAGAACCGGAACCAGAACCAGAACCAGAACCACCAGAACCAGAACCAGAACCGGAACCGGAACCAGAACCAGAACCGGAACCAGCACCAGAACCAAAATCGGAACCAGAACCGGAACCGGAACCAGAACCAGAACCAGAACCAGAACCAGAACCGGAACCAGAACCGGAAACAGAACCAGAACCAGAACCAGAACCAGTACCACCAGAACCAGAATCAGAACCAGAACCAGAACCGGAACCGGAACCAGAACCAGAACCAGAACTAGAACCAGAACCACCAGAACCAGAACCAGAACCACAACCAGAACCAGAATCACCAGAAAAAGAACCAGAACCAGAACCAGAACCACAATCAGAACCGGAACCAGAACTGGAAGAAGAACCAGAACCAGAACCAGAACCACCAGAACCAGAATCAGAACCAGAACCAGTACCGGAACCAGAACTAGAACCAGAACCAGAACCAGAACCAGAACCGGAACCGGAACCGGAACCAGAACCGGAACCAGAACCAGAACCAGAACCAGAACCGGAACCGGAACCAGAACCAGAACCACCAGAATCAGAACCAAAACCGGAACCAGAACCAGTACCACCAGAACCAGAACCAGAACCAGAAACAGAATCGGAACTAGAACGGGAACCAGAACCGGAACCAGAACCGGAACCAGAACCAGAACCAGAACCGGAACAAGAACCAGAACCAGTAACAGAACCAGAACAAGAACCACCAGAACCAGAACCAGAACCAGAACCGGAACCAGAACCAGAACCAGAACCGGAACCAGAACAAGAACCAGAACCAGAACCGGAACCAGCACCAGAACCAGAACCGGAACCAGAACCGGAACCACAACCAGAACCAGAACCGGAACCGAAACCAGAACCGGAACCAGAACCAGAACCAGAACCAAAACCAGAACCAGTACCACCAGAACCAGAACCGGAACCAGAACCGGAACCACAACCAGAACCAGAACCGGAACCGAAACCAGAACCGGAACCAGAACCAGAACCAGAACCAAAACCAGAACCAGTACCACCAGAACCAGAATCAGAACCAGAACCAGAACCGGAACCGGAACCAGAACCAGAACTAGAACCAGAACCACCAGAACCAGAACCACAACCACAACCACAACCAGAACCAGAATCACCAGAACCAGAACCGGAACCAGAACCAGAACCGGAACCAGAACCGGGACCAGCACCAGAACCAGAAACGGAACCAGAACCAGAACCAGAACCAGAACCAGAACCAGAACCACAACCAGAACCGGAACCAGAACCGGAACCAGAACAAGAACCAGAACCAGAACCACCAGAACCAGAATCAGAACCAGAACCAGAACCGGAAACGAAACCAGAACCAGAACCAGAACCAGAACCAGAACCGGAACCGGAACCGGAACCAGAACCGGAACCAGAACCAGAACCAGAACCAGAACCGGAACCAGAACCAGAACCAGAACCACCAGAATCAGAACCAAAACCGGAACCAGAACCAGTACCACCAGAACCAGAACCAGAACCAGAATCAGAACCGGAACAAGAACCAGAACCGGAACCGGAACCAGAACCAGAACCAGTACCAGAACCAGAACCAGAACCACCAGAACCAGAACCAGAACCAGAACCAGAACCGGAACCAGAACCAGAACCGGAACCGGAACCAGAACCAGAACCAGTACCAGAACCAGAACCAGAACCACCAGAACCAGAACCAGAACCAGAACCAGAACCAGAACCAGAACCAGAACCACCAGAATCAGAACCAGAACCAGAACCAGAACCAGAACCGGAACCGGAACCAGAACCAGAACCAGAACCAGAACCGGAACCAGCACCAGAACCAGAACCGGAACCAGAACCGGAACCAGCACCAGAACCAGAACCGGAACCGTAACCGGAACAAGAACCAGAACCAGAACCAGAACCAGAACCAGAACCAGAACCGGAACCAGAACCAGAACCGGAACCGGAACCGGAACCAGAACCAGAACCAGAACCAGAACCAGTACCACCAGAACTAGAATCAGAACCAGAACCAGAACCGGAACCGGAACCAGAACCAGAACCAGAACCAGAACTAGAACCAGAACCAGAACCAGAACCAGAACCAGAACCTGAACCACAACCAGAACCACAACCAGAACCAGTACCACCAGAACCAGAACCAGAAACAGAATCAGAACCGGAACAAGAACCGGAACCAGAACCAGAACCAGAACCGGAACCAGAACCAGAACCGGAACCGGAACCAGAACCAGAACCAGTACCAGAACCAGAACCAGAACCACCAGAACCAGAACCAGAACCAGAACCAGAACCAGAACCAGAACCACCAGAATCAGAACCAGAACCAGAACCAGAACCAGAACCAGAACCGGAAACGAAACCAGAACCAGAACCAGAACCAGAACCAGAACCAGAACCGGAACCGGAACCGGAACCAGAACCGGAACCAGAACCAGAACCAGAACCAGAACCGGAACCAGAACCAGAACCAGAACCACCAGAATCAGAACCAAAACCGGAACCAGAACCAGTACCACCAGAACCAGAACCAGAACCAGAATCAGAACCGGAACAAGAACCAGAACCGGAACCGGAACCAGAACCAGAACCAGTACCAGAACCAGTTCCAGAACCACCAGAACCAGAACCAGAACCAGAACCAGAACCGGAACCGGAACCAGAACCAGAACCGGAACCGGAACCAGAACCAGAACCAGTACCAGAACCAGAACCAGAACCACCAGAACCAGAACCAGAACCAGAACCAGAACCAGAACCAGAACCAGAACCACCAGAATCAGAACCAGAACCAGAACCAGAACCAGAACCGGAACCGGAACCAGAACCAGAACCAGAACCAGAACCAGAACCGGAACCAGCACCAGAACCAGAACCGGAACCAGAACCGGAACCAGCACCAGAACCAGAACCGGAACCGTAACCGGAACCAGAACCAGAACCAGAACCAGAACCAGAACCAGAACCGGAACCAGAACCAGAACCGGAACCAGAACCGGAACCAGAACCAGAACCAGAACCAGAACCAGTACCACCAGAACTAGAATCAGAACCAGAACCAGAACCGGAACCGGAACCAGAACCAGAACCAGAACCAGAACTAGAACCAGAACCACCAGAATTAGAACCAGAACCAGAACCACAACCAGAACCACAACCAGAACCAGTACCACCAGAACCCGAACCAGAAACAGAATCAGAACCGGAACAAGAACCGGAACCAGAACCAGAACCAGAACCGGAACCAGAACCAGAACCGGAACCGGAACCAGAACCAGAACCAGTACCAGAACCAGAACCAGAACCACCAGAACCAGAACCAGAACCAGAACCAGAACCAGAACCGGAACCAGAACCAGAACCGGAACCGGAACCAGAACCAGAACCAGTACCAGAACCAGAACCAGAACCACCAGAACCAGAACCAGAACCAGAACCAGAACCAGAACCAGAACCAGAACCACCAGAATCAGAACCAGAACCAGAACCAGAACCGGAACCGGAACCAGAACCAGAACCAGAACCAGAACCGGAACCAGCACCAGAACCAGAACCGGAACCAGAACCGGAACCAGCACCAGAACCAGAACCGGAACCGTAACCGGAACCAGAACCAGAACCAGAACCAGAACCAGAACCGGAACCAGAACCAGAACCGGAACCAGAACCGGAACCAGAACCAGAACCAGAACCAGAACCAGTACCACCAGAACTAGAATCAGAACCAGAACCAGAACCGGAACCGGAACCAGAACCAGAACCAGAACCAGAACTAGAACCAGAACCACCAGAATTAGAACCAGAACCAGAACCACAACCAGAACCACAACCAGAACCAGTACCACCAGAACCAGAACCAGAAACAGAATCAGAACCGGAACAAGAACCGGAACCACAACCAGAACCAGAACCGGAACCAGAACCAGAACCGGAACCGGAACCAGAACCAGAACCAGTACCAGAACCAGAACCAGAACCACCAGAACCAGAACCAGAACCAGAACCAGAACCAGAACCAGAACCAGAACCAGAACCACCAGAATCAAAACCAGAACCAGAACCAGAACCAGAACCAGAACCAGAACCGGAACCGGAACCAGAACCAGAAGAAGAACCGGAACCAGCACCAGAACCAGAACCGGAACCAGAACCGGAACCAGCACCAGAACCAGAACCGGAACCAGAACCAGAACCAGAACCAGAACCAGAACCAGAACCGGAACCGGAACCAGAACCAGAACCGGAACCAGAACCGGAACCAGAACCAGAACCAGAACCAGTACCACCAGAACTAGAATCAGAACCAGAACCGGAACCGGAACCGGAACCAGAACCGGAACCAGAACCAGAACCGGAACCAGAACCACCAGAACCAGAACCAGAACCACAACCACAACCAGAACCACAACCAGAAACAGAATCACTAGAACCAGAACCAGAACCGGAACCAAAACCAGAACCGGAACTAGAACCGGAACCAGAACCAGAACCAGAACCAGAACCGGAACCAGAACCAGAACCAGAACCAGAACCAGAACCGGATCCGGAACCAGAACCACCAGAACCAGAACGAGAACCAGAACCAGAACCGGAACCAGAACCAGAACCACCAGAACCAGAACCAGAACCGGAACCAGAACTACCAGAACCAGAACCAGAACCGGAACCGGAACCGGAACCAGAACCAGAACCAGAACCAGAACCAGAACCGGAACCAGAACCAGAACCAGAACCAGAACCAGAATCGGAACTAGAACCGGAACCGGAACCGGAACCAGAACCAGAACCACCAGAACCAGAACGAGAACCACAATCAGATCCAGAACCAGAACCACCAGAGCCAGAACCAGAACCGGAACCAGAACTACCAGAACCAGAACCGGAACCGGAACCGGAACCAGAACCAGAACCAGAACCAGAACCAGAACCAGAACCAGAACCACCAGAACTAGAACCGGTCCGGTCCTGTTTAATATCTTTATAGATGATCTGGATGAGGGGATTGAGTCCATCATCAGCAAGTTTGCTGATGATACCAAACTGGGAAGAAGGGTTGATCTGTTAGAGGGTAGGATGGCCCTGCAGAGGGACCTGGACAGATTGGAGAGATGGGCCGATTCCAATGGGATGATGTTTAATAAGTCCAAATGTCGGGTACTTCATTTTGGACACAACAATCCCATGCAGAGCTACAGACTGGGGACAGAGTGGCTGGAGAGTAGTGAGGCAGAAAGGGACCTGGGAGTGCTGGTTGACAGGAAGCTCAACATGAGCCAGCAGTGTGCCCAGGTGGCCAAGAAGGCCAATGGCATTCTGGCCTGCATCAGGAATAGTGTGGTGAGCAGAACCAGAGAAGTTATCGTCCCCCTGTACTCGGCACTAGTCAGACCTCATCTGGAATACTGTGTACAGTTCTGGGCCCCCCAGTTTGGGAAAGATGTCAGGATACTGGAATGTGTTCAGAGGAGGGCAACGAAGATGGTAAAGGGGCTGGAGCATAAGCCCTATGAGGAGCGACTGAGGGAGTTGGGGCTGTTTAGTCTAAAGAAGAGGAGGCTCAGGGGAGACCTCATTGCTCTCTACAGCTACCTGAAAGGAGGTTGTAGTCGGTCAGGGGTTGGTCTCTTCTCTCAGGTGACCAGTGACAGAACAAGAGGGCATGGACTCAAGCTACGTCAGGGAAAGTTTAGGCTTGATGTGAGGAAGAAGTTCTTTACTGAAAGGGTGATTGGCCATTGGAATGCGTTGCCCAGGGAGGTGGTGGAGTCGCCGACCCTGGAGGTGTTTAAGGGGAGATTGGATGTGGCACTGAGTGCCATGGTTTAGATGATGGTTGGTGTTAGTGTTGGGTTATACGTTGGACTTGATGATCTCAGAGGTCCTTTCCAACCTTATCATACTGTGGTACTGTGATACTGTGATACTGTAACCAGAACCAGAAACAGAACCACCAGAACCAGAACCAGAACCAGAACCAGAACCAGAACCAGAACCAGAACCACCAGAACCAGAACCAGAACCAGAACCAGAACCAGAACCAGAACCGGAACCAGAACCAGAACCAGAACCAGAACCAGAACCAGAACCACCAGAATCAGAACCAGAACCAGAACCAGAACCAGAATCGGAACCGGATCCGGAACCAGAACCAGAACCAGAACCACCAGAATCAGAACCAGAACCAGAACCAGAACCAGAACCAGAACCAGAACCACCAGAACCAGAACCAGAACCAGAACCAGAACCAGAACCAGAACCGGAACCAGAACCAGAACTAGAACCACCAGAACCAGAAACAGAACCAGAACCAGAACCACAACCACAACCAAAACCACAACCACAACCAGAACCACCAGAACCAGAACCAGAACCGGAACCAGAACCAGAACCAGAACCGGGACCAGCACCAGAACCAGAACCGGAACCGGAACCAGAACCAGAACCAGAACCAGAACCAGAACCAGAACCAGAACCGGAACTAGAACCGGAACCAGAACCAGAACCAGAACCGGAACCAGAACCAGAACCAGAACCAGAACAAGAACCGGAACCAGAACCGGAACCAGTACCAGAACCAGAACCAGAACCACCAGAACCAGAACCAGAACCAGAACCGGAACCAGAACCAGAACCAGAACCACTAGAACCAGAACCAGAACCAGAACCAGAACCAGAACCAGAACCAGAACCACCAGAACCAGAACCAAAACCGGAACCGGAACCAGAACCAGAACCAGAACCGGAACCAGCACCAGAACCAGAATCGGAACCGTAACCGGAACCAGCACCAGAACCAGAACCGGAACCGGAACCAGAACCAGAACCAGAACCAGAACCAGAACCAGAACCGGAACCGGAACCGGAACCAGAACCAGAACCAGAACCAGAACCAGAACCGGAACCGGAACCAGAACCAGAACCAGAACTAGAACGAGAACCACCAGAACCAGAACCAGGGCCAGAACCACAACCAGAACCAGAATCACCAGAACCAGAACCAGAAACGGAACCGGAACCAGAACCAGAACCAGAACCGGAACCAGAACCGGGACCAGCACCAGAGCCAGAACCGGAACCGGAACCAGAACCAGAACCAGAACCAGAACCACAACCAGAACCGGAACCAGAACCGGAACCAGAACCAGAACCAGAACCAGAACCAGAACGACCAGAACCAGAATCAGAACAAGAACCAGAACCGGAACCAAAACTAGAACCAGAACCAGAACCAGAACCGGAACCGGAACCGGAACCAGAACCGGAACCAGAACCAGAACCAGAACCAGAACCAGAACCGGAACCGGAACCGGAACCAGAACCGGAACCAGAACCAGAACCAGAACCAGAACCGGAACCAGAACCAGAACCAGAACCACCAGAATCAGAACCAAAACCGGAACCAGAACCAGTACCACCAGAACCAGAACCAGAACCAGAATCAGAACCGGAACAAGAACCAGAACCGGAACCGGAACCAGAACCAGAACCAGTACCAGAACCAGTTCCAGAACCACCAGAACCAGAACCAGAACCAGAACCAGAACCAGAACCGGAACCAGAACCAGAACCGGAACCGGAACCAGAACCAGAACCAGTACCAGAACCAGAACCAGAACCACCAGAACCAGAACCAGAACCAGAACCAGAACCAGAACCAGAACCAGAACCACCAGAATCAGAACCAGAACCAGAACCAGAACCAGAACCGGAACCGGAACCAGAACCAGAACCAGAACCAGAACCAGAACCGGAACCAGCACCAGAACCAGAACCGGAACCAGAACCGGAACCAGCACCAGAACCAGAACCGGAACCGTAACCGGAACCAGAACCAGAACCAGAACCAGAACCAGAACCAGAACCGGAACCAGAACCAGAACCGGAACCAGAACCGGAACCAGAACCAGAACCAGAACCAGAACCAGTACCACCAGAACTAGAATCAGAACCAGAACCAGAACCGGAACCGGAACCAGAACCAGAACCAGAACCAGAACTAGAACCAGAACCACCAGAATTAGAACCAGAACCAGAACCACAACCAGAACCACAACCAGAACCAGTACCACCAGAACCAGAACCAGAAACAGAATCAGAACCGGAACAAGAACCGGAACCAGAACCAGAACCAGAACCGGAACCAGAACCAGAACCGGAACCGGAACCAGAACCAGAACCAGTACCAGAACCAGAACCAGAACCACCAGAACCAGAACCAGAACCAGAACCAGAACCAGAACCGGAACCAGAACCAGAACCGGAACCGGAACCAGAACCAGAACCAGTACCAGAACCAGAACCAGAACCACCAGAACCAGAACCAGAACCAGAACCAGAACCAGAACCAGAACCAGAACCACCAGAATCAGAACCAGAACCAGAACCAGAACCGGAACCGGAACCGGAACCAGAACCAGAACCAGAACCGGAACCAGCACCAGAACCAGAACCGGAACCAGAACCGGAACCAGCACCAGAACCAGAACCGGAACCGTAACCGGAACCAGAACCAGAACCAGAACCAGAACCAGAACCAGAACCGGAACCAGAACCAGAACCGGAACCAGAACCGGAACCAGAACCAGAACCAGAACCAGAACCAGTACCACCAGAACTAGAATCAGAACCAGAACCAGAACCGGAACCGGAACCAGAACCAGAACCAGAACCAGAACTAGAACCAGAACCACCAGAATTAGAACCAGAACCAGAACCACAACCAGAACCACAACCAGAACCAGTACCACCAGAACCAGAACCAGAAACAGAATCAGAACCGGAACAAGAACCGGAACCACAACCAGAACCAGAACCGGAACCAGAACCAGAACCGGAACCGGAACCAGAACCAGAACCAGTACCAGAACCAGAACCAGAACCACCAGAACCAGAACCAGAACCAGAACCAGAACCAGAACCAGAACCACCAGAATCAAAACCAGAACCAGAACCAGAACCAGAACCAGAACCAGAACCGGAACCGGAACCAGAACCAGAAGAAGAACCGGAACCAGCACCAGAACCAGAACCGGAACCAGAACCGGAACCAGCACCAGAACCAGAACCGGAACCAGAACCAGAACCAGAACCAGAACCAGAACCAGAACCAGAACCGGAACCAGAACCAGAACCGGAACCAGAACCGGAACCAGAACCAGAACCAGAACCAGTACCACCAGAACTAGAATCAGAACCAGAACCGGAACCGGAACCGGAACCAGAACCGGAACCAGAACCAGAACCGGAACCAGAACCACCAGAACCAGAACCAGAACCACAACCACAACCAGAACCACAACCAGAAACAGAATCACTAGAACCAGAACCAGAACCGGAACCAAAACCAGAACCGGAACTAGAACCGGAACCAGAACCAGAACCAGAACCAGAACCGGAACCAGAACCAGAACCAGAACCAGAACCAGAACCGGATCCGGAACCAGAACCACCAGAACCAGAACGAGAACCAGAACCAGAACCGGAACCAGAACCAGAACCACCAGAACCAGAACCAGAACCGGAACCAGAACTACCAGAACCAGAACCAGAACCGGAACCGGAACCGGAACCAGAACCAGAACCAGAACCAGAACCAGAACCGGAACCAGAACCAGAACCAGAACCAGAACCAGAATCGGAACTAGAACCGGAACCGGAACCGGAACCAGAACCAGAACCACCAGAACCAGAACGAGAACCACAATCAGATCCGGAACCAGAACCAGAACCACCAGAGCCAGAACCAGAACCGGAACCAGAACTACCAGAACCAGAACCGGAACCGGAACCGGAACCAGAACCAGAACCAGAACCAGAACCAGAACCAGAACCAGAACCACCAGAACTAGAACCGGTCCGGTCCTGTTTAATATCTTTATAAATGATCTGGATGAGGGGATTGAGTCCATCATCAGCAAGTTTGCTGATGATACCAAACTGGGAAGAAGGGTTGATCTGTTAGAGGGTAGGATGGCCCTGCAGAGGGACCTGGACAGATTGGAGAGATGGGCCGATTCCAATGGGATGATGTTTAATAAGTCCAAATGTCGGGTACTTCATTTTGGACACAACAATCCCATGCAGAGCTACAGACTGGGGACAGAGTGGCTGGAGAGTAGTGAGGCAGAAAGGGACCTGGGAGTGCTGGTTGACAGGAAGCTCAACATGAGCCAGCAGTGTGCCCAGGTGGCCAAGAAGGCCAATGGCATTCTGGCCTGCATCAGGAATAGTGTGGTGAGCAGAACCAGAGAAGTTATCGTCCCCCTGTACTCGGCACTAGTCAGACCTCATCTGGAATACTGTGTACAGTTCTGGGCCCCCCAGTTTGGGAAAGATGTCAGGATACTGGAATGTGTTCAGAGGAGGGCAACGAAGATGGTAAAGGGGCTGGAGCATAAGCCCTATGAGGAGCGACTGAGGGAGTTGGGGCTGTTTAGTCTAAAGAAGAGGAGGCTCAGGGGAGACCTCATTGCTCTCTACAGCTACCTGAAAGGAGGTTGTAGTCGGTCAGGGGTTGGTCTCTTCTCTCAGGTGACCAGTGACAGAACAAGAGGGCATGGACTCAAGCTACGTCAGGGAAAGTTTAGGCTTGATGTGAGGAAGAAGTTCTTTACTGAAAGGGTGATTGGCCATTGGAATGCGTTGCCCAGGGAGGTGGTGGAGTCGCCGACCCTGGAGGTGTTTAAGGGGAGATTGGATGTGGCACTGAGTGCCATGGTTTAGATGATGGTTGGTGTTAGTGTTGGGTTATACGTTGGACTTGATGATCTCAGAGGTCCTTTCCAACCTTATCATACTGTGGTACTGTGATACTGTGATACTGTAACCAGAACCAGAAACAGAACCACCAGAACCAGAACCAGAACCAGAACCAGAACCAGAACCAGAACCAGAACCAGAACCACCAGAACCAGAACCAGAACCAGAACCAGAACCAGAACCGGAACCAGAACCAGAACCAGAACCAGAACCAGAACCAGAACCACCAGAATCAGAACCAGAACCAGAACCAGAACCAGAATCGGAACCGGATCCGGAACCAGAACCAGAACCAGAACCACCAGAATCAGAACCAGAACCAGAACCAGAACCAGAACCAGAACCAGAACCACCAGAACCAGAACCAGAACCAGAACCAGAACCAGAACCAGAACCGGAACCAGAACCAGAACTAGAACCACCAGAACCAGAAACAGAACCAGAACCAGAACCACAACCACAACCAAAACCACAACCACAACCAGAACCACCAGAACCAGAACCAGAACCGGAACCAGAACCAGAACCAGAACCGGGACCAGCACCAGAACCAGAACCGGAACCGGAACCAGAACCAGAACCAGAACCAGAACCAGAACCAGAACCAGAACCGGAACTAGAACCGGAACCAGAACCAGAACCAGAACCGGAACCAGAACCAGAACCAGAACCAGAACAAGAACCGGAACCAGAACCGGAACCAGTACCAGAACCAGAACCAGAACCACCAGAACCAGAACCAGAACCAGAACCGGAACCAGAACCAGAACCAGAACCACTAGAACCAGAACCAGAACCAGAACCAGAACCAGAACCAGAACCACCAGAACCAGAACCAGAACCGGAACCGGAACCAGAACCAGAACCAGAACCGGAACCAGCACCAGAACCAGAATCGGAACCAGAACCGGAACCAGCACCAGAACCAGAACCGGAACCGGAACCAGAACCAGAACCAGAACCAGAACCAGAACCAGAACCGGAACCGGAACCGGAACCAGAACCAGAACCAGAACCAGAACCAGAACCGGAACCGGAACCAGAACCAGAACCAGAACTAGAACGAGAACCACCAGAACCAGAACCAGGGCCAGAACCACAACCAGAACCAGAATCACCAGAACCAGAACCAGAAACGGAACCGGAACCAGAACCAGAACCAGAACCGGAACCAGAACCGGGACCAGCACCAGAGCCAGAACCGGAACCGGAACCAGAACCAGAACCAGAACCAGAACCACAACCAGAACCGGAACCAGAACCGGAACCAGAACCAGAACCAGAACGACCAGAACCAGAATCAGAACAAGAACCAGAACCGGAACCAAAACTAGAACCAGAACCAGAACCAGAACCGGAACCGGAACCGGAACCAGAACCGGAACCAGAACCAGAACCAGAACCAGAACCGGAACCGGAACCAGAACCACCAGAATCAGAACCAAAACCGGAACCAGAACCAGTACCACCAGAACCAGAACCAGAACCAGAACCGGACCTAGAACCGGAACCAGAACCATAACCAGAACCAGAACCAGAACCAGAACCGGAACCGGAACAAGAACCAGAACCAGTAACAGAACCAGAACAAGAACCACCAGAACCAGAACCAGAACCAGAACCGGAACCAGAACAAGAACCGGAACCAGAACCAGAACCGGAACCAGAACAAGAACCAGAACCAGAACCGGAACCAGCACCAGAACCAGACCCGGAACCAGAACCGGAACCAGAACCAGAACTAGAACCAGAACTGGAACCAGAACCGGAACCAGAACCAGAACCAAAACCAGTACTACCAGAACCAGAATCAGAACCAGAACCAGAACCGGAACCAGAACCGGAACCAGAACCAGAACTAGAACCAGAACCACCAGAACCAGAACCAGAACCACAACCAGAACCAGAATCACCAGAACCAGAACCAGAACCGGAACCACAACCAGAACCGGAACCAGAACCGGAACCAGAACCAGAACCGGAAACGGAACCAGAACCAGAACCAGAACCAGAACCAGAACAAGAACAGGAAACGGAACCAGAACCAGAACCAGAACCAGAACCAGAAACGGAACCGGAACCGGAACCATAACCGGAACCAGAACCAGAACCAGAACCAGAACCGGAACCGGAACCAGAACCAGAACCACCAGAATCAGAACCAAAACCGGAACCAGAACCAGTACCACCAGAACCAGAACCAGAACCAGAATCAGAACCGGAACAAGAACCGGTACCAGAACCAGAACCAGAACCGGAACCAGAACCAGAACCAGAACCAGAACCGGAACCGGAACCAGTACCAGAACCAGTACCAGAACCAGAACCAGAACCACCAGAACCAGAACCAGAACCAGAACCAGAACCAGAACCAGAACCAGAACCAGAACCGGAACCGGAACCAGAACCAGAACCAGAACCAGAACCAGAACCAGAACCGGAACCAGAACCAGAACTAGAACCACCAGAACCAGAAACAGAACCAGAACCAGAACCACAACCACAACCAAAACCACAACCACAACCAGAACCACCAGAACCAGAACCAGAACCGGAACCAGAACCAGAACCAGAACCGGGACCAGCACCAGAACCAGAACCGGAACCGGAACCAGAACCAGAACCAGAACCAGAACCAGAACCAGAACCAGAACCGGAACTAGAACCGGAACCAGAACCAGAACCAGAACCGGAACCAGAACCAGAACCAGAACCAGAACAAGAACCGGAACCAGAACCGGAACCAGTACCAGAACCAGAACCAGAACCACCAGAACCAGAACCAGAACCAGAACCGGAACCAGAACCAGAACCAGAACCACTAGAACCAGAACCAGAACCAGAACCAGAACCAGAACCAGAACCAGAACCACCAGAACCAGAACCAGAACCGGAACCGGAACCAGAACCAGAACCAGAACCGGAACCAGCACCAGAACCAGAATCGGAACCAGAACCGGAACCAGAACCAGAACCAGAACCAGAACCAGAACCAGAACCGGAACCGGAACCGGAACCAGAACCAGAACCAGAACCAGAACCGGAACCGGAACCAGAACCAGAACCAGAACTAGAACGAGAACCACCAGAACCAGAACCAGGGCCAGAACCACAACCAGAACCAGAATCACCAGAACCAGAACCAGAAACGGAACCGGAACCAGAACCAGAACCAGAACCGGAACCAGAACCGGGACCAGCACCAGAGCCAGAACCGGAACCGGAACCAGAACCAGAACCAGAACCAGAACCACAACCAGAACCGGAACCAGAACCGGAACCAGAACCAGAACCAGAACCAGAACCAGAACGACCAGAACCAGAATCAGAACAAGAACCAGAACCGGAACCAAAACTAGAACCAGAACCAGAACCAGAACCGGAACCGGAACCGGAACCAGAACCGGAACCAGAACCAGAACCAGAACCAGAACCGGAACCGGAACCAGAACCACCAGAATCAGAACCAAAACCGGAACCAGAACCAGTACCACCAGAACCAGAACCAGAACCAGAACCGGACCTAGAACCGGAACCAGAACCATAACCAGAACCAGAACCAGAACCAGAACCGGAACCGGAACCAGAACCAGAACCAGAACCAGAACCAGAACCAGAACCGGAACCGGAACCGGAACCAGAACCAGAACCAGAACCAGAACCAGAACCGGAACCGGAACCAGAACCAGAACCAGAACTAGAACGAGAACCACCAGAACCAGAACCAGGGCCAGAACCACAACCAGAACCAGAATCACCAGAACCAGAACCAGAAACGGAACCGGAACCAGAACCAGAACCAGAACCGGAACCAGAACCGGGACCAGCACCAGAGCCAGAACCGGAACCGGAACCAGAACCAGAACCAGAACCAGAACCACAACCAGAACCGGAACCAGAACCGGAACCAGAACCAGAACCAGAACGACCAGAACCAGAATCAGAACAAGAACCAGAACCGGAACCAAAACTAGAACCAGAACCAGAACCAGAACCGGAACCGGAACCGGAACCAGAACCGGAACCAGAACCAGAACCAGAACCAGAACCGGAACCGGAACCGGAACCAGAACCACCAGAATCAGAACCAAAACCGGAACCAGAACCAGTACCACCAGAACCAGAACCAGAACCAGAACCGGACCTAGAACCGGAACCAGAACCATAACCAGAACCAGAACCAGAACCAGAACCGGAACCGGAACAAGAACCAGAACCAGTAACAGAACCAGAACAAGAACCACCAGAACCAGAACCAGAACCAGAACCGGAACCAGAACAAGAACCGGAACCAGAACCAGAACCGGAACCAGAACAAGAACCAGAACCAGAACCGGAACCAGCACCAGAACCAGACCCGGAACCAGAACCGGAACCAGAACCAGAACTAGAACCAGAACTGGAACCAGAACCGGAACCAGAACCAGAACCAAAACCAGTACCACCAGAACCAGAATCAGAACCAGAACCAGAACCGGAACCAGAACCGGAACCAGAACCAGATCTAGAACCAGAACCACCAGAACCAGAACCAGAACCACAACCAGAACCAGAATCACCAGAACCAGAACCAGAACCGGAACCACAACCAGAACCGGAACCAGAACCGGAACCAGAACCAGAACCGGAAACGGAACCAGAACCAGAACCAGAACCAGAACCAGAACAAGAACAGGAAACGGAACCAGAACCAGAACCAGAACCAGAACCAGAAACGGAACCGGAACCGGAACCATAACCGGAACCAGAACCAGAACCAGAACCAGAACCGGAACCGGAACCAGAACCAGAACCACCAGAATCAGAACCAAAACCGGAACCAGAACCAGTACCACCAGAACCAGAACCAGAACCAGAATCAGAACCGGAACAAGAACCGGTACCAGAACCAGAACCAGAACCGGAACCAGAACCAGAACCAGAACCAGAACCGGAACCGGAACCAGTACCAGAACCAGTACCAGAACCAGAACCAGAACCACCAGAACCAGAACCAGAACCAGAACCAGAACCAGAACCAGAACCAGAACCAGAACCGGAACCGGAACCAGAACCAGAACCAGACCCAGAACCAGAACCAGAACCGGAACCAGAACCAGAACTAGAACCACCAGAACCAGAAACAGAACCAGAACCAGAACCACAACCACAACCAAAACCACAACCACAACCAGAACCACCAGAACCAGAACCAGAACCGGAACCAGAACCAGAACCAGAACCGGGACCAGCACCAGAACCAGAACCGGAACCGGAACCAGAACCAGAACCAGAACCAGAACCAGAACCAGAACCAGAACCGGAACTAGAACCGGAACCAGAACCAGAACCAGAACCGGAACCAGAACCAGAACCAGAACCAGAACAAGAACCGGAACCAGAACCGGAACCAGTACCAGAACCAGAACCAGAACCACCAGAACCAGAACCAGAACCAGAACCGGAACCAGAACCAGAACCAGAACCACTAGAACCAGAACCAGAACCAGAACCAGAACCAGAACCAGAACCAGAACCACCAGAACCAGAACCAGAACCGGAACCGGAACCAGAACCAGAACCAGAACCGGAACCAGCACCAGAACCAGAATCGGAACCAGAACCGGAACCAGAACCAGAACCAGAACCAGAACCAGAACCAGAACCGGAACCGGAACCGGAACCAGAACCAGAACCAGAACCAGAACCGGAACCGGAACCAGAACCAGAACCAGAACTAGAACGAGAACCACCAGAACCAGAACCAGGGCCAGAACCACAACCAGAACCAGAATCACCAGAACCAGAACCAGAAACGGAACCGGAACCAGAACCAGAACCAGAACCGGAACCAGAACCGGGACCAGCACCAGAGCCAGAACCGGAACCGGAACCAGAACCAGAACCAGAACCAGAACCACAACCAGAACCGGAACCAGAACCGGAACCAGAACCAGAACCAGAACCAGAACCAGAACGACCAGAACCAGAATCAGAACAAGAACCAGAACCGGAACCAAAACTAGAACCAGAACCAGAACCAGAACCGGAACCGGAACCGGAACCAGAACCGGAACCAGAACCAGAACCAGAACCAGAACCGGAACCGGAACCAGAACCACCAGAATCAGAACCAAAACCGGAACCAGAACCAGTACCACCAGAACCAGAACCAGAACTAGAACCGGACCTAGAACCGGAACCAGAACCATAACCAGAACCAGAACCAGAACCAGAACCGGAACCGGAACAAGAACCAGAACCAGTAACAGAACCAGAACAAGAACCACCAGAACCAGAACCAGAACCAGAACCGGAACCAGAACAAGAACCGGAACCAGAACCAGAACCGGAACCAGAACAAGAACCAGAACCAGAACCGGAACCAGCACCAGAACCAGACCCGGAACCAGAACCGGAACCAGAACCAGAACTAGAACCAGAACTGGAACCAGAACCGGAACCAGAACCAGAACCAAAACCAGTACCACCAGAACCAGAATCAGAACCAGAACCAGAACCGGAACCAGAACCGGAACCAGAACCAGAACTAGAACCAGAACCACCAGAACCAGAACCAGAACCACAACCAGAACCAGAATCACCAGAACCAGAACCAGAACCGGAACCACAACCAGAACCGGAACCAGAACCGGAACCAGAACCAGAACCGGAAACGGAACCAGAACCAGAACCAGAACCAGAACCAGAACAAGAACAGGAAACGGAACCAGAACCAGAACCAGAACCAGAACCAGAAACGGAACCGGAACCGGAACCATAACCGGAACCAGAACCAGAACCAGAACCAGAACCGGAACCGGAACCAGAACCAGAACCACCAGAATCAGAACCAAAACCGGAACCAGAACCAGTACCACCAGAACCAGAACCAGAACCAGAATCAGAACCGGAACAAGAACCGGTACCAGAACCAGAACCAGAACCGGAACCAGAACCAGAACCAGAACCAGAACCGGAACCGGAACCAGTACCAGAACCAGTACCAGAACCAGAACCAGAACCAGAACCACCAGAACCAGAACCAGAACCAGAACCAGAACCAGAACCAGAACCAGAACCACCAGAACCAGAACCAGAACCAGAACCAGAACCAGAACCAGAACCAGAACCGGAACCAGAACCAGAACTAGAACCACCAGAACCAGAACCAGAACCAGAACCAGAACCACAACCACAACCACAACCAGAACCACCAGAACCAGAACCAGAACCGGAACCAGAACCAGAACCAGAACCAGCACCAGAACCAGAACCGGAACCGGAACCAGAACCAGAAACAGAACCGGAACCAGCACGAGAACCAGAACCAGAACCAGAACCGGAACCAGCACCAGAACCAGAACCGGAACCGGAACCAGAACCAGAACCAGAACCAGAACCAGAACCAGAACAGGAAGCAGAACCGGAACCAGAACCAGAACCAGAACCTGAACCAGAACCAGAACCAGAACTAGAACCAGAACCACCAGAACCAGAACCAGGACCAGAACCACAACCAGAACCAGAATCACCAGAACCAGAACCGGAACCGGAACCAGAACCAGAACCAGAACCAGAACCGGAACCAGAACCGGGACCAGAACCGGAACCAGAACCAGAACCAGAACCAGAACCAGAAACACTAGAACCAGAATCAGAACCAGAACCAGAACCCGAACCAGAACTAGAACCAGAACCAGAACCAGAACCGGAACCGGAACCGGAACCAGAACCGGAACCAGAACCAGAACCACCAGAACCAGAACCAGAACCGGAACCAGAACTTCCAGTACCAGAACCAGAACCGGAACCGGAACCGGAACCAGAACCAGAACCAGAACCAGAACCAGAACCGGAACGGGAACCGGAACCAGCACCAGAACCAGAACCGGAACCAGAACGGGAACCAGCACCAGAACCAGAACCGGAACCGGAACCGGAACCGGAACCAGAACCAGAACCAGAACCAGAACCGGAACCGGAACCAGAACCAGAACCGGAACCAGAACCGGAACCAGCACCAGAACCAGAACCAGTACCACCAGAACTAGAATCAGAACCAAAACCACAACCAGAACCACAACGAGAACCACAACCAGAACCAGAATCACCAGAACCAGAACCAGAACCGGAACCAGAACCAGAACCAGAACCGGAACTAGAACCGGAACCAGAACCAGAACCAGAACCGGAACCGGAACCAGAACCAGAAGAAGAACCGGAACCAGCACCAGAACCACCAGAACCGGAACCAGAACAGGAACCAGAACCAGAACCAGAACCAGAACCAGAACCACCAGAACCAGAACCAGAACCGGAACCAGAACTACCAGAACCAGAACCAGAACCGGAACCGGAACCGGAACCGGAACCAGAACCAGAACCAGAACCAGAACCAGAACCGGAACCGGAACCAGAACCAGAACCAGAACCAGAACCGGAACCGGAACCAGAACCAGAACCACCAGAACCAGAACGAGAACCACAATCAGAACCGGAACCAGAACCAGAACCACCAGAACCAGAACCAGAACCGGAACCAGAACTACCAGAACCAGAACCAGAACCAGAACCGGAACCGGAACCGGAACCAGAACCAGAACCAGAACCAGAACCAGAACCAGAACCAGAACCGGAACCAGAACCAGAACCAGAACCAGAACCGGAACCGGAACCAGAACCAGAACCACCAGAACCAGAACGAGAACCACAATCAGAACCGGAACCAGAACCAGAACCACCAGAACCAGAACCGGAACCAGAACTACCAGAACCAGAACCGGAACCAGAACCGGAACCAGAACCGGAACCAGAACCAGAACCAGAATCAGAACCAGAACCACCAGAACTAGAACCGGTCCTGTCCTGTTTAATATCTTTATAGATGATCTGGATGAGGGGATTGAGTCCATCATCAGCAAGTTTGCTGATGATACCAAACTGGGAAGAAGGGTTGATCTGTTAGAGGGTAGGATGGCCCTGCAGAGGGACCTGGACAGATTGGAGAGATGGGCCGATTCCAATGGGATGATGTTTAATAAGTCCAAATGTCGGGTACTTCATTTTGGACACAACAATCCCATGCAGAGCTACAGACTGGGGACAGAGTGGCTGGAGAGTAGTGAGGCAGAAAGGGACCTGGGAGTGCTGGTTGACAGGAAGGTCAACATGAGCCAGCAGTGTGCCCAGGTGGCCAAGAAGGCCAATGGCATTCTGGCCTGCATCAGGAATAGTGTGGTGAGCAGAACCAGAGAAGTTATCGTCCCCCTGTACTCGGCACTAGTCAGACCTCATCTGGAATACTGTGTACAGTTCTGGGCCCCCCAGTTTGGGAAAGATGTCAGGATACTGGAATGTGTTCAGAGGAGGGCAACGAAGATGGTAAAGGGGCTGGAGCATAAGCCCTATGAGGAGCGACTGAGGGATTTGGGGCTGTTTAGTCTAAAGAAGAGGAGGCTCAGGGGAGACCTCATTGCTCTCTACAGCTACCTGAAAGGAGGTTGTAGTCGGTCAGGGGTTGGTCTCTTCTCTCAGGTGACCAGTGACAGAACAAGAGGGCATGGACTCAAGCTACGTCAGGGAAAGTTTAGGCTTGATGTGAGGAAGAAGTTCTTTACTGAAAGGGTGATTGGCCATTGGAATGCGTTGCCCAGGGAGGTGGTGGAGTCGCCGACCCTGGAGGTGTTTAAGGGGAGATTGGATGTGGCACTGAGTGCCATGGTTTAGATGATGGTTGGTGTTAGTGTTGGGTTATACGTTGGACTTGATGATCTCAGAGGTCCTTTCCAACCTTATCATACTGTGGTACTGTGATACTGTGATACTGTAACCAGAACCAGAAACAGAACCACCAGAACCAGAACCAGAACCAGAACCAGAACCAGAACCACCAGAACCAGAACCAGAACCAGAACCAGAACCAGAACCAGAACCACCAGAACCAGAACCAGAACCGGAACCAAAACCATAACCGGAACCACCAGAACCCGAACCAGAACCGGAACCAAAACCAGAACCAGAACCAGAACCAGAACCAGAACCAGAACCAGAACCAGAACCAGAACCACCAGAACCAGAACCAGAACCGGAACCAAAACCAGAACCGGAAACACCAGAACCAGAACCAGAACCAGAACCAGAACCAGAACCAGAACCAGAACCAGAACCACCAGAACCAGAACCAGAACCAGAACCAGATCCGGAACCGGAACCGGAACCAGAACCAGAACCAGAACCAGAACCAGAACCAGAACCACCAGAACCAGAACGGGAACCAGAACCAGAACCAGAACCAGAACCACCAGAATCAGAATCAGAACCAGAACCAGAACCAGAACCAGAACCAGAACCAGAACCACCAGAACCAGAACAAGAACCAGAACCAGAACCAGAACCGGAACCAGAACCAGAACTAGAACCACCAGAACCAGAACCAGAACCACAACCACAACCACAACCAAAACCACAACCACAACCAGAACCACCAGAACCAGAACCAGAACCGGAACCAGAACCAGAACCAGAACCGGGACCAGCAGCAGAACCAGAACCGGAACCAGAACCAGAACCAGAACCAGAACCAGAACCAGAACCAGAACCGGAACCAGAACCGGAACCAGAACCAGAACCAGAACCACCAGAACCAGAACCAGAACCAGAACCGGAACTAGAACCGGAACCAGAACCAGAACCAGAACCGGAACCAGAACCAGAACAAGAACCAGAACCAGAACCGGAACCAGTACCAGAACCAGAACCAGAACCACCAGAACCAGAACCAGAACCAGAACCAGAACCAGAACCAGAACCAGAACCGGAACCAGAACCAGAACTAGAACCACCAGAACCAGAACCAGAACCACAACCACAACCACAACCACAACGACAACCACAACCAGAACCACCAGAACCAGAACCAGAACCGGAACCAGAACCAGAACCAGAACCGGGACCAGCACCAGAACCAGAACCGGAACCGGAACCAGAACCAGAACCGGAACCAGAACCAGAACCAGAACCGGAACCGGAACCAGAACCGGAACGAGAACCAGAACCAGAAACAGAACCACCAGAACCAGAACCAGAACCAGAACCAGAACCAGAACCAGAACCGGAACTAGAACCGGAACCAGAACCAGAACCAGAACCGGAACCAGAACCAGAACCAGAACCAGTACCAGAACCAGAACCAGAACCAGAACCACCAGAACCAGAACCAGAACCGGAACCAGAACCAGAACCAGAACCACTAGAACCAGAACCAGAACCAGAACCAGAACCAGAACCAGAACCACCAGAACCAGAACCAGAACCGGAACCAGCACCAGAACCAGAATCGGAACCAGAACCGGAACCAGAACCAGAACCAGAACCAGAACCAGAACCAGAACCGGAACCAGAACCGGAAACAGAACCAGAACCAGAACCAGAACCAGTACCACCAGAACCAGAATCAGAACCAGAACCAGAACCAGAACCGGAACCGGAACCAGAACCAGAACCAGAACTAGAACCAGAACCACCAGAACCAGAACCACAACCAGAACCACAACCAGAACCAGAATCACCAGAACCAGAACCAGAACCGGAACCAGAACCAGAACCAGAACCGGAACCAGAACCGGGACCAGCACCAGAACCAGAACCGGAACCGGAACCAGAACCAGAACCAGAACCAGAAAAAGAACCAGAACCAGAGCCAGAACCACAATCAGAACCGGAACCAGAACTGGAACGAGAACCAGAACCAGAACCACCAGAACCAGAATCAGAACCAGAACCAGTACCGGAACCAGAACTAGAACCAGAACCAGAACCAGAACCAGAACCGGAACCGGAACCGGAACCAGAACCGGAACCAGAACCAGAACCAGAACCAGAACCGGAACCGGAACCAGAACCAGAACCACCAGAATCAGAACCAAAACCGGAACCAGAACCAGTACCACCAGAACCAGAACCAGAACCAGAACCAGAATCGGAACTAGAACCGGAACCAGAACCGGAACCAGAACCGGAACCAGAACCAGAACCGGAACCGGAACAAGAACCAGAACCAGTAACAGAACCAGAACAAGAACCACCAGAACCAGAACCAGAACCAGAACCGGAACCAGAACAAGAACCAGAACCAGAACCAGAACCGGAACCAGAACATGAACCAGAACCAGAACCGGAACCAGCACCAGAACCAGAACCGGAACCAGAACCGGAACCAGAACCAGAACCAGAACCAGAACCGAAACCAGAACCGGAACCAGAACCAGAACCAGAACCAGAACCAGAACCAGTACCACCAGAACCAGAATCAGAACCAGAACCAGAACCGGAACCGGAACCGGAACCAGAATCAGAACTAGAACTAGAACCACCAGAACCAGAACCAGAACCAGAACCGGAACCAGAACCAGAACCGGAACCAGAACCGGGACCAGCACCAGAACCAGAACCGGAACCAGAACCAGAACTAGAACCAGAACCAGAACCAGAACCAGAACCACAACCACAACCAGAACCGGAACCAGAACCTGAAAAAAAACCAGAACCAGAACCAGAACCACCAGAACCAGAACCAGAACCAGAACCAGAACCGGAAACGGAACCAGAACCAGAACCAGAACCAGAACCAGAACCAGAACCGGAACCGGAACCGGAACCAGAACCGGAACCAGAACCAGAACCAGAACCAGAACCGGAACCGGAACCAGAACCAGAACCAGAACCACCAGAATCAGAACCAAAACCGCAACCAGAACCAGTACCACCAGAACCAGAACCAGAACCAGAATCAGAACCGGAACAAGAACCGGAACCAGAACCAGAACCAGAACCGGAACCAGAACCAGAACCGGAACCGGAACCAGAACCAGAACCAGTACCAGAACCAGAACCAGAACCACCAGAACCAGAACCAGAACCAGAACCAGAACCAGAACCAGAACCAGAACCAGAACCACCAGAATCAGAACCAGAACCAGAACCAGAACCAGAACCAGAACCGGAACCAGAACCAGAACCAGAACCAGAACCGGAACCAGCACCAGAACCAGAACCGGAACCAGAACCGGAACCAGCACCAGAACCAGAACCGGAACCGGAATCGGAACCAGAACCAGAACCAGAACCGGAACCAGAACCAGAACCAGAACCAGAACCGGAACCAGAACCAGAACCAGTACCACCAGAACTAGAATCAGAACCAGAACCAGAACCGGAACCGGAACCAGAACCAGAACCAGAACCAGAACTAGAACCAGAACCACCAGAACCAGAACCACAACCAGAACCACAACCAGAACCACAACCAGAACCAGAATCACCAGAACCAGAACCAGAACCGGAACCAGAACCAGAACCAGAACCGGAACTAGAACCGGAACCAGAACCAGAACCAGAACGGGAACCAGAACCAGAACCAGAACCAGAACCGGAACCGGAACCAGAACCAGAACCACCAGAACCAGAACGAGAACCAGAACCAGAACCGGAACCAGAACCAGAACCACCAGAACCAGAACCAGAACCGGAACCAGAACTACCAGAACCAGAACCAGAACCGGAACCGGAACCGGAACCGGAACCAGAACCAGAACCAGAACCAGAACCAGAACCAGAACCAGAACCGGAACCGGAACCAGAACCAGAACCGGAACCGGAACCAGAACCAGAACCACCAGAACCAGAACGAGAACCACAATCAGAACCGGAACCAGAACCAGAACCACCAGAACCAGAACCAGAACCGGAACCAGAACTACCAGAACCAGAACCAGAACCGGAACCAGAACCAGAACCAGAACCAGAACCGGAACCGGAACCAGAACCAGAACCACCAGAACCAGAACGAGAACCAGAACCAGAATTGGAACCAGAACCAGAACCACCAGAACCAGAACCAGAACCGGAACCAGAACTACCAGAACCAGAACCAGAACCGGAACCGGAACCGGAACCGGAACCAGAACCAGTACCAGAACCAGAACCAGAACCACCAGAACCAGAACCAGAACCAGAACCAGAACCACCAGAACCAGAACCAGAACCAGAACCAGAACCAGAACCGGAACCAGAACCAGAACTAGAACCACCAGAACAAGAACCAGAACCAGAACCACAACCACAACCACAACCACAACCAGAACCACCAGAACCAGAACCAGAACCGGAACCAGAACCAGAACCAGAACCGGGACCAGAACCAGAACCAGAACCGGAACCGGAACCAGAACCAGAACCAGAACCGGAACCAGCACCAGAACCAGAACCAGAACCAGAACCAGAACCGGAACCAGCACCAGAACCAGAACCGGAACCGGAACCAGAATCAGAACCAGAACCAGAACCAGAACCAGAACCAGAACCAGAACAGGAACCAGAACCGGAACCAGAACCAGAACCAGAACCGGAACCGGAACCAGAACCAGAACTAGAACCAGAACCACCAGAACCAGAACCAGGACCAGAACCAGAACCAGAACCAGAATCACCAGAACCAGAACCAGAACCGGAACCGGAACCAGAACCAGAACCAGAACCGGAACCAGAACCGGGACCAGAACCGGAACCAGAACCAGAACCAGAACCAGAACCAGAACCACTAGAACCAGAATCAGAACCAGAACCAGAACCGGAACCAGAACTAGAACCAGAACCAGAACCAGAACCGGAACCGGAACCGGAACCAGAACCGGAACCAGAACCAGAACCACCAGAACCAGAACCGGAACCAGAACTACCAGAACCAGAACCAGAACCGGAACCGGAACCGGAACCAGAACCAGAACCAGAACCAGAACCAGAACCGGAACGGGAACCGGAACCAGCACCAGAACCAGAACCGGAACCAGAACCGGAACCAGCACCAGAACCAGAACCGGAACCGGAACCGGAACCAGAACCAGAACCAAAACCAGAACCAGAACCGGAACCAGAACCAGAACCGTAACCAGAACCGGAACCAGCACAAGAACCAGAACCAGTACCACCAGAACTAGAATCAGAACCAGAACCACAACCAGATCCACAACCAGAACCACAACCAGAACCGGAATCACCAGAACCAGAACCAGAACCGGAACCAGAACCAGAACCAGAACCGGAACTAGAACCGGAACCAGAACCAGAACCAGAACCAGAACCGGAACCAGAACCAGAACCAGAACCTGAACCGGAACCGGAACCAGAACCACCAGAACCAGAACGAGAACCAGAACCAGATCCGGAACCAGAACCAGAACGACCAGAACCAGAACGAGAACCACAATCAGAACCGGAACCAGAACCAGAACCACCAGAACCAGAACCAGAACCGGAACCAGAACTACCAGAACCAGAACCGGAACCACAACCGGAACCAGAACCGGAACCAGAACCAGAACCAGAACCAGAACCAGAACCAGAATCAGAACCAGAACCACCAGAACTAGAACCGGTCCGGTCCTGTTTAATATCTTTATAGATGATCTGGATGAGGGGATTGAGTCCATCATCAGCAAGTTTGCTGATGATACCAAACTGGGAAGAAGGGTTGATCTGTTAGAGGGTAGGATGGCCCTGCAGAGGGACCTGGACAGATTGGAGAGATGGGCCGATTCCAATGGGATGATGTTTAATAAGTCCAAATGTCGGGTACTTCATTTTGGACACAACAATCCCATGCAGAGCTACAGACTGGGGACAGAGTGGCTGGAGAGTAGTGAGGCAGAAAGGGACCTGGGAGTGCTGGTTGACAGGAAGGTCAACATGAGCCAGCAGTGTGCCCAGGTGGCCAAGAAGGCCAATGGCATTCTGGCCTGCATCAGGAATAGTGTGGTGAGCAGAACCAGAGAAGTTATCGTCCCCCTGTACTCGGCACTAGTCAGACCTCATCTGGAATACTGTGTACAGTTCTGGGCCCCCCAGTTTGGGAAAGATGTCAGGATACTGGAATGTGTTCAGAGGAGGGCAACGAAGATGGTAAAGGGGCTGGAGCATAAGCCCTATGAGGAGCGACTGAGGGATTTGGGGCTGTTTAGTCTAAAGAAGAGGAGGCTCAGGGGAGACCTCATTGCTCTCTACAGCTACCTGAAAGGAGGTTGTAGTCGGTCAGGGGTTGGTCTCTTCTCTCAGGTGACCAGTGACAGAACAAGAGGGCATGGACTCAAGCTACGTCAGGGAAAGTTTAGGCTTGATGTGAGGAAGAAGTTCTTAACTGAAAGGGTGATTGGCCATTGGAATGCGTTGCCCAGGGAGGTGGTGGAGTCGCCGACCCTGGAGGTGTTTAAGGGGAGATTGGATGTGGCACTGAGTGCCATGGTTTAGATGATGGTTGGTGTTAGTGTTGGGTTATACGTTGGACTTGATGATCTCAGAGGTCCTTTCCAACCTTATCATACTGTGGTACTGTGATACTGTGATACTGTAACCAGAACCAGAAACAGAACCACCAGAACCAGAACCAGAACCAGAACCAGAACCAGAACCAGAACCAGAACCACCAGAACCAGAACCAGAACCAGAACCAGAACCAGAACCAGAACCAGAACCGGAACCAGAACCAGAACCAGAACCAGAACCACCAGAATCAGAACCAGAACCAGAACCAGAACCAGAACCAGAACCAGAACCGGAACCGGAACCAGAACCAGAACCAGAACCACCAGAATCAGAACCAGAACCAGAACCAGAACCAGAACCAGAACCAGAACCACCAGAACCAGAACCAGAACCAGAACCAAAACCAGAACCAGAACCGGAACCAGAACCAGAACTAGAACCACCAGAACCAGAACCAGAACCAGAACCAGAACCACAACCACAACCAAAACCACAACCACAACCAGAACCACCAGAACCAGAACCAGAACCGGAACCAGAACCAGAACCGGGACCAGCACCAGAACCAGAACCGGAACCGGAACCAGAACCAGAACCAGAACCAGAACCAGAACCAGAACCAGAACCGGAACTAGAAGCGGAACCAGAACCAGAACCAGAACCGGAACCAGAACCAGAACCAGAACCAGAAGAAGAACCGGAAACAGAACCGGAACCAGTACCAGAACCAGAACCAGAACCACCAGAACCAGAACCAGAACCAGAACCGGAACCAGAACCAGAACCAGAACCACTAGAACCAGAACCAGAACCAGAACCAGAACCAGAACCAGAACCACCAGAACCAGAACCAGAACCGGAACCGGAACCAGAACCAGAACCAGAACCAGAACCGGAACCAGCACCAGAACCAGAATCGGAACCAGAACCGGAACCAGCACCAGAACCAGAACCGGAACCGGAACCAGAACCAGAACCAGAACCAGAACCAGAACCAGAACCGGAACCGGAACCGGAACCGGAACCAGAACCAGAACCAGAACCAGAACCAGAACCAGAACCAGAACCAGTACCACCAGAACCAGAATCAGAACCAGAACCAGAACCGGAACCGGAACCAGAACCAGAACCAGAACTAGAACGAGAACCACCAGAACCAGAACCAGGACCAGAACCACAACCAGAACCAGAATCACCAGAACCAGAACCAGAACCGGAACCGGAACCAGAACCAGAACCAGAACCGGAACCAGAACCGGGACCAGCACCAGAGCCAAAACCGGAACCGGAACCAGAACCAGAACCAGAACCAGAACCACAACCAGAACCGGAACCAGAACCGGAACCAGAACCAGAACCAGAACCAGAACCAGAACGACCAGAACCAGAATCAGAACCAGAACCAGAACCGGAACCAAAACTAGAACCAGAACCAGAACCAGAACCGGAACCGGAACCGGAACCAGAACCGGAACCAGAACCAGAACCAGAACCAGAACCGGAACCGGAACCAGAACCAGAACCACCAGAATCAGAACCAAAACCGGAACCAGAACCAGCACCACCAGAACCAGAACCAGAACCGGACCTAGAACCGGAACCAGAACCAGAACCAGAACCAGAACCAGAACCAGAACCGGAACCGGAAAAAGAACCAGAACCAGTAACAGAACCAGAACAAGAACCACCAGAACCAGAACCAGAACCAGAACCAGAACCGGAACCGGAACCAGAACCGGAACCAGAACCAGAACCAGAACCAGAACCGGAACCGGAACCAGAACCAGAACCACCAGAATCAGAACCAAAACCGGAACCAGAACCAGTACCACCAGAACCAGAACCAGAACCAGAATAAGAACCGGAACAAGAACCGGTACCAGAACCAGAACCAGAACCGGATCCAGAACCAGAACCAGAACCAGAACCGGAACCGGAACCAGAACCAGAACCAGTACCAGAACCAGAACCAGAACCACCAGAACCAGAACCAGAACCAGAACCAGACCCACCAGAACCAGAACCAGAACCAGAACCAGAACCAGAACCAGAACCAGAACCAGAACTAGAACCACCAGAACCAGAACCAGAACCAGAACCAGAACCACAACCACAACCACAACCAGAACCACCAGAACCAGAACCAGAACCGGAACCAGAACCAGAACCAGAACCGGGACCAGCACCAGAACCAGAACCAGAACCAGATCAGGAACCGGAACCGGAACCAGAACCAGAACCAGAACCAGAACCACCAGAACCAGAACCAGAACGGGAACCAGAACCAGAACCAGAACCAGAACCGCCAGAATCAGAACCAGAACCAGAACCAGAACCAGAACCAGAACCAGAACCACCAGAACCAGAACCAGAACCAGAACCAGAACCTGAACCGGAACCAGAACCAGAACTAGAACCACCAGAACCAGAACCAGAACCAGAACCAGAACCACAACCACAACCAAAACCACAACCACAACCAGAACCACCAGAACAAGTCCAGAACCGGAACCAGAACCAGAACCAGAACCGGGACCAGCACCAGAACAAGAACCGGAACCGGAACCAGAACCAGAACCAGAACCAGAACCAGAACCAGAACCGAAACCGGAACCAGAACCGGAACCAGAACCAGAACCAGAACCACCAGAACCAGAACCAGAACCAGAACCAGAACCGGAACTAGAACCGGAACCAGAACCAGAACCAGAACCGGAACCAGAACCAGAACCAGAACAAGAACCGGAACCAGAACCGGAACCAGAACCAGAACCAGAACCGGAACCAGAACCAGAACCAGAACCAGAACCAGTACCATCAGAACCAGAATCAGAACCAGAACCAGAACCGGAACCGGAACCAGAACCAGAACCAGAACTAGAACGAGAACCACCAGAACCAGAACCAGGACCAGAACCACAACCAGAACCAGAATCACCAGAACCAGAACCAGAACCGGAACCGGAACCAGAACCAGAGCCAGAACCGGAACCAGAACCGGGACCAGCACCAGAGCCAGAACCGGAACCGGAACCAGAACCAGAACCAGAACCAGAACCACAACCAGAACCGGAACCAGAACCGGAACCAGAACCAGAACCAGAACGACCAGAACCAGAATCAGAACCAGAACCAGAACCGGAACCAGAACTAGAACCAGAACCAGAACCAGAACCGGAACCGGAACCGGAACCAGAACCGGAACCAGAACCAGAACCAGAACCAGAACCGGAACCGGAACCGGAACCAGAACCAGAACCACCAGAATCAGAACCAAAACCGGAACCAGAACCAGTACCACCAGAACCAGAACCAGAACCAGAACCGGACCTAGAACCGGAACCAGAACCAGAACCAGAACCAGAACCAGAACCAGAACCAGAACCGGAACCGGAACAAGAACCAGAACCTGTAACAGAACCAGAACAAGAACCACCAGAACCAGAACCAGAACCAGAACCGGAACCAGAACAAGAACCGGAACCAGAACCAGAACCGGAACCAGAACAAGAACCAGAACCAGAACCGGAACCAGCACCAGAACCAGACCCGGAACCAGAACCGGAACCAGAACCAGAACTAGAACCAGAACTGGAACCAGAACCGGAACCAGAACCAGAACCAAAACCAGTACCACCAGAACCAGAATCAGAACCAGAACCAGAACCGGAACCAGAACCGGAACCAGAACCAGAACTAGAACCAGAACCACCAGAACCAGAACCAGAACCAGAACCAGAACCACAACCAGAACCAGAATCACCAGAACCAGAACCAGAACCGGAACCACAACCAGAACCGGAACCAAAACCGGAACCAGAACCAGAACCAGAACCACCAGAATCAGAACCAGAACCAGAACCAGAACCAGAACCAGAACCAGAACCGGAACCGGAACCAGAACCAGAACCAGAACCGGAACCAGAACCAGAACCGGAACCGGAACCAGAACCAGAACCAGTACCAGAACCAGAACCAGAACCAGAACCACCAGAACCAGAACCAGAACCAGAACCAGAACCAGAACCAGAACCAGAACCAGAACCACCAGAATCAGAACCAGAACCAGAACCAGAACCAGAACCGGAACCGGAACCAGAACCAGAACCAGAACCAGAACCGGAACCAGCACCAGAACCAGAACCGGAACCAGAACCGGAACCAGCACCAGAACCAGAACCGGAACCGGAACCGGAACCAGAACCAGAACCAGAACCAGAACCGGAACCAGAAACAGAAACCAGAACCAGAACCGGAACCAGAACCAGAACCAGAACCAGAACCAGTACCACCAGAACTAGAATCAGAACCAGAACCAGAACCGGAACCGGAACCAGAACCAGAACCAGAACCAGAACTAGAACCAGAACCACCAGAACCAGAACCACAACCAGAACCACAACCAGAACCACAACCAGAACCAGAATCACCAGAACCAGAACCAGAACCGGAACCAGAACCAGAACCAGAACCGGAACTAGAACCGGAACCAGAACCAGAACCAGAACGGGAACCAGAACCAGAACCAGAACCAGAACCGGAACCGGAACCAGAACCAGAACCACCAGAACCAGAACGAGAACCAGAACCAGAACCGGAACCAGAACCAGAACCACCAGAACCAGAACCAGAACCGGAACCAGAACTACCAGAACCAGAACCAGAACCGGAACCGGAACCGGAACCGGAACCGGAACCAGAACCAGAACCAGAACCAGAACCAGAACCAGAACCGGAACCGGAACCAGAACCAGAACCAGAACCGGAACCGGAACCAGAACCAGAACCACCAGAACCAGAACGAGAACCACAATCAGAACCGGAACCAGAACCAGAACCACCAGAACCAGAACCAGAACCGGAACCAGAACTACCAGAACCAGAACCAGAACCGGAACCAGAACCAGAACCAGAACCAGAACCGGAACCGGAACCAGAACCAGAACCACCAGAACCAGAACGAGAACCAGAACCAGAACCGGAACCAGAACCAGAACCACCAGAACCAGAACCAGAACCGGAACCAGAACTACCAGAACCAGAACCAGAACCGGAACCGGAACCGGAACCGGAACCGGAACCAGAACCAGTACCAGAACCAGAACCAGAACCACCAGAACCAGAATCAGAACCAGAACCAGAACCAGAACCACCAGAACCAGAACCAGAACCAGAACCAGAACCAGAACCAGAACCAGAACCGGAACCAGAACCAGAACTAGAACCACCAGAACCAGAACCAGAACCAGAACCACAACCACAACCACAACCACAACCAGAACCACCAGAACCAGAACCAGAACCGGAACCAGAACCAGAACCAGAACCGGGACCAGAACCAGAACCAGAACCGGAACCGGAACCAGAACCAGAACCAGAACCGGAACCAGCACCAGAACCAGAACCAGAACCAGAACCGGAACCAGCACCAGAACCAGAACGGAAACCGGAACCAGAACCAGAACCAGAACCAGAACCAGAACCAGAACCAGAACCAGAACCAGAACAGGAACCAGAACCGGAACCAGAACCAGAACCAGAACCGGAACCGGAACCAGAACCAGAACCAGAACTAGAACCAGAACCACCAGAACCAGAACCAGGACCAGAACCAGAACCAGAACCAGAATCACCAGAACCAGAACCAGAACCGGAACCGGATCCAGAACCAGAACCAGAACCGGAACCAGAACCGGGACCAGAACCGGAACCAGAACCAGAACCAGAACCAGAACCAGAACCACTAGAACCAGAATCAGAACCAGAATCAGAACCGGAACCAGAACTAGAACCAGAACCAGAACCGGAACCGGAACCGGAACCGGAACCAGAACCGGAACCAGAACCAGAACCACCAGAACCAGAACCAGAACCGGAACCAGAACTACCAGAACCAGAACCAAAACCGGAACCGGAACCGGAACCGGAACCAGAACCAGAACCAGAACCAGAACCGGAACGGGAACCGGAACCAGCACCAGAACCAGAACCGGAACCAGAACCGGAACCAGCACCAGAACCAGAACCGGAACCGGAACCGGAACCAGAACCAGAACCAGAACCAGAACCGGAACCAGAACCAGAACCGTAACCAGAACCGGAACCAGCACCAGAACCAGAACCAGTACCACCAGAACTAGAATCAGAACCAGAACCACAACCAGATCCACAACCAGAACCACAACCAGAACCGGAATCACCAGAACCAGAACCAGAACCGGAACCAGAACCAGAACCAGAACCGGAACTAGAACCGGAACCAGAACCAGAACCAGAACCAGAACCGGAACCAGAACCAGAACCAGAACCTGAACCGGAACCGGAACCAGAACCACCAGAACCAGAACGAGAACCAGAACCAGAACCGGAACCAGAACCAGAACGACCAGAACCAGAACGAGAACCACAATCAGAACCGGAACCAGAACCAGAACCACCAGAACCAGAACCAGAACCGGAACCAGAACTACCAGAACCAGAACCGGAACCACAACCGGAACCAGAACCGGAACCAGAACCAGAACCAGAACCAGAACCAGAATCAGAACCAGAACCACCAGAACTAGAACCGGTCCGGTCTTGTTTAATATCTTTATAGATGATCTGGATGAGGGGATTGAGTCCATCATCAGCAAGTTTGCTGATGATACCAAACTGGGAAGAAGGGTTGATCTGTTAGAGGGTAGGATGGCCCTGCAGAGGGACCTGGACAGATTGGAGAGATGGGCCGATTCCAATGGGATGATGTTTAATAAGTCCAAATGTCGGGTACTTCATTTTGGACACAACAATCCCATGCAGAGCTACAGACTGGGGACAGAGTGGCTGGAGAGTAGTGAGGCAGAAAGGGACCTGGGAGTGCTGGTTGACAGGAAGGTCAACATGAGCCAGCAGTGTGCCCAGGTGGCCAAGAAGGCCAATGGCATTCTGGCCTGCATCAGGAATAGTGTGGTGAGCAGAACCAGAGAAGTGATCGTCCCCCTGTACTCGGCACTAGTCAGACCTCATCTGGAATACTGTGTACAGTTCTGGGCCCCCCAGTTTGGGAAAGATGTCAGGATACTGGAATGTGTTCAGAGGAGGGCAACGAAGATGGTAAAGGGGCTGGAGCATAAGCCCTATGAGGAGCGACTGAGGGAGTTGGGGCTGTTTAGTCTAAAGAAGAGGAGGCTCAGGGGAGACCTCATTGCTCTCTACAGCTACCTGAAAGGAGGTTGTAGTCGGTCAGGGGTTGGTCTCTTCTCTCAGGTGACCAGTGACAGAACAAGAGGGCATGGACTCAAGCTACGTCAGGGAAAGTTTAGGCTTGATGTGAGGAAGAAGTTCTTTACTGAAAGGGTGATTGGCCATTGGAATGCGTTGCCCAGGGAGGTGGTGGAGTCGCCGACCCTGGAGGTGTTTAAGGGGAGATTGGATGTGGCACTGAGTGCCATGGTTTAGATGATGGTTGGTGTTAGTGTTGGGTTATACGTTGGACTTGATGATCTCAGAGGTCCTTTCCAACCTTATCATACTGTGGTACTGTGATACTGTGATACTGTAACCAGAACCAGAAACAGAACCACCAGAACCAGAACCAGAACCAGAACCAGAACCAGAACCAGAACCAGAACCAGAACCACCAGAACCAGAACCAGAACCAGAACCAGAACCAGAACCAGAACCAGAACCGGAACCAGAACCAGAACCAGAACCAGAACCACCAGAATCAGAACCAGAACCAGAACCAGAACCAGAACCAGAACCGGAACCGGAACCAGAACCAGAACCAGAACCACCAGAATCAGAACCAGAACCAGAACCAGAACCAGAACCAGAACCAGAACCACCAGAACCAGAACCAGAACCAGAACCAAAACCAGAACCAGAACCGGAACCAGAACCAGAACCAGAACCACCAGAACCAGAACCAGAACCAGAACCAGAACCACAACCACAACCAAAACCACAACCACAACCAGAACCACCAGAACCAGAACCGGAACCAGAACCAGAACCAGAACCGGGACCAGAACCAGAACCAGAACCAGAACCAGAACCAGAACCAGAACCAGAACCGGAACCGGAACTAGAAGCGGAACCAGAACCAGAACCAGAACCGGAACCAGAACCAGAACCAGAACCAGAACAAGAACCGGAACCAGAACCGGAACCAGTACCAGAACCAGAACCAGAACCACCAGAACCAGAACCAGAACCAGAACCGGAACCAGAACCAGAACCAGAACCACTAGAACCAGAACCAGAACCAGAACCAGAACCAGAACCAGAACCACCAGAACCAGAACCAGAACCGGAACCGGAACCAGAACCAGAACCAAAACCGGAACCAGCACCAGAACCAGAATCGGAACCAGAACCGGAACCAGCACCAGAACCAGAACCGGAACCGGAACCAGAACCAGAACCAGAACCAGAACCAGAACCAGAACCAGAACCGGAACCGGAACCGGAACCGGAACCAGAACCAGAACCAGAACCAGTACCACCAGAACCAGAATCAGAACCAGAACCAGAACCGGAACCGGAACCAGAACCAGAACCAGAACTAGAACGAGAACCACGAGAACCAGAACCAGGACCAGAACCACAACCAGAACCAGAATCACCAGAACCAGAACCAGAACCGGAACCGGAACCAGAACCAGAACCAGAACCGGAACCAGAACCGGGACCAGCACCAGAGCCAGAACCGGAACCGGAACCAGAACCAGAACCAGAACCAGAACCACAACCAGAACCGGAACCAGAACCGGAACCAGAACCAGAACCAGAACCAGAACCAGAACCAGAACCAGAACCACCAGAATCAGAACCAAAACCGGAACCAGAACCAGTACCACCAGAACCAGAACCAGAACCAGAACCAGAACCAGAACCAGAACCAGAACCGGAACCAGAACCAGAACTAGAACCACCAGAACCAGAACCAGAACCAGAACCAGAACCAGAACCACAACCACAACCAGAACCACCAGAACCAGAACCAGAACCGGAACCAGAACCAGAACCAGAACCGGGACCAGCACCAGAACCAGAACCAGAACCAGATCAGGAACCGGAACCGGAACCAGAACCAGAACCAGAAACAGAACCACCAGAACCAGAACCAGAACGGGAACCAGAACCAGAACCAGAACCAGAACCACCAGAATCAGAACCAGAACCAGAACCAGAACCAGAACCAGAACCAGAACCAGAACCACCAGAACCAGAACCAGAACCAGAACCAGAACCAGAACCTGAACCGGAACCAGAACCAGAACTAGAACCACCAGAACCAGAACCAGAACCAGAACCAGAACCACAACCACAACCAAAACCACAACCACAACCAGAACCACCAGAACCAGTCCAGAACCGGAACCAGAACCAGAACCAGAACCGGGACCAGCACCAGAACCAGAACCGGAACCGGAACCGGAACCAGAACCAGAACCAGAACCAGAACCAGAACCAGAACCGGAACCGGAACCAGAACCGGAACCAGAACCAGAACCAGAACCACCAGAACCAGAACCAGAACCAGAACAGAACCGGAACTAGAACCGGAACCAGAACCAGAACCAGAACCAGAACCAGAACCAGAACCAGAACAAGAACCGGAACCAGAACCGGAAACAGAACCAGAACCAGAACCAGAACCGGAACCGGAACCAGAACCAGAACCACCAGAATCAGAACCAAAACCGGAACCAGAACCAGTACCACCAGAACCAGAACCAGAACCAGAATCAGAACCGGAACAAGAACCGGTACCAGAACCAGAACCAGAACCGGATCCAGAACCAGAACCAGAACCAGAACCGGAACCGGAACCAGAACCAGAACCAGTACCAGAACCAGAACCACCAGAACCAGAACCAGAACCAGAACCAGAACCAGAACCACCAGAACCAGAACCAGAACCAGAACCAGAACCAGAACCACAACCAGAACCACCAGAACCAGAACCAGAACCGGAACCAAAACCAGAACCAGAACCGGGACCAGCACCAGAACCAGAACCGGAACCGGAACCAGAACCAGAACCAGAACCGGAACCAGCACCAGAACCAGAACCAGAACCAGAACCGGAACCAGCACCAGAACCAGAACCGGAACCGGAACCAGAACCAGAACCAGAACCAGAACCAGAACCAGTACCATCAGAACCAGAATCAGAACGAGAACCAGAACCGGAACCGGAACCAGAACCAGAACCAGAACTAGAACGAGAACCACCAGAACCAGAACCAGGACCGGAACCAGCACCAGAACCAGAACCGGAACCAGAACCGGAACCAGCACCAGAACCAGAACCGGAACCGGAACCGGAACCAGAACCAGAACCAGAACCAGAACCGGAACCAGAACCAGAACCAGAACCAGAACCAGTACCACCAGAACTAGAATCAGAACCAGAACCAGAACCGGAACCGGAACCAGAACCAGAACCAGAACCAGAACTAGAACCAGAACCACCAGAACCAGAACCAGAACCAGAACCAGAACCACAACCAGAACCAGAATCACCAGAACCAGAACCAGAACCGGAACCACAACCAGAACCGGAACCAAAACCGGAACCAGAACCAGAACCAGAACCACCAGAATCAGAACCAGAACCAGAACCAGAACCAGAACCAGAACCAGAACCGGAACCGGAACCAGAACCAGAACCAGAACCTGAACCAGAACCAGAACCGGAACCGGAACCAGAACCAGAACCAGTACCAGAACCAGAACCAGAACCAGAACCACCAGAACCAGAACCAGAACCAGAACCAGAACCAGAACCAGAACCAGAACCAGAACCAGAACCACCAGAATCAGAACCAGAACCAGAACCAGAACCAGAACCGGAACCGGAACCAGAACCAGAACCAGAACCAGAACCGGAACCAGCACCAGAACCAGAACCGGAACCAGAACCGGAACCAGCACCAGAACCAGAACCGGAACCGGAACCAGAACCAGAACCAGAACCAGAACCGGAACCAGAACCAGAACCAGAACCAGAACCGGAACCAGAACCAGAACCAGAACCAGAACCAGTACCACCAGAACTAGAATCAGAACCAGAACCAGAACCGGAACCGGAACCAGAACCAGAACCAGAACCAGAACTAGAACCAGAACCACCAGAACCAGAACCACAACCAGAACCACAACCAGAACCACAACCAGAACCAGAATCACCAGAACCAGAACCAGAACCGGAACCAGAACCAGAACCAGAACCGGAACTAGAACCGGAACCAGAACCAGAACCAGAACGGGAACCAGAACCAGAACCAGAACCAGAACCGGAACCGGAACCAGAACCAGAACCACCAGAACCAGAACGAGAACCAGAACCAGAACCGGAACCAGAACCAGAACCACCAGAACCAGAACCAGAACCGGAACCAGAACTACCAGAACCAGAACCAGAACCGGAACCGGAACCGGAACCGGAACCGGAACCAGAAACAGAACCAGAACCAGAACCAGAACCGGAACCGGAACCAGAACCAGAACCAGAACCGGAACCGGAACCAGAACCAGAACTACCAGAACCAGAACGAGAACCACAATCAGAACCGGAACCAGAACCAGAACCACCAGAACCAGAACCAGAACCGGAACCAGAACTACCAGAACCAGAACCAGAACCGGAACCAGAACCAGAACCAGAACCAGAACCGGAACCGGAACCAGAACCAGAACCACCAGAACCAGAACGAGAACCAGAACCAGAACCGGAACCAGAACCAGAACCACCAGAACCAGAACCAGAACCGGAACCAGAACTGCCAGAACCAGAACCAGAACCGGAACCGGAACCGGAACCGGAACCAGAACCAGTACCAGAACCAGAACCAGAACCACCAGAACCAGAATCAGAACCAGAACCAGAACCAGAACCACCAGAACCAGAACCAGAACCAGAACCAGAACCAGAACCAGAACCGGAACCAGAACCAGAACTAGAACCACCAGAACCAGAACCAGAACCAGAACCACAACCACAACCACAACCACAACCAGAACCACCAGAACCAGAACCAGAACCGGAACCAGAACCAGAACCAGAACCGGGACCAGAACCAGAACCAGAACCGGAACCGGAACCAGAACCAGAACCAGAACCGGAACCAGCACCAGAACCAGAACCAGAACCAGAACCGGAACCAGCACCAGAACCAGAACGGAAACCGGAACCAGAACCAGAACCAGAACCAGAACCAGAACCAGAACCAGAACCAGAACCAGAACAGGAACCAGAACCGGAACCAGAACCAGAACCAGAACCGGAACCGGAACCAGAACCAGAACCAGAACTAGAACCAGAACCACCAGAACCAGAACCAGGACCAGAACCAGAACCAGAACCAGAATCACCAGAACCAGAACCAGAACCGGAACCGGATCCAGAACCAGAACCAGAACCGGAACCAGAACCGGGACCAGAACCGGAACCAGAACCAGAACCAGAACCAGAACCAGAACCACTAGAACCAGAATCAGAACCAGAATCAGAACCGGAACCAGAACTAGAACCAGAACCAGAACCGGAACCGCAACCGGAACCGGAACCAGAACCGGAACCAGAACCAGAACCACCAGAACCAGAACCAGAACCGGAACCAGAACTACCAGAACCAGAACCAAAACCGGAACCGGAACCGGAACCGGAACCAGAACCAGAACCAGAACCAGAACCGGAACGGGAACCGGAACCAGCACCAGAACCAGAACCGGAACCAGAACCGGAACCAGCACCAGAACCAGAACCGGAACCGGAACCGGAACCAGAACCAGAACCAGAACCAGAACCGGAACCAGAACCAGAACCGTAACCAGAACCGGAACCAGCACCAGAACCAGAACCAGTACCACCAGAACTAGAATCAGAACCAGAACCACAACCAGATCCACAACCAGAACCACAACCAGAACCGGAATCACCAGAACCAGAACCAGAACCGGAACCAGAACCAGAACCAGAACCGGAACTAGAACCGGAACCAGAACCAGAACCAGAACCAGAACCGGAACCAGAACCAGAACCAGAACCTGAACCGGAACCGGAACCAGAACCACCAGAACCAGAACGAGAACCAGAACCAGAACCGGAACCAGAACCAGAACGACCAGAACCAGAACGAGAACCACAATCAGAACCGGAACCAGAACCAGAACCACCAGAACCAGAACCAGAACCGGAACCAGAACTACCAGAACCAGAACCGGAACCACAACCGGAACCAGAACCGGAACCAGAACCAGAACCAGAACCAGAACCAGAATCAGAACCAGAACCACCAGAACTAGAACCGGTCCGGTCTTGTTTAATATCTTTATAGATGATCTGGATGAGGGGATTGAGTCCATCATCAGCAAGTTTGCTGATGATACCAAACTGGGAAGAAGGGTTGATCTGTTAGAGGGTAGGATGGCCCTGCAGAGGGACCTGGACAGATTGGAGAGATGGGCCGATTCCAATGGGATGATGTTTAATAAGTCCAAATGTCGGGTACTTCATTTTGGACACAACAATCCCATGCAGAGCTACAGACTGGGGACAGAGTGGCTGGAGAGTAGTGAGGCAGAAAGGGACCTGGGAGTGCTGGTTGACAGGAAGGTCAACATGAGCCAGCAGTGTGCCCAGGTGGCCAAGAAGGCCAATGGCATTCTGGCCTGCATCAGGAATAGTGTGGTGAGCAGAACCAGAGAAGTGATCGTCCCCCTGTACTCGGCACTAGTCAGACCTCATCTGGAATACTGTGTACAGTTCTGGGCCCCCCAGTTTGGGAAAGATGTCAGGATACTGGAATGTGTTCAGAGGAGGGCAACGAAGATGGTAAAGGGGCTGGAGCATAAGCCCTATGAGGAGCGACTGAGGGAGTTGGGGCTGTTTAGTCTAAAGAAGAGGAGGCTCAGGGGAGACCTCATTGCTCTCTACAGCTACCTGAAAGGAGGTTGTAGTCGGTCAGGGGTTGGTCTCTTCTCTCAGGTGACCAGTGACAGAACAAGAGGGCATGGACTCAAGCTACGTCAGGGAAAGTTTAGGCTTGATGTGAGGAAGAAGTTCTTTACTGAAAGGGTGATTGGCCATTGGAATGCGTTGCCCAGGGAGGTGGTGGAGTCGCCGACCCTGGAGGTGTTTAAGGGGAGATTGGATGTGGCACTGAGTGCCATGGTTTAGATGATGGTTGGTGTTAGTGTTGGGTTATACGTTGGACTTGATGATCTCAGAGGTCCTTTCCAACCTTATCATACTGTGGTACTGTGATACTGTGATACTGTAACCAGAACCAGAAACAGAACCACCAGAACCAGAACCAGAACCAGAACCAGAACCAGAACCAGAACCAGAACCAGAACCACCAGAACCAGAACCAGAACCAGAACCAGAACCAGAACCAGAACCAGAACCGGAACCAGAACCAGAACCAGAACCAGAACCACCAGAATCAGAACCAGAACCAGAACCAGAACCAGAACCAGAACCGGAACCGGAACCAGAACCAGAACCAGAACCACCAGAATCAGAACCAGAACCAGAACCAGAACCAGAACCAGAACCAGAACCAGAACCACCAGAACCAGAACCAGAACCAGAACCAAAACCAGAACCAGAACCGGAACCAGAACCAGAACCAGAACCACCAGAACCAGAACCAGAACCAGAACCAGAACCACAACCACAACCAAAACCACAACCACAACCAGAACCACCAGAACCAGAACCGGAACCAGAACCAGAACCAGAACCGGGACCAGAACCAGAACCAGAACCAGAACCAGAACCAGAACCAGAACCGGAACCGGAACTAGAAGCGGAACCAGAACCAGAACCAGAACCGGAACCAGAACCAGAACCAGAACCAGAACAAGAACCGGAACCAGAACCGGAACCAGTACCAGAACCAGAACCACCAGAACCAGAACCAGAACCAGAACCGGAACCAGAACCAGAACCAGAACCACTAGAACCAGAACCAGAACCAGAACCAGAACCAGAACCAGAACCACCAGAACCAGAACCAGAACCGGAACCGGAACCAGAACCAGAACCAAAACCGGAACCAGCACCAGAACCAGAATCGGAACCAGAACCGGAACCAGCACCAGAACCAGAACCGGAACCGGAACCAGAACCAGAACCAGAACCAGAACCAGAACCAGAACCAGAACCGGAACCGGAACCGGAACCGGAACCAGAACCAGAACCAGAACCAGTACCACCAGAACCAGAATCAGAACCAGAACCAGAACCGGAACCGGAACCAGAACCAGAACCAGAACTAGAACGAGAACCACGAGAACCAGAACCAGGACCAGAACCACAACCAGAACCAGAATCACCAGAACCAGAACCAGAACCGGAACCGGAACCAGAACCAGAACCAGAACCGGAACCAGAACCGGGACCAGCACCAGAACCAGAACCGGAACCGGAACCAGAACCAGAACCAGAACTAGAACCAGAACCACCAGAACCAGAACCAGGACCAGAACCAGAACCAGAACCAGAATCACCAGAACCAGAACCAGAACCGGAACCGGATCCAGAACCAGAACCAGAACCGGAACCAGAACCGGGACCAGAACCGGAACCAGAACCAGAACCAGAACCAGAACCAGAACCACTAGAACCAGAATCAGAACCAGAATCAGAACCGGAACCAGAACTAGAACCAGAACCAGAACCGGAACCGCAACCGGAACCGGAACCAGAACCGGAACCAGAACCAGAACCACCAGAACCAGAACCAGAACCGGAACCAGAACTACCAGAACCAGAACCAAAACCGGAACCGGAACCGGAACCGGAACCAGAACCAGAACCAGAACCAGAACCGGAACGGGAACCGGAACCAGCACCAGAACCAGAACCGGAACCAGAACCGGAACCAGCACCAGAACCAGAACCGGAACCGGAACCGGAACCAGAACCAGAACCAGAACCAGAACCGGAACCAGAACCAGAACCGTAACCAGAACCGGAACCAGCACCAGAACCAGAACCAGTACCACCAGAACTAGAATCAGAACCAGAACCACAACCAGATCCACAACCAGAACCACAACCAGAACCGGAATCACCAGAACCAGAACCAGAACCGGAACCAGAACCAGAACCAGAACCGGAACTAGAACCGGAACCAGAACCAGAACCAGAACCAGAACCGGAACCAGAACCAGAACCAGAACCTGAACCGGAACCGGAACCAGAACCACCAGAACCAGAACGAGAACCAGAACCAGAACCGGAACCAGAACCAGAACGACCAGAACCAGAACGAGTACCACAATCAGAACCGGAACCAGAACCAGAACCACCAGAACCAGAACCAGAACCGGAACCAGAACTACCAGAACCAGAACCGGAACCACAACCGGAACCAGAACCGGAACCAGAACCAGAACCAGAACCAGAACCAGAATCAGAACCAGAACCACCAGAACTAGAACCGGTCCGGTCTTGTTTAATATCTTTATAGATGATCTGGATGAGGGGATTGAGTCCATCATCAGCAAGTTTGCTGATGATACCAAACTGGGAAGAAGGGTTGATCTGTTAGAGGGTAGGATGGCCCTGCAGAGGGACCTGGACAGATTGGAGAGATGGGCCGATTCCAATGGGATGATGTTTAATAAGTCCAAATGTCGGGTACTTCATTTTGGACACAACAATCCCATGCAGAGCTACAGACTGGGGACAGAGTGGCTGGAGAGTAGTGAGGCAGAAAGGGACCTGGGAGTGCTGGTTGACAGGAAGGTCAACATGAGCCAGCAGTGTGCCCAGGTGGCCAAGAAGGCCAATGGCATTCTGGCCTGCATCAGGAATAGTGTGGTGAGCAGAACCAGAGAAGTGATCGTCCCCCTGTACTCGGCACTAGTCAGACCTCATCTGGAATACTGTGTACAGTTCTGGGCCCCCCAGTTTGGGAAAGATGTCAGGATACTGGAATGTGTTCAGAGGAGGGCAACGAAGATGGTAAAGGGGCTGGAGCATAAGCCCTATGAGGAGCGACTGAGGGAGTTGGGGCTGTTTAGTCTAAAGAAGAGGAGGCTCAGGGGAGACCTCATTGCTCTCTACAGCTACCTGAAAGGAGGTTGTAGTCGGTCAGGGGTTGGTCTCTTCTCTCAGGTGACCAGTGACAGAACAAGAGGGCATGGACTCAAGCTACGTCAGGGAAAGTTTAGGCTTGATGTGAGGAAGAAGTTCTTTACTGAAAGGGTGATTGGCCATTGGAATGCGTTGCCCAGGGAGGTGGTGGAGTCGCCGACCCTGGAGGTGTTTAAGGGGAGATTGGATGTGGCACTGAGTGCCATGGTTTAGATGATGGTTGGTGTTAGTGTTGGGTTATACGTTGGACTTGATGATCTCAGAGGTCCTTTCCAACCTTATCATACTGTGGTACTGTGATACTGTGATACTGTAACCAGAACCAGAAACAGAACCACCAGAACCAGAACCAGAACCAGAACCAGAACCAGAACCAGAACCAGAACCAGAACCACCAGAACCAGAACCAGAACCAGAACCAGAACCAGAACCAGAACCAGAACCGGAACCAGAACCAGAACCAGAACCAGAACCACCAGAATCAGAACCAGAACCAGAACCAGAACCAGAACCGGAACCGGAACCAGAACCAGAACCAGAACCACCAGAATCAGAACCAGAACCAGAACCAGAACCAGAACCAGAACCAGAACCACCAGAACCAGAACCAGAACCAGAACCAAAACCAGAACCAGAACCGGAACCAGAACCAGAACCAGAACCACCAGAACCAGAACCAGAACCAGAACCAGAACCACAACCACAACCAAAACCACAACCACAACCAGAACCACCAGAACCAGAACCGGAACCAGAACCAGAACCAGAACCGGGACCAGAACCAGAACCAGAACCAGAACCAGAACCAGAACCAGAACCGGAACCGGAACTAGAAGCGGAACCAGAACCAGAACCAGAACCGGAACCAGAACCAGAACCAGAACCAGAACAAGAACCGGAACCAGAACCGGAACCAGTACCAGAACCAGAACCAGAACCACCAGAACCAGAACCAGAACCAGAACCGGAACCAGAACCAGAACCAGAACCACTAGAACCAGAACCAGAACCAGAACCAGAACCAGAACCAGAACCACCAGAACCAGAACCAGAACCGGAACCGGAACCAGAACCAGAACCAAAACCGGAACCAGCACCAGAACCAGAATCGGAACCAGAACCGGAACCAGCACCAGAACCAGAACCGGAACCGGAACCAGAACCAGAACCAGAACCAGAACCAGAACCAGAACCAGAACCGGAACCGGAACCGGAACCGGAACCAGAACCAGAACCAGAACCAGTACCACCAGAACCAGAATCAGAACCAGAACCAGAACCGGAACCGGAACCAGAACCAGAACCAGAACTAGAACGAGAACCACGAGAACCAGAACCAGGACCAGAACCACAACCAGAACCAGAATCACCAGAACCAGAACCAGAACCGGAACCGGAACCAGAACCAGAACCAGAACCGGAACCAGAACCGGGACCAGCACCAGAGCCAGAACCGGAACCGGAACCAGAACCAGAACCAGAACCAGAACCACAACCAGAACCGGAACCAGAACCGGAACCAGAACCAGAACCAGAACCAGAACCAGAACCAGAACCAGAACCACCAGAATCAGAACCAAAACCGGAACCAGAACCAGTACCACCAGAACCAGAACCAGAACCAGAACCAGAACCAGAACCAGAACCAGAACCGGAACCAGAACCAGAACTAGAACCACCAGAACCAGAACCAGAACCAGAACCAGAACCAGAACCACAACCACAACCAGAACCACCAGAACCAGAACCAGAACCGGAACCAGAACCAGAACCAGAACCGGGACCAGCACCAGAACCAGAACCAGAACCAGATCAGGAACCGGAACCGGAACCAGAACCAGAACCAGAAACAGAACCACCAGAACCAGAACCAGAACGGGAACCAGAACCAGAACCAGAACCAGAACCACCAGAATCAGAACCAGAACCAGAACCAGAACCAGAACCAGAACCAGAACCAGAACCAGAACCACCAGAACCAGAACCAGAACCAGAACCAGAACCAGAACCTGAACCGGAACCAGAACCAGAACTAGAACCACCAGAACCAGAACCAGAACCAGAACCAGAACCACAACCACAACCAAAACCACAACCACAACCAGAACCACCAGAACCAGTCCAGAACCGGAACCAGAACCAGAACCAGAACCGGGACCAGCACCAGAACCAGAACCGGAACCGGAACCGGAACCAGAACCAGAACCAGAACCAGAACCAGAACCAGAACCGGAACCGGAACCAGAACCGGAACCAGAACCAGAACCAGAACCACCAGAACCAGAACCAGAACCAGAACAGAACCGGAACTAGAACCGGAACCAGAACCAGAACCAGAACCAGAACCAGAACCAGAACCAGAACAAGAACCGGAACCAGAACCGGAAACAGAACCAGAACCAGAACCAGAACCGGAACCGGAACCAGAACCAGAACCACCAGAATCAGAACCAAAACCGGAACCAGAACCAGTACCACCAGAACCAGAACCAGAACCAGAATCAGAACCGGAACAAGAACCAGTACCAGAACCAGAACCAGAACCGGATCCAGAACCAGAACCAGAACCAGAACCGGAACCGGAACCAGAACCAGAACCAGTACCAGAACCAGAACCACCAGAACCAGAACCAGAACCAGAACCAGAACCAGAACCACCAGAACCAGAACCAGAACCAGAACCAGAACCAGAACCACAACCAGAACCACCAGAACCAGAACCAGAACCGGAACCAAAACCAGAACCAGAACCGGGACCAGCACCAGAACCAGAACCGGAACCGGAACCAGAACCAGAACCAGAACCGGAACCAGCACCAGAACCAGAACCAGAACCAGAACCGGAACCAGCACCAGAACCAGAACCGGAACCGGAACCAGAACCAGAACCAGAACCAGAACCAGAACCAGTACCATCAGAACCAGAATCAGAACGAGAACCAGAACCGGAACCGGAACCAGAACCAGAACCAGAACTAGAACGAGAACCACCAGAACCAGAACCAGGACCGGAACCAGCACCAGAACCAGAACCGGAACCAGAACCGGAACCAGCACCAGAACCAGAACCGGAACCGGAACCGGAACCAGAACCAGAACCAGAACCAGAACCGGAACCAGAACCAGAACCAGAACCAGAACCAGTACCACCAGAACTAGAATCAGAACCAGAACCAGAACCGGAACCGGAACCAGAACCAGAACCAGAACCAGAACTAGAACCAGAACCACCAGAACCAGAACCAGAACCGGAACCAGAACCAGAACCAGAACCGGAACTAGAACCGGAACCAGAACCAGAACCAGAACGGGAACCAGAACCAGAACCAGAACCAGAACCGGAACCAGAACAAGAACCGGAACCAGAACCAGAACCGGAACCAGAACAAGAACCAGAACCAGAACCGGAACCAGCACCAGAACCAGACCCGGAACCAGAACCGGAACCAGAACCAGAACTAGAACCAGAACTGGAACCAGAACCGGAACCAGAACCAGAACCAAAACCAGTACCACCAGAACCAGAATCAGAACCAGAACCAGAACCGGAACCAGAACCGGAACCAGAACCAGAACTAGAACCAGAACCACCAGAACCAGAACCAGAACCAGAACCAGAACCACAACCAGAACCAGAATCACCAGAACCAGAACCAGAACCGGAACCACAACCAGAACCGGAACCAAAACCGGAACCAGAACCAGAACCAGAACCACCAGAATCAGAACCAGAACCAGAACCAGAACCAGAACCAGAACCGGAACCGGAACCAGAACCAGAACCAGAACCGGAACCAGAACCAGAACCGGAACCGGAACCAGAACCAGAACCAGTACCAGAACCAGAACCAGAACCAGAACCACCAGAACCAGAACCAGAACCAGAACCAGAACCAGAACCAGAACCAGAACCAGAACCACCAGAATCAGAACCAGAACCAGAACCAGAACCAGAACCGGAACCGGAACCAGAACCAGAACCAGAACCAGAACCGGAACCAGCACCAGAACCAGAACCGGAACCAGAACCGGAACCAGCACCAGAACCAGAACCGGAACCGGAACCGGAACCAGAACCAGAACCAGAACCAGAACCGGAACCAGAACCAGAACCAGAACCAGAACCGGAACCAGAACCAGAACCAGAACCAGAACCAGTACCACCAGAACTAGAATCAGAACCAGAACCAGAACCGGAACCGGAACCAGAACCAGAACCAGAACCAGAACTAGAACCAGAACCACCAGAACCAGAACCACAACCAGAACCACAACCAGAACCAGAACCAGAACCAGAATCACCAGAACCAGAACCAGAACCGGAACCAGAACCAGAACCAGAACCGGAACTAGAACCGGAACCAGAACCAGAACCAGAACGGGAACCAGAACCAGAACCAGAACCAGAACCGGAACCGGAACCAGAACCAGAACCACCAGAACCAGAACGAGAACCAGAACCAGAACCGGAACCAGAACCAGAACCGCCAGAACCAGAACCAGAACCGGAACCAGAACTACCAGAACCAGAACCAGAACCGGAACCGGAACCGGAACCGGAACCGGAACCGGAACCAGAACCAGAACCAGAACCAGAACCGGAACCGGAACCAGAACCAGAACCAGAACCGGAACCGGAACCAGAACCAGAACCACCAGAACCAGAACGAGAACCACAATCAGAACCGGAACCAGAACCAGAACCACCAGAACCAGAACCAGAACCGGAACCAGAACTACCAGAACCAGAACCAGAACCGGAACCAGAACCAGAACCAGAACCAGAACCGGAACCGGAACCAGAACCAGAACCACCAGAACCAGAACGAGAACCAGAACCAGAACCGGAACCAGAACCAGAACCACCAGAACCAGAACCAGAACCGGAACCAGAACTACCAGAACCAGAACCAGAACCGGAACCGGAACCGGAACCGGAACCAGAACCAGTACCAGAACCAGAACCAGAACCACCAGAACCAGAATCAGAACCAGAACCAGAACCAGAACCACCAGAACCAGAACCAGAACCAGAACCAGAACCAGAACCAGAACCAGAACCGGAACCAGAACCAGAACTAGAACCACCAGAACCAGAACCAGAACCAGAACCAGAACCACAACCACAACCACAACCAGAACCACCAGAACCAGAACCAGAACCGGAACCAGAACCACAACCACAACCACAACCAGAACCAGAACCAGAACCGGAACCGGAACCAGAACCAGAACCAGAACCGGAACCAGCACCAGAACCAGAACCAGAACCAGAACCGGAACCAGCACCAGAACCAGAACGGAAACCGGAACCAGAACCAGAACCAGAACCAGAACCAGAACCAGAACCAGAACCAGAACCAGAACCAGAACAGGAACCAGAACCGGAACCAGAACAAGAACCGGAACCGGAACCAGAACCAGAACCAGAACTAGAACCAGAACCACCAGAACCGGAACCAGAACAAGAACCGGAACCAGAACCAGAACCGGAACCAGAACAAGAACCGGAACCGGAACCAGAACCAGAACCAGAACTAGAACCAGAACCACCAGAACCAGAACCAGGACCAGAACCAGAACCAGAACCAGAATCACCAGAACCAGAACCAGAACCGGAACCGGATCCAGAACCAGAACCAGAACCGGAACCAGAACCGGGACCAGAACCGGAACCAGAACCAGAACCAGAACCAGAACCAGAACCACTAGAACCAGAACCAGAACCAGAATCAGAACCGGAACCAGAACTAGAACCAGAACCAGAACCGGAACCGCAACCGGAACCGGAACCAGAACCGGAACCAGAACCAGAACCACCAGAACCAGAACCAGAACCGGAACCAGAACTACCAGAACCAGAACCAAAACCGGAACCGGAACCGGAACCGGAACCAGAACCAGAACTAGAACGAGAACCACCAGAACCAGAACCAGGACCGGAACCAGCACCAGAACCAGAACCGGAACCAGAACCGGAACCAGCACCAGAACCAGAACCGGAACCGGAACCGGAACCAGAACCAGAACCAGAACCAGAACCGGAACCAGAACCAGAACCAGAACCAGAACCAGTACCACCAGAACTAGAATCAGAACCAGAACCAGAACCGGAACCGGAACCAGAACCAGAACCAGAACCAGAACTAGAACCAGAACCACCAGAACCAGAACCAGAACCGGAACCAGAACCAGAACCAGAACCGGAACTAGAACCGGAACCAGAACCAGAACCAGAACGGGAACCAGAACCAGAACCAGAACCGGAACCAGAACAAGAACCGGAACCAGAACCAGAACCGGAACCAGAACAAGAACCAGAACCAGAACCGTAACCAGCACCAGAACCAGACCTGGAACCAGAACCGGAACCAGAACCAGAACTAGAACCAGAACTGGAACCAGAACCGGAACCAGAACCAGAACCAAAACCAGTACCACCAGAACCAGAATCAGAACCAGAACCAGAACCGGAACCAGAACCGGAACCAGAACCAGAACTAGAACCAGAACCACCAGAACCAGAACCAGAACCAGAACCAGAACCACAACCAGAACCAGAATCACCAGAACCAGAACCAGAACCGGAACCACAACCAGAACCGGAACCAAAACCGGAACCAGAACCAGAACCAGAACCACCAGAATCAGAACCAGAACCAGAACCAGAACCAGAACCAGAACCGGAACCGGAACCAGAACCAGAACCAGAACCGGAACCAGAACCAGAACCGGAACCGGAACCAGAACCAGAACCAGTACCAGAACCAGAACCAGAACCAGAACCACCAGAACCAGAACCACAACCAGAACCAGACCCAGAACCAGAACCAGAACCAGAACCACCAGAATCAGAACCAGAACCAGAACCAGAACCAGAACCGGAACCGGAACCAGAACCAGAACCAGAACCAGAACCGGAACCAGCACCAGAACCAGAACCGGAACCAGAACCGGAACCAGCACCAGAACCAGAACCGGAACCGGAACCGGAACCAGAACCAGAACCAGAACCAGAACCGGAACCAGAACCAGAACCAGAACCAGAACCGGAACCAGAACCAGAACCAGAACCAGAACCAGTACCACCAGAACTAGAATCAGAACCAGAACCAGAACCGGAACCGGAACCAGAACCAGAACCAGAACCAGAACTAGAACCAGAAACACCAGAACCAGAACCACAACCAGAACCACAACCAGAACCACAACCAGAACCAGAATCACCAGAACCAGAACCAGAACCGGAACCAGAACCAGAACCAGAACCGGAACTAGAACCGGAACCAGAACCAGAACCAGAACGGGAACCAGAACCAGAACCAGAACCAGAACCGGAACCGGAACCAGAACCAGAACCACCAGAACCAGAACGAGAACCAGAACCAGAACCGGAACCAGAACCAGAACCACCAGAACCAGAACCAGAACCGGAACCAGAACTACCAGAACCAGAACCAGAACCGGAACCGGAACCGGAACCGGAACCGGAACCGGAACCAGAACCAGAACCAGAACCAGAACCGGAACCGGAACCAGAACCAGAACCAGAACCGGAACCGGAACCAGAACCAGAACCACCAGAACCAGAACGAGAACCACAATCAGAACCGGAACCAGAACCAGAACCACCAGAACCAGAACCAGAACCGGAACCAGAACTACCAGAACCAGAACCAGAACCGGAACCAGAACCAGAACCAGAACCAGAACCGGAACCGGAACCAGAACCAGAACCACCAGAACCAGAACGAGAACCAGAACCAGAACCGGAACCAGAACCAGAACCACCAGAACCAGAACCAGAACCGGAACCAGAACTACCAGAACCAGAACCAGAACCGGAACCGGAACCGGAACCGGAACCAGAACCAGTACCAGAACCAGAACCAGAACCACCAGAACCAGAATCAGAACCAGAACCAGAACCAGAACCACCAGAACCAGAACCAGAACCAGAACCAGAACCAGAACCAGAACCAGAACCGGAACCAGAACCAGAACTAGAACCACCAGAACCAGAACCAGAACCAGAACCAGAACCACAACCACAACCACAACCAGAACCACCAGAACCAGAACCAGAACCGGAACCAGAACCACAACCACAACCACAACCAGAACCAGAACCAGAACCGGAACCGGAACCAGAACCAGAACCAGAACCGGAACCAGCACCAGAACCAGAACCAGAACCAGAACCGGAACCAGCACCAGAACCAGAACGGAAACCGGAACCAGAACCAGAACCAGAACCAGAACCAGAACCAGAACCAGAACCAGAACCAGAACAGGAACCAGAACCGGAACCAGAACCAGAACCAGAACCGGAACCGGAACCAGAACCAGAACCAGAACTAGAACCAGAACCACCAGAACCAGAACCAGGACCAGAACCAGAACCAGAACCAGAATCACCAGAACCAGAACCAGAACCGGAACCGGATCCAGAACCAGAACCAGAACCGGAACCAGAACCGGGACCAGAACCGGAACCAGAACCAGAACCAGAACCAGAACCAGAACCACTAGAACCAGAACCAGAACCAGAATCAGAACCGGAACCAGAACTAGAACCAGAACCAGAACCGGAACCGCAACCGGAACCGGAACCAGAACCGGAACCAGAACCAGAACCACCAGAACCAGAACCAGAACCGGAACCAGAACTACCAGAACCAGAACCAAAACCGGAACCGGAACCGGAACCGGAACCAGAACCAGAACCAGAACCAGAACCGGAACGGGAACCGGAACCAGCACCAGAACCAGAACCGGAACCAGAACCGGAACCAGCACCAGAACCAGAACCGGAACCGGAACCAGAACCAGAACCAGAACCAGAACCGGAACCAGAACCAGAACCGTAACCAGAACCGGAACCAGCACCAGAACCAGAACCAGTACCACCAGAACTAGAATCAGAACCAGAACCACAACCAGATCCACAACCAGAACCACAACCAGAACCGGAATCACCAGAACCAGAACCAGAACCGGAACCAGAACCAGAACCAGAACCGGAACTAGAACCGGAACCAGAACCAGAACCAGAACCAGAACCGGAACCAGAACCAGAACCAGAACCTGAACCGGAACCGGAACCAGAACCACCAGAACCAGAACGAGAACCAGAACCAGAACCGGAACCAGAACCAGAACGACCAGAACCAGAACGAGAACCACAATCAGAACCGGAACCAGAACCAGAACCACCAGAACCAGAACCAGAACCGGAACCAGAACTACCAGAACCAGAACCGGAACCACAACCGGAACCAGAACCGGAACCAGAACCAGAACCAGAACCAGAACCAGAATCAGAACCAGAACCACCAGAACTAGAACCGGTCCGGTCTTGTTTAATATCTTTATAGATGATCTGGATGAGGGGATTGAGTCCATCATCAGCAAGTTTGCTGATGATACCAAACTGGGAAGAAGGGTTGATCTGTTAGAGGGTAGGATGGCCCTGCAGAGGGACCTGGACAGATTGGAGAGATGGGCCGATTCCAATGGGATGATGTTTAATAAGTCCAAATGTCGGGTACTTCATTTTGGACACAACAATCCCATGCAGAGCTACAGACTGGGGACAGAGTGGCTGGAGAGTAGTGAGGCAGACAGGGACCTGGGAGTGCTGGTTGACAGGAAGGTCAACATGAGCCAGCAGTGTGCCCAGGTGGCCAAGAAGGCCAATGGCATTCTGGCCTGCATCAGGAATAGTGTGGTGAGCAGAACCAGAGAAGTGATCGTCCCCCTGTACTCGGCACTAGTCAGACCTCATCTGGAATACTGTGTACAGTTCTGGGCCCCCCAGTTTGGGAAAGATGTCAGGATACTGGAATGTGTTCAGAGGAGGGCAACGAAGATGGTAAAGGGGCTGGAGCATAAGCCCTATGAGGAGCGACTGAGGGAGTTGGGGCTGTTTAGTCTAAAGAAGAGGAGGCTCAGGGGAGACCTCATTGCTCTCTACAGCTACCTGAAAGGAGGTTGTAGTCGGTCAGGGGTTGGTCTCTTCTCTCAGGTGACCAGTGACAGAACAAGAGGGCATGGACTCAAGCTACGTCAGGGAAAGTTTAGGCTTGATGTGAGGAAGAAGTTCTTTACTGAAAGGGTGATTGGCCATTGGAATGCGTTGCCCAGGGAGGTGGTGGAGTCGCCGACCCTGGAGGTGTTTAAGGGGAGATTGGATGTGGCACTGAGTGCCATGGTTTAGATGATGGTTGGTGTTAGTGTTGGGTTATACGTTGGACTTGATGATCTCAGAGGTCCTTTCCAACCTTATCATACTGTGGTATTGTGATACTGTGATACTGTAACCAGAACCAGAAACAGAACCACCAGAACCAGAACCAGAACCAGAACCAGAACCAGAACCAGAACCAGAACCAGAACCAGAACCACCAGAACCAGAACCAGAACCAGAACCAGAACCAGAACCAGAACCAGAACCGGAACCAGAACCAGAACCAGAACCAGAACCACCAGAATCAGAACCAGAAACAGAACCAGAACCAGAACCAGAACCGGAACCGGAACCAGAACCAGAACCAGAACCACCAGAATCAGAACCAGAACCAGAACCAGAACCAGAACCAGAACCAGAACCACCAGAACCAGAACCAGAACCAGAACCAAAACCAGAACCAGAACCGGAACCAGAACCAGAACCAGAACCACCAGAACCAGAACCAGAACCAGAACCAGAACCACAACCACAACCAAAACCACAACCACAACCAGAACCACCAGAACCAGAACCGGAACCAGAACCAGAACCAGAACCGGGACCAGAACCAGAACCAGAACCAGAACCAGAACCAGAACCAGAACCGGAACCGGAACTAGAAGCGGAACCAGAACCAGAACCAGAACCGGAACCAGAACCAGAACCAGAACCAGAACAAGAACCGGAACCAGAACCGGAACCAGTACCAGAACCAGAACCAGAACCACCAGAACCAGAACCAGAACCAGAACCGGAACCAGAACCAGAACCAGAACCACTAGAACCAGAACCAGAACCAGAACCAGAACCAGAACCAGAACCAGAACCACCAGAACCAGAACCAGAACCGGAACCGGAACCAGAACCAGAACCAAAACCGGAACCAGCACCAGAACCAGAATCGGAACCAGAACCGGAACCAGCACCAGAACCAGAACCGGAACCGGAACCAGAACCAGAACCAGAACCAGAACCAGAACCAGAACCAGAACCGGAACCGGAACCGGAACCGGAACCAGAACCAGAACCAGAACCAGTACCACCAGAACCAGAATCAGAACCAGAACCAGAACCGGAACCGGAACCAGAACCAGAACCAGAACTAGAACGAGAACCACGAGAACCAGAACCAGGACCAGAACCACAACCAGAACCAGAATCACCAGAACCAGAACCAGAACCGGAACCGGAACCAGAACCAGAACCAGAACCGGAACCAGAACCGGGACCAGCACCAGAGCCAGAACCGGAACCGGAACCAGAACCAGAACCAGAACCAGAACCACAACCAGAACCGGAACCAGAACCGGAACCAGAACCAGAACCAGAACCAGAACCGGAACCAGAACCGGAACCAGAACCAGAACCAGAACCAGTACCACCAGAACTAGAATCAGAACCAGAACCGGAACCGGAACCGGAACCAGAACCGGAACCAGAACCAGAACCGGAACCAGAACCACCAGAACCAGAACCAGAACCACAACCACAACCAGAACCACAACCAGAAACAGAATCACTAGAACCAGAACCAGAACCGGAACCAAAACCAGAACCGGAACTAGAACCGGAACCAGAACCAGAACCAGAACCAGAACCGGAACCAGAACCAGAACCAGAACCAGAACCAGAACCGGATCCGGAACCAGAACCACCAGAACCAGAACGAGAACCAGAACCAGAACCGGAACCAGAACCAGAACCACCAGAACCAGAACCAGAACCGGAACCAGAACTACCAGAACCAGAACCAGAACCGGAACCGGAACCAGAACCAGAACCAGAACCAGAACCGGAACCAGAACCAGAACCAGAACCAGAACCAGAATCGGAACTAGAACCGGAACCGGAACCGGAACCAGAACCAGAACCACCAGAACCAGAACGAGAACCACAATCAGATCCGGAACCAGAACCAGAACCACCAGAGCCAGAACCAGAACCGGAACCAGAACTACCAGAACCAGAACCGGAACCGGAACCGGAACCAGAACCAGAACCAGAACCAGAACCAGAACCAGAACCAGAACCACCAGAACTAGAACCGGTCCGGTCCTGTTTAATATCTTTATAGATGATCTGGATGAGGGGATTGAGTCCATCATCAGCAAGTTTGCTGATGATACCAAACTGGGAAGAAGGGTTGATCTGTTAGAGGGTAGGATGGCCCTGCAGAGGGACCTGGACAGATTGGAGAGATGGGCCGATTCCAATGGGATGATGTTTAATAAGTCCAAATGTCGGGTACTTCATTTTGGACACAACAATCCCATGCAGAGCTACAGACTGGGGACAGAGTGGCTGGAGAGTAGTGAGGCAGAAAGGGACCTGGGAGTGCTGGTTGACAGGAAGCTCAACATGAGCCAGCAGTGTGCCCAGGTGGCCAAGAAGGCCAATGGCATTCTGGCCTGCATCAGGAATAGTGTGGTGAGCAGAACCAGAGAAGTTATCGTCCCCCTGTACTCGGCACTAGTCAGACCTCATCTGGAATACTGTGTACAGTTCTGGGCCCCCCAGTTTGGGAAAGATGTCAGGATACTGGAATGTGTTCAGAGGAGGGCAACGAAGATGGTAAAGGGGCTGGAGCATAAGCCCTATGAGGAGCGACTGAGGGAGTTGGGGCTGTTTAGTCTAAAGAAGAGGAGGCTCAGGGGAGACCTCATTGCTCTCTACAGCTACCTGAAAGGAGGTTGTAGTCGGTCAGGGGTTGGTCTCTTCTCTCAGGTGACCAGTGACAGAACAAGAGGGCATGGACTCAAGCTACGTCAGGGAAAGTTTAGGCTTGATGTGAGGAAGAAGTTCTTTACTGAAAGGGTGATTGGCCATTGGAATGCGTTGCCCAGGGAGGTGGTGGAGTCGCCGACCCTGGAGGTGTTTAAGGGGAGATTGGATGTGGCACTGAGTGCCATGGTTTAGATGATGGTTGGTGTTAGTGTTGGGTTATACGTTGGACTTGATGATCTCAGAGGTCCTTTCCAACCTTATCATACTGTGGTACTGTGATACTGTGATACGGTAACCAGAACCAGAAACAGAACCACCAGAACCAGAACCAGAACCAGAACCAGAACCAGAACCAGAACCAGAACCAGAACCACCAGAACCAGAACCAGAACCAGAACCAGAACCAGAACCAGAACCGGAACCAGAACCAGAACCAGAACCAGAACCAGAACCAGAACCACCAGAATCAGAACCAGAACCAGAACCAGAACCAGAATCGGAACCGGATCCGGAACCAGAACCAGAACCAGAACCACCAGAATCAGAACCAGAACCAGAACCAGAACCAGAACCAGAACCAGAACCACCAGAACCAGAACCAGAACCAGAACCAGAACCAGAACCAGAACCGGAACCAGAACCAGAACTAGAACCACCAGAACCAGAAACAGAACCAGAACCAGAACCACAACAACAACCAAAACCACAACCACAACCAGAACCACCAGAACCAGAACCAGAACCGGAACCAGAACCAGAACCAGAACCGGGACCAGCACCAGAACCAGAACCGGAACCGGAACCAGAACCAGAACCAGAACCAGAACCAGAACCAGAACCAGAACCAGAACCGGAACTAGAACCGGAACCAGAACCAGAACCAGAACCGGAACCAGAACCAGAACCAGAACCAGAACAAGAACCGGAACCAGAACCGGAACCAGTACCAGAACCAGAACCAGAACCACCAGAACCAGAACCAGAACCAGAACCGGAACCAGAACCAGAACCAGAACCACTAGAACCAGAACCAGAACCAGAACCAGAACCAGAACCAGAACCAGAACCACCAGAACCAGAACCAGAACCGGAACCGGAACCAGAACCAGAACCAGAACCGGAACCAGCACCAGAACCAGAATCGGAACCAGAACCGGAACCAGCACCAGAACCAGAACCGGAACCGGAACCAGAACCAGAACCAGAACCAGAACCAGAACCAGAACCGGAACCGGAACCGGAACCAGAACCAGAACCAGAACCAGAACCAGAACCGGAACCGGAACCAGAACCAGAACCAGAACTAGAACGAGAACCACCAGAACCAGAACCAGGGCCAGAACCACAACCAGAACCAGAATCACCAGAACCAGAACCAGAAACGGAACCGGAACCAGAACCAGAACCAGAACCGGAACCAGAACCGGGACCAGCACCAGAGCCAGAACCGGAACCGGAACCAGAACCAGAACCAGAACCAGAACCACAAGCAGAACCGGAACCAGAACCGGAACCAGAACCAGAACCAGAACCAGAACCAGAACGACCAGAACCAGAATCAGAACAAGAACCAGAACCGGAACCAAAACTAGAACCAGAACCAGAACCAGAACCGGAACCGGAACCGGAACCAGAACCGGAACCAGAACCAGAACCAGAACCAGAACCAGAACCGGAACCGGAACCGGAACCAGAACCGGAACCAGAACCAGAACCAGAACCAGAACCGGAACCAGAACCAGAACCGGAACCACCAGAATCAGAACCAAAACCGGAACCAGAACCAGTACCACCAGAACCAGAACCAGAACCAGAATCAGAACCGGAACAAGAACCAGAACCGGAACCGGAACCAGAACCAGAACCAGTACCAGAACCAGTTCCAGAACCACCAGAACCAGAACCAGAACCAGAACCAGAACCAGAACCGGAACCAGAACCAGAACCGGAACCGGAACCAGAACCAGAACCAGTACCAGAACCAGAACCAGAACCACCAGAACCAGAACCAGAACCAGAACCAGAACCAGAACCAGAACCAGAACCACCAGAATCAGAACCAGAACCAGAACCAGAACCAGAACCGGAACCGGAACCAGAACCAGAACCAGAACCAGTACCACCAGAACCAGAATCAGAACCAGAACCAGAACCGGAACCGGAACCAGAACCAGAACCAGAACTAGAACGAGAACCACGAGAACCAGAACCAGGACCAGAACCACAACCAGAACCAGAATCACCAGAACCAGAACCAGAACCGGAACCGGAACCAGAACCAGAACCAGAACCGGAACCAGAACCGGGACCAGCACCAGAGCCAGAACCGGAACCGGAACCAGAACCAGAACCAGAACCAGAACCACAACCAGAACCGGAACCAGAACCGGAACCGGAACCAGAACCAGAACCAGAACCAGAACCGGAACCAGAACCGGAACCAGAACCAGAACCAGAACCAGTACCACCAGAACTAGAATCAGAACCAGAACCGGAACCGGAACCGGAACCAGAACCGGAACCAGAACCAGAACCGGAACCAGAACCACCAGAACCAGAACCAGAACCACAACCACAACCAGAACCACAACCAGAAACAGAATCACTAGAACCAGAACCAGAACCGGAACCAAAACCAGAACCGGAACTAGAACCGGAACCAGAACCAGAACCAGAACCAGAACCGGAACCAGAACCAGAACCAGAACCAGAACCAGAACCGGATCCGGAACCAGAACCACCAGAACCAGAACGAGAACCAGAACCAGAACCGGAACCAGAACCAGAACCACCAGAACCAGAACCAGAACCGGAACCAGAACTACCAGAACCAGAACCAGAACCGGAACCGGAACCGGAACCAGAACCAGAACCAGAACCAGAACCGGAACCAGAACCAGAACCAGAACCAGAACCAGAATCGGAACTAGAACCGGAACCGGAACCGGAACCAGAACCAGAACCACCAGAACCAGAACGAGAACCACAATCAGATCCGGAACCAGAACCAGAACCACCAGAGCCAGAACCAGAACCGGAACCAGAACTACCAGAACCAGAACCGGAACCGGAACCGGAACCAGAACCAGAACCAGAACCAGAACCAGAACCAGAACCAGAACCACCAGAACTAGAACCGGTCCGGTCCTGTTTAATATCTTTATAGATGATCTGGATGAGGGGATTGAGTCCATCATCAGCAAGTTTGCTGATGATACCAAACTGGGAAGAAGGGTTGATCTGTTAGAGGGTAGGATGGCCCTGCAGAGGGACCTGGACAGATTGGAGAGATGGGCCGATTCCAATGGGATGATGTTTAATAAGTCCAAATGTCGGGTACTTCATTTTGGACACAACAATCCCATGCAGAGCTACAGACTGGGGACAGAGTGGCTGGAGAGTAGTGAGGCAGAAAGGGACCTGGGAGTGCTGGTTGACAGGAAGCTCAACATGAGCCAGCAGTGTGCCCAGGTGGCCAAGAAGGCCAATGGCATTCTGGCCTGCATCAGGAATAGTGTGGTGAGCAGAACCAGAGAAGTTATCGTCCCCCTGTACTCGGCACTAGTCAGACCTCATCTGGAATACTGTGTACAGTTCTGGGCCCCCCAGTTTGGGAAAGATGTCAGGATACTGGAATGTGTTCAGAGGAGGGCAACGAAGATGGTAAAGGGGCTGGAGCATAAGCCCTATGAGGAGCGACTGAGGGAGTTGGGGCTGTTTAGTCTAAAGAAGAGGAGGCTCAGGGGAGACCTCATTGCTCTCTACAGCTACCTGAAAGGAGGTTGTAGTCGGTCAGGGGTTGGTCTCTTCTCTCAGGTGACCAGTGACAGAACAAGAGGGCATGGACTCAAGCTACGTCAGGGAAAGTTTAGGCTTGATGTGAGGAAGAAGTTCTTTACTGAAAGGGTGATTGGCCATTGGAATGCGTTGCCCAGGGAGGTGGTGGAGTCGCCGACCCTGGAGGTGTTTAAGGGGAGATTGGATGTGGCACTGAGTGCCATGGTTTAGATGATGGTTGGTGTTAGTGTTGGGTTATACGTTGGACTTGATGATCTCAGAGGTCCTTTCCAACCTTATCATACTGTGGTACTGTGATACTGTGATACTGTAACCAGAACCAGAAACAGAACCACCAGAACCAGAACCAGAACCAGAACCAGAACCAGAACCAGAACCAGAACCAGAACCACCAGAACCAGAACCAGAACCAGAACCAGAACCAGAACCAGAACCGGAACCAGAACCAGAACCAGAACCAGAACCAGAACCAGAACCACCAGAATCAGAACCAGAACCAGAACCAGAACCAGAATCGGAACCGGATCCGGAACCAGAACCAGAACCAGAACCACCAGAATCAGAACCAGAACCAGAACCAGAACCAGAACCAGAACCAGAACCACCAGAACCAGAACCAGAACCAGAACCAGAACCAGAACCAGAACCGGAACCAGAACCAGAACTAGAACCACCAGAACCAGAAACAGAACCAGAACCAGAACCACAACCACAACCAAAACCACAACCACAACCAGAACCACCAGAACCAGAACCAGAACCGGAACCAGAACCAGAACCAGAACCGGGACCAGCACCAGAACCAGAACCGGAACCGGAACCAGAACCAGAACCAGAACCAGAACCAGAACCAGAACCAGAACCGGAACTAGAACCGGAACCAGAACCAGAACCAGAACCGGAACCAGAACCAGAACCAGAACCAGAACAAGAACCGGAACCAGAACCGGAACCAGTACCAGAACCAGAACCAGAACCACCAGAACCAGAACCAGAACCAGAACCGGAACCAGAACCAGAACCAGAACCACTAGAACCAGAACCAGAACCAGAACCAGAACCAGAACCAGAACCAGAACCACCAGAACCAGAACCAGAACCGGAACCGGAACCAGAACCAGAACCAGAACCGGAACCAGCACCAGAACCAGAATCGGAACCAGAACCGGAACCAGCACCAGAACCAGAACCGGAACCGGAACCAGAACCAGAACCAGAACCAGAACCAGAACCGGAACCGGAACCGGAACCAGAACCAGAACCAGAACCAGAACCAGAACCGGAACCGGAACCAGAACCAGAACCAGAACTAGAACGAGAACCACCAGAACCAGAACCAGGGCCAGAACCACAACCAGAACCAGAATCACCAGAACCAGAACCAGAAACGGAACCGGAACCAGAACCAGAACCAGAACCGGAACCAGAACCGGGACCAGCACCAGAGCCAGAACCGGAACCGGAACCAGAACCAGAACCAGAACCAGAACCACAACCAGAACCGGAACCAGAACCGGAACCAGAACCAGAACCAGAACCAGAACCAGAACGACCAGAACCAGAATCAGAACAAGAACCAGAACCGGAACCAAAACTAGAACCAGAACCAGAACCAGAACCGGAACCGGAACCGGAACCAGAACCGGAACCAGAACCAGAACCAGAACCAGAACCGGAACCGGAACCAGAACCACCAGAATCAGAACCAAAACCGGAACCAGAACCAGTACCACCAGAACCAGAACCAGAACCAGAACCGGACCTAGAACCGGAACCAGAACCATAACCAGAACCAGAACCAGAACCAGAACCGGAACCGGAACAAGAACCAGAACCAGTAACAGAACCAGAACAAGAACCACCAGAACCAGAACCAGAACCAGAACCGGAACCAGAACAAGAACCGGAACCAGAACCAGAACCGGAACCAGAACAAGAACCAGAACCAGAACCGGAACCAGCACCAGAACCAGACCCGGAACCAGAACCGGAACCAGAACCAGAACTAGAACCAGAACTGGAACCAGAACCGGAACCAGAACCAGAACCAAAACCAGTACCACCAGAACCAGAATCAGAACCAGAACCAGAACCGGAACCAGAACCGGAACCAGAACCAGAACTAGAACCAGAACCACCAGAACCAGAACCAGAACCACAACCAGAACCAGAATCACCAGAACCAGAACCAGAACCGGAACCACAACCAGAACCGGAACCAGAACCGGAACCAGAACCAGAACCGGAAACGGAACCAGAACCAGAACCAGAACCAGAACCAGAACAAGAACAGGAAACGGAACCAGAACCAGAACCAGAACCAGAACCAGAAACGGAACCGGAACCGGAACCATAACCGGAACCAGAACCAGAACCAGAACCAGAACCGGAACCGGAACCAGAACCAGAACCACCAGAATCAGAACCAAAACCGGAACCAGAACCAGTACCACCAGAACCAGAACCAGAACCAGAATCAGAACCGGAACAAGAACCGGTACCAGAACCAGAACCAGAACCGGAACCAGAACCAGAACCAGAACCAGAACCGGAACCGGAACCAGTACCAGAACCAGTACCAGAACCAGAACCAGAACCACCAGAACCAGAACCAGAACCAGAACCAGAACCAGAACCAGAACCAGAACCAGAACCGGAACCGGAACCAGAACCAGAACCAGAACCAGAACCAGAACCAGAACCGGAACCAGAACCAGAACTAGAACCACCAGAACCAGAAACAGAACCAGAACCAGAACCACAACCACAACCAAAACCACAACCACAACCAGAACCACCAGAACCAGAACCAGAACCGGAACCAGAACCAGAACCAGAACCGGGACCAGCACCAGAACCAGAACCGGAACCGGAACCAGAACCAGAACCAGAACCAGAACCAGAACCAGAACCAGAACCGGAACTAGAACCGGAACCAGAACCAGAACCAGAACCGGAACCAGAACCAGAACCAGAACCAGAACAAGAACCGGAACCAGAACCGGAACCAGTACCAGAACCAGAACCAGAACCACCAGAACCAGAACCAGAACCAGAACCGGAACCAGAACCAGAACCAGAACCACTAGAACCAGAACCAGAACCAGAACCAGAACCAGAACCAGAACCAGAACCACCAGAACCAGAACCAGAACCGGAACCGGAACCAGAACCAGAACCAGAACCGGAACCAGCACCAGAACCAGAATCGGAACCAGAACCGGAACCAGCACCAGAACCAGAACCGGAACCGGAACCAGAACCAGAACCAGAACCAGAACCAGAACCAGAACCGGAACCGGAACCGGAACCAGAACCAGAACCAGAACCAGAACCAGAACCGGAACCGGAACCAGAACCAGAACCAGAACTAGAACGAGAACCACCAGAACCAGAACCAGGGCCAGAACCACAACCAGAACCAGAATCACCAGAACCAGAACCAGAAACGGAACCGGAACCAGAACCAGAACCAGAACCGGAACCAGAACCGGGACCAGCACCAGAGCCAGAACCGGAACCGGAACCAGAACCAGAACCAGAACCAGAACCACAACCAGAACCGGAACCAGAACCGGAACCAGAACCAGAACCAGAACCAGAACCAGAACGACCAGAACCAGAATCAGAACAAGAACCAGAACCGGAACCAAAACTAGAACCAGAACCAGAACCAGAACCGGAACCGGAACCGGAACCAGAACCGGAACCAGAACCAGAACCAGAACCAGAACCGGAACCGGAACCAGAACCACCAGAATCAGAACCAAAACCGGAACCAGAACCAGTACCACCAGAACCAGAACCAGAACCAGAACCGGACCTAGAACCGGAACCAGAACCATAACCAGAACCAGAACCAGAACCAGAACCGGAACCGGAACAAGAACCAGAACCAGTAACAGAACCAGAACAAGAACCACCAGAACCAGAACCAGAACCGGAACCAGAACAAGAACCGGAACCAGAACCAGAACCGGAACCAGAACAAGAACCAGAACCAGAACCGGAACCAGCACCAGAACCAGACCCGGAACCAGAACCGGAACCAGAACCAGAACTAGAACCAGAACTGGAACCAGAACCGGAACCAGAACCAGAACCAAAACCAGTACCACCAGAACCAGAATCAGAACCAGAACCAGAACCGGAACCAGAACCGGAACCAGAACCAGAACTAGAACCAGAACCACCAGAACCAGAACCAGAACCACAACCAGAACCAGAATCACCAGAACCAGAACCAGAACCGGAACCACAACCAGAACCGGAACCAGAACCGGAACCAGAACCAGAACCGGAAACGGAACCAGAACCAGAACCAGAACCAGAACCAGAACAAGAACAGGAAACGGAACCAGAACCAGAACCAGAACCAGAACCAGAAACGGAACCGGAACCGGAACCATAACCGGAACCAGAACCAGAACCAGAACCAGAACCGGAACCGGAACCAGAACCAGAACCACCAGAATCAGAACCAAAACCGGAACCAGAACCAGTACCACCAGAACCAGAACCAGAACCAGAATCAGAACCGGAACAAGAACCGGTACCAGAACCAGAACCAGAACCGGAACCAGAACCAGAACCAGAACCAGAACCAGAACTAGAACCACCAGAACCAGAACCAGAACCAGAACCAGAACCGGAACCAGAACCAGAACTAGAACCACCAGAACCAGAACCAGAACCAGAACCACAACCACAACCACAACCAGAACCACCAGAACCAGAACCAGAACCGGAACCAGAACCAGAACCAGAACCAGCACCAGAACCAGAACCGGAACCGGAACCAGAACCAGAAACAGAACCGGAACCAGCACCAGAACCAGAACCAGAACCAGAACCGGAACCAGCACCAGAACCAGAACCGGAACCGGAACCAGAACCAGAACCAGAACCAGAACCAGAACCAGAACAGGAAGCAGAACCGGAACCAGAACCAGAACCAGAACCTGAACCAGAACCAGAACCAGAACTAGAACCAGAACCACCAGAACCAGAAGCAGGACCAGAACCACAACCAGAACCAGAATCACCAGAACCAGAACCGGAACCGGAACCAGAACCAGAACCAGAACCAGAACCGGAACCAGAACCGGGACCAGAACCGGAACCAGAACCAGAACCAGAACCAGAACCAGAAACACTAGAACCAGAATCAGAACCAGAACCAGAACCCGAACCAGAACTAGAACCAGAACCAGAACCAGAACCGGAACCGGAACCGGAACCAGAACCGGAACCAGAACCAGAACCACCAGAACCAGAACCAGAACCGGAACCAGAACTTCCAGTACCAGAACCAGAACCGGAACCGGAACCGGAACCAGAACCAGAACCAGAACCAGAACCAGAACCGGAACGGGAACCGGAACCAGCACCAGAACCAGAACCGGAACCAGAACCGGAACCAGCACCAGAACCAGAACCGGAACCGGAACCGGAACCGGAACCAGAACCAGAACCAGAACCAGAACCGGAACCGGAACCAGAACCAGAACCGGAACCAGAACCGGAACCAGCACCAGAACCAGAACCAGTACCACCAGAACTAGAATCAGAACCAAAACCACAACCAGAACCACAACGAGAACCACAACCAGAACCAGAATCACCAGAACCAGAACCAGAACCGGAACCAGAACCAGAACCAGAACCGGAACTAGAACCGGAACCAGAACCAGAACCAGAACCGGAACCGGAACCAGAACCAGAAGAAGAACCGGAACCAGCACCAGAACCACCAGAACCGGAACCAGAACAGGAACCAGAACCAGAACCAGAACCAGAACCAGAACCACCAGAACCAGAACCAGAACCGGAACCAGAACTACCAGAACCAGAACCAGAACCGGAACCGGAACCGGAACCGGAACCAGAACCAGAACCAGAACCAGAACCAGAACCAGAACCGGAACCGGAACCAGAACCAGAACCAGAACCAGAACCGGAACCGGAACCAGAACCAGAACCACCAGAACCAGAACGAGAACCACAATCAGAACCGGAACCAGAACCAGAACCACCAGAACCAGAACCAGAACCGGAACCAGAACTACCAGAACCAGAACCAGAACCAGAACCGGAACCGGAACCGGAACCAGAACCAGAACCAGAACCAGAACCAGAACCAGAACCGGAACCGGAACCAGAACCAGAACCAGAACCAGAACCGGAACCGGAACCAGAACCAGAACCACCAGAACCAGAACGAGAACCACAATCAGAACCGGAACCAGAACCAGAACCACCAGAACCAGAACCGGAACCAGAACTACCAGAACCAGAACCGGAACCAGAACCGGAACCAGAACCGGAACCAGAACCAGAACCAGAATCAGAACCAGAACCACCAGAACTAGAACCGGTCCTGTCCTGTTTAATATCTTTATAGATGATCTGGATGAGGGGATTGAGTCCATCATCAGCAAGTTTGCTGATGATACCAAACTGGGAAGAAGGGTTGATCTGTTAGAGGGTAGGATGGCCCTGCAGAGGGACCTGGACAGATTGGAGAGATGGGCCGATTCCAATGGGATGATGTTTAATAAGTCCAAATGTCGGGTACTTCATTTTGGACACAACAATCCCATGCAGAGCTACAGACTGGGGACAGAGTGGCTGGAGAGTAGTGAGGCAGAAAGGGACCTGAGTGCTGGTTGACAGGAAGGTCAACATGAGCCAGCAGTGTGCCCAGGTGGCCAAGAAGGCCAATGGCATTCTGGCCTGCATCAGGAATAGTGTGGTGAGCAGAACCAGAGAAGTGATCGTCCCCCTGTACTCGGCACTAGTCAGACCTCATCTGGAATACTGTGTACAGTTCTGGGCCCCCCAGTTTGGGAAAGATGTCAGGATACTGGAATGTGTTCAGAGGAGGGCAACGAAGATGGTAAAGGGGCTGGAGCATAAGCCCTATGAGGAGCGACTGAGGGAGTTGGGGCTGTTTAGTCTAAAGAAGAGGAGGCTCAGGGGAGACCTCATTGCTCTCTACAGCTACCTGAAAGGAGGTTGTAGTCGGTCAGGGGTTGGTCTCTTCTCTCAGGTGACCAGTGACAGAACAAGAGGGCATGGACTCAAGCTACGTCAGGGAAAGTTTAGGCTTGATGTGAGGAAGAAGTTCTTTACTGAAAGGGTGATTGGCCATTGGAATGCGTTGCCCAGGGAGGTGGTGGAGTCGCCGACCCTGGAGGTGTTTAAGGGGAGATTGGATGTGGCACTGAGTGCCATGGTTTAGATGATGGTTGGTGTTAGTGTTGGGTTATACGTTGGACTTGATGATCTCAGAGGTCCTTTCCAACCTTATCATACTGTGGTACTGTGATACTGTGATACTGTAACCAGAACCAGAAACAGAACCACCAGAACCAGAACCAGAACCAGAACCAGAACCAGAACAACCAGAACCAGAACCAGAACCAGAACCAGAACCAGAACCAGAACCACCAGAACCAGAACCAGAACCGGAACCAAAACCATAACCGGAACCACCCGAACCAGAACCGGAACCAAAACCAGAACCAGAACCAGAACCAGAACCAGAACCAGAACCAGAACCAGAACCAGAACCACCAGAACCAGAACCAGAACCGGAACCAAAACCAGAACCGGAAACACCAGAACCAGAACCAGAACCAGAACCAGAACCAGAACCAGAACCAGAACCAGAACCACCAGAACCAGAACCAGAACCAGAACCAGATCCGGAACCGGAACCGGAACCAGAACCAGAACCAGAACCAGAACCAGAACCACCAGAACCAGAACGGGAACCAGAACCAGAACCAGAACCAGAACCACCAGAATCAGAATCAGAACCAGAACCAGAACCAGAACCAGAACCAGAACCAGAACCCAACCAGAACCAGAACAAGAACCAGAACCAGAACCAGAACCGGAACCAGAACCAGAACTAGAACCACCAGAACCAGAACCAGAACCACAACCACAACCACAACCAAAACCACAACCACAACCAGAACCACCAGAACCAGAACCAGAACCGGAACCAGAACCAGAACCAGAACCGGGACCAGCAGCAGAACCAGAACCGGAACCAGAACCAGAACCAGAACCAGAACCAGAACCAGAACCAGAACCAGAACCGGAACCAGAACCGGAACCAGAACCAGAACCAGAACCACCAGAACCAGAACCAGAACCAGAACCGGAACTAGAACCGGAACCAGAACCAGAACCAGAACCGGAACCAGAACCAGAACAAGAACCGGAACCAGAACCGGAACCAGTACCAGAACCAGAACCAGAACCACCAGAACCAGAACCAGAACCAGAACCAGAACCAGAACCAGAACCAGAACCGGAACCAGAACCAGAACTAGAACCACCGGAACCAGAACCAGAACCACAACCACAACCACAACCACAACGACAACCACAACCAGAACCACCAGAACCAGAACCAGAACCGGAACCAGAACCAGAACCAGAACCGGGACCAGCACCAGAACCAGAACCGGAACCGGAACCAGAACCAGAACCAGAACCAGAACCAGAACCAGAACCGGAACCGGAACCAGAACCGGAACGAGAACCAGAACCAGAAACAGAACCACCAGAACCAGAACCAGAACCAGAACCAGAACCAGAACCAGAACCGGAACTAGAACCGGAACCAGAACCAGAACCAGAACCGGAACCAGAACCAGAACCAGAACCAGTACCAGAACCAGAACCAGAACCAGAACCACCAGAACCAGAACCAGAACCGGAACCAGAACCAGAACCAGAACCACTAGAACCAGAACCAGAACCAGAACCAGAACCAGAACCAGAACCAGAACCAGAACCACCAGAACCAGAACCAGAACCGGAACCAGCACCAGAACCAGAATCGGAACCAGAACCGGAACCGGAACCAGAACCAGAACCAGAACCAGAACCAGAACCAGAACCAGAACCGGAACCAGAACCGGAAACAGAACCAGAACCAGAACCAGAACCAGTACCACCAGAACCAGAATCAGAACCAGAACCAGAACCAGAACCGGAACCGGAACCAGAACCAGAACCAGAACTAGAACCAGAACCACCAGAACCAGAACCACAACCAGAACCACAACCAGAACCAGAATCACCAGAACCAGAACCAGAACCGGAACCAGAACCAGAACCAGAACCGGAACCAGAACCGGGACCAGCACCAGAACCAGAACCGGAACCGGAACCAGAACCAGAACCAGAACCAGAAAAAGAACCAGAACCAGAGCCAGAACCACAATCAGAACCGGAACCAGAACTGGAACGAGAACCAGAACCAGAACCACCAGAACCAGAATCAGAACCAGAACCAGTACCGGAACCAGAACTAGAACCAGAACCAGAACCAGAACCAGAACCGGAACCGGAACCGGAACCAGAACCGGAACCAGAACCAGAACCAGAACCAGAACCGGAACCGGAACCAGAACCAGAACCACCAGAATCAGAACCAAAACCGGAACCAGAACCAGTACCACCAGAACCAGAACCAGAACCAGAACCAGAATCGGAACTAGAACCGGAACCAGAACCGGAACCAGAACCGGAACCAGAACCAGAACCGGAACCGGAACAAGAACCAGAACCAGTAACAGAACCAGAACAAGAACCACCAGAACCAGAACCAGAACCAGAACCGGAACCAGAACAAGAACCAGAACCAGAACCAGAACCGGAACCAGAACATGAACCAGAACCAGAACCGGAACCAGCACCAGAACCAGAACCGGAACCAGAACCGGAACCAGAACCAGAACCAGAACCAGAACCGAAACCAGAACCGGAACCAGAACCAGAACCAGAACCAGAACCAGAACCAGTACCACCAGAACCAGAATCAGAACCAGAACCAGAACCGGAACCGGAACCGGAACCAGAATCAGAACTAGAACTAGAACCACCAGAACCAGAACCAGAACCAGAACCGGAACCAGAACCAGAACCGGAACCAGAACCGGGACCAGCACCAGAACCAGAACCGGAACCAGAACCAGAACTAGAACCAGAACCAGAACCAGAACCAGAACCACAACCACAACCAGAACCGGAACCAGAACCTGAAAAAAAACCAGAACCAGAACCAGAACCACCAGAACCAGAACCAGAACCAGAACCAGAACCGGAAACGGAACCAGAACCAGAACCAGAACCAGAACCAGAACCAGAACCGGAACCGGAACCGGAACCAGAACCGGAACCAGAACCAGAACCAGAACCAGAACCGGAACCGGAACCAGAACCAGAACCAGAACCACCAGAATCAGAACCAAAACCGCAACCAGAACCAGTACCACCAGAACCAGAACCAGAACCAGAATCAGAACCGGAACAAGAACCGGAACCAGAACCAGAACCAGAACCGGAACCAGAACCAGAACCGGAACCGGAACCAGAACCAGAACCAGTACCAGAACCAGAACCAGAACCACCAGAACCAGAACCAGAACCAGAACCAGAACCAGAACCAGAACCAGAACCACCAGAATCAGAACCAGAACCAGAACCAGAACCAGAACCGGAACCAGAACCAGAACCAGAACCAGAACCGGAACCAGCACCAGAACCAGAACCGGAACCAGAACCGGAACCAGCACCAGAACCAGAACCGGAACCGGAATCGGAACCAGAACCAGAACCAGAACCGGAACCAGAACCAGAACCAGAACCAGAACCGGAACCTGAACCAGAACCAGAACCAGTACCACCAGAACTAGAATCAGAACCAGAACCAGAACCGGAACCGGAACCAGAACCAGAACCAGAACCAGAACTAGAACCAGAACCACCAGAACCAGAACCACAACCAGAACCACAACCAGAACCACAACCAGAACCAGAATCACCAGAACCAGAACCAGAACCGGAACCAGAACCAGAACCAGAACCGGAACTAGAACCGGAACCAGAACCAGAACCAGAACGGGAACCAGAACCAGAACCAGAACCAGAACCGGAACCGGAACCAGAACCAGAACCACCAGAACCAGAACGAGAACCAGAACCAGAACCGGAACCAGAACCAGAACCACCAGAACCAGAACCAGAACCGGAACCAGAACTACCAGAACCAGAACCAGAACCGGAACCGGAACCGGAACCGGAACCGGAACCAGAACCAGAACCAGAACCAGAACCAGAACCAGAACCAGAACCGGAACCGGAACCAGAACCAGAACCGGAACCGGAACCAGAACCAGAACCACCAGAACCAGAACGAGAACCACAATCAGAACCGGAACCAGAACCAGAACCACCAGAACCAGAACCAGAACCGGAACCAGAACTACCAGAACCAGAACCAGAACCGGAACCAGAACCAGAACCAGAACCAGAACCGGAACCGGAACCAGAACCAGAACCACCAGAACCAGAACGAGAACCAGAACCAGAACCGGAACCAGAACCAGAACCACCAGAACCAGAACCAGAACCGGAACCAGAACTACCAGAACCAGAACCAGAACCGGAACCGGAACCGGAACCGGAACCAGAACCAGTACCAGAACCAGAACCAGAACCACCAGAACCAGAACCAGAACCAGAACCAGAACCACCAGAACCAGAACCAGAACCAGAACCAGAACCCGAACCGGAACCAGAACCAGAACTAGAACCACCAGAACCAGAACCAGAACCAGAACCACAACCACAACCACAACCACAACCAGAACCACCAGAACCAGAACCAGAACCGGAACCAGAACCAGAACCAGAACCGGGACCAGAACCAGAACCAGAACCGGAACCGGAACCAGAACCAGAACCAGAACCGGAACCAGCACCAGAACCAGAACCAGAACCAGAACCAGAACCGGAACCAGCACCAGAACCAGAACCGGAACCGGAACCAGAATCAGAACCAGAACCAGAACCAGAACCAGAACCAGAACCAGAACAGGAACCAGAACCGGAACCAGAACCAGAACCAGAACCGGAACCGGAACCAGAACCAGAACTAGAACCAGAACCACCAGAACCAGAACCAGGACCAGAACCAGAACCAGAACCAGAATCACCAGAACCAGAACCAGAACCGGAACCGGAACCAGAACCAGAACCAGAACCGGAACCAGAACCGGGACCAGAACCGGAACCAGAACCAGAACCAGAACCAGAACCAGAACCACTAGAACCAGAATCAGAACCAGAACCAGAACCGGAACCAGAACTAGAACCAGAACCAGAACCAGAACCGGAACCGGAACCGGAACCAGAACCGTAACCAGAACCAGAACCACCAGAACCAGAACCAGAACCGGAACCAGAACTACCAGAACCAGAACCAGAACCGGAACCGGAACCGGAACCAGAACCAGAACCAGAACCAGAACCAGAACCGGAACGGGAACCGGAACCAGCACCAGAACCAGAACCGGAACCAGAACCGGAACCAGCACCAGAACCAGAACCGGAACCGGAACCGGAACCGGAACCAGAACCAGAACCAAAACCAGAACCAGAACCGGAACCAGAACCAGAACCGTAACCAGAACCGGAACCAGCACAAGAACCAGAACCAGTACCACCAGAACTAGAATCAGAACCAGAACCACAACCAGATCCACAACCAGAACCACAACCAGAACCGGAATCACCAGAACCAGAACCAGAACCGGAACCAGAACCAGAACCAGAACCGGAACTAGAACCGGAACCAGAACCAGAACCAGAACCAGAACCGGAACCAGAACCAGAACCAGAACCTGAACCGGAACCGGAACCAGAACCACCAGAACCAGAACGAGAACCAGAACCAGATCCGGAACCAGAACCAGAACGACCAGAACCAGAACGAGAACCACAATCAGAACCGGAACCAGAACCAGAACCACCAGAACCAGAACCAGAACCGGAACCAGAACTACCAGAACCAGAACCGGAACCACAACCGGAACCAGAACCGGAACCAGAACCAGAACCAGAACCAGAACCAGAATCAGAACCAGAACCACCAGAACTAGAACCGGTCCGGTCCTGTTTAATATCTTTATAGATGATCTGGATGAGGGGATTGAGTCCATCATCAGCAAGTTTGCTGATGATACCAAACTGGGAAGAAGGGTTGATCTGTTAGAGGGTAGGATGGCCCTGCAGAGGGACCTGGACAGATTGGAGAGATGGGCCGATTCCAATGGGATGATGTTTAATAAGTCCAAATGTCGGGTACTTCATTTTGGACACAACAATCCCATGCAGAGCTACAGACTGGGGACAGAGTGGCTGGAGAGTAGTGAGGCAGAAAGGGACCTGGGAGTGCTGGTTGACAGGAAGCTCAACATGAGCCAGCAGTGTGCCCAGGTGGCCAAGAAGGCCAATGGCATTCTGGCCTGCATCAGGAATAGTGTGGTGAGCAGAACCAGAGAAGTGATCGTCCCCCTGTACTCGGCACTAGTCAGACCTCATCTGGAATACTGTGTACAGTTCTGGGCCCCCCAGTTTGGGAAAGATGTCAGGATACTGGAATGTGTTCAGAGGAGGGCAACGAAGATGGTAAAGGGGCTGGAGCATAAGCCCTATGAGGAGCGACTGAGGGAGTTGGGGCTGTTTAGTCTAAAGAAGAGGAGGCTCAGGGGAGACCTCATTGCTCTCTACAGCTACCTGAAAGGAGGTTGTAGTCGGTCAGGGGTTGGTCTCTTCTCTCAGGTGACCAGTGACAGAACAAGAGGGCAAGGACTCAAGCTACGTCAGGGAAAGTTTAGGCTTGATGTGAGGAAGAAGTTCTTAACTGAAAGGGTGATTGGCCATTGGAATGCGTTGCCCAGGGAGGTGGTGGAGTCGCCGACCCTGGAGGTGTTTAAGGGGAGATTGGATGTGGCACTGAGTGCCATGGTTTAGATGATGGTTGGTGTTAGTGTTGGGTTATACGTTGGACTTGATGATCTCAGAGGTCCTTTCCAACCTTATCATACTGTGGTACTGTGATACTGTGATACTGTAACCAGAACCAGAAACAGAACCACCAGAACCAGAACCAGAACCAGAACCAGAACCAGAACCAGAACCACCAGAACCAGAACCAGAACCAGAACCAGAACCAGAACCAGAACCAGAACGGGAACCAGAACCAGAACCAGAACCAGAACCAGAACCACCAGAATCAGAACCAGAACCACAACCAGAACCAGAACCAGAACCGGAACCGGAACCAGAACCAGAACCAGAACCACCAGAATCAGAACCAGAACCAGAACCAGAACCAGAACCAGAACCAGAACCACCAGAACCAGAACCAGAACCAGAACCAAAACCAGAACCAGAACCGGAACCAGAACCAGAACTAGAACCACCAGAACCAGAACCAGAACCAGAACCAGAACCACAACCACAACCAAAACCACAACCACAACCAGAACCACCAGAACCAGAACCAGAACCGGAACCAGAACCAGAACCGGGACCAGCACCAGAACCAGAACCGGAACCGGAACCAGAACCAGAACCAGAACCAGAACCAGAACCAGAACCAGAACCGGAACTAGAAGCGGAACCAGAACCAGAACCAGAACCGGAACCAGAACCAGAACCAGAACCAGAAGAAGAACCGGAAACAGAACCGGAACCAGTACCAGAACCAGAACCAGAACCACCAGAACCAGAACCAGAACCAGAACCGGAAGCAGAACCAGAACCAGAACCACTAGAACCAGAACCAGAACCAGAACCAGAACCAGAACCACCAGAACCAGAACCAGAACCGGAACCGGAACCAGAACCAGAACCAGAACCGGAACCAGCACCAGAACCAGAATCGGAACCAGAACCGGAACCAGCACCAGAACCAGAACCGGAACCGGAACCAGAACCAGAACCAGAACCAGAACCAGAACCAGAACCAGAACCGGAACCGGAACCGGAACCGGAACCAGAACCAGAACCAGATCCAGAACCAGAACCAGAACCAGTACCACCAGAACCAGAATCAGAACCAGAACCAGAACCGGAACCGGAACCAGAACCAGAACCAGAACTAGAACGAGAACCACCAGAACCAGAACCAGGACCAGAACCACAACCAGAACCAGAATCACCAGAACCAGAACCAGAACCGGAAGCAGAACCAGAACCAGAACCGGAACCAGAACCGGGACCAGCACCAGAGCCAGAACCGGAACCGGAACCAGAACCAGAACCAGAACCAGAACCAGAACCACAACCAGAACCGGAACCAGAACCGGAACCAGAACCAGAACCAGAACCAGAACCAGAACCAGAACCAGAACGACCAGAACCAGAATCAGAACCAGAACCAGAACCGGAACCAAAACTAGAACCAGAACCAGAACCAGAACCGGAACCGGAACCGGAACCAGAACCGGAACCAGAACCAGAACCAGAACCAGAACCGGAACCGGAACCAGAACCAGAACCACCAGAATCAGAACCAAAACCGGAACCAGAACCAGCACCACCAGAACCAGAACCAGAACCGGACCTAGAACCGGAACCAGAACCAGAACCAGAACCAGAACCAGAACCAGAACCGGAACCGGAAAAAGAACCAGAACCAGTAACAGAACCAGAACAAGAACCACCAGAACCAGAACCAGAACCAGAACCAGAACCGGAACCGGAACCAGAACCGGAACCAGAACCAGAACCAGAACCAGAACCGGAACCGGAACCAGAACCAGAACCACCAGAATCAGAACCAAAACCGGAACCAGAACCAGTAACACCAGAACCAGAACCAGAACCAGAATCAGAACCGGAACAAGAACCGGTACCAGAACCAGAACCAGAACCAGAACCGGATCCAGAACCAGAACCAGAACCAGAACCGGAACCGGAACCAGAACCAGAACCAGTACCAGAACCAGAACCAGAACCACCAGAACCAGAACCAGAACCAGAACCAGAACCACGAGAACCAGAACCAGAACCAGAACCAGAACCAGAACCAGAACCAGAACCAGAACCAGAACCAGAACCAGAACTAGAACCACCAGAACCAGAACCAGAACCAGAACCAGAACCACAACCACAACCACAACCAGAACAACCAGAACCAGAACCAGAACCGGAACCAGAACCAGAACCAGGACCGGGACCAGCACCAGAACCAGAACCAGAACCAGATCAGGAACCGGAACCGGAACCAGAACCAGAACCAGAACCAGAACCACCAGAACCAGAACCAGAACGGGAACCAGAACCAGAACCAGAACCAGAACCACCAGAATCAGAACCAGAACCAGAACCAGAACCAGAACCAGAACCAGAACCAGAACCACCAGAACCAAAACCAGAACCAGAACCAGAACCTGAACCGGAACCAGAACCAGAACTAGAACCACCAGAACCAGAACCAGAACCAGAACCACAACCACAACCAAAACCACAACCACAACCAGAACCACCAGAACCAGTCCAGAACCGGAACCAGAACCAGAACCAGAACCAGAACCGGGACCAGCACCAGAACAAGAACCGGAACCGGAACCAGAACCAGAACCAGAACCAGAACCAGAACCAGAACCAGAACCGAAACCGGAACCAGAAACGGAACCAGAACCAGAACCAGAACCACCAGAACCAGAACCAGAACCAGAACCAGAACCGGAACTAGAACCGGAACCAGAACCAGAACCAGAACCGGAACCAGAACCAGAACCAGAACCAGAACAAGAACCGGAACCAGAACCGGAACCAGAACCAGAACCAGAACCAGAACCAGAACCAGAACCAGAACAAGAACCGGAACCAGAACCGGAACCAGAACCAGAACCAGAACCGGAACCGGAACCAGAACCAGAACCAGAACTAGAACGAGAACCACCAGAACCAGAACCAGGACCAGAACCACAACCAGAACCAGAATCACCAGAACCAGAACCAGAAGCGGAACCGGAACCAGAACCAGAGCCAGAACCGGAACCAGAACCGGGACCAGCACCAGAGCTAGAACCGGAACCGGAACCAGAACCAGAACCAGAACCAGAACCACAACCAGAACCGGAACCAGAACCGGAACCAGAACCAGAACCAGAACGACCAGAACCAGAATCAGAACCAGAACCAGAACCGGAACCAGAACTAGAACCAGAACAAGAACCAGAACCGGAACCGGAACCGGAACCAGAACCGGAACCAGAACCAGAACCAGAACCAGAACCGGAACCGGAACCGGAACCAGAACCAGAACCACCAGAATCAGAACCAAAACCGGAACCAGAACCAGTACCACCAGAACCAGAACCAGAACCAGAACCAGAACCGGACCTAGAACCGGAACCAGAACCAGAACCAGAACCAGAACCAGAACCAGAACCAGAACCGGAACCGGAACAAGAACCAGAACCTGAAACAGAACCAGAACAAGAACCACCAGAACCAGAACCAGAACCAGAACCGGAACCAGAACAAGAACCGGAACCAGAACCAGAACCGGAACCAGAACAAGAACCAGAACCAGAACCGGAACCAGCACCAGAACCAGACCCGGAACCAGAACCGGAACCAAAACCAGTACCACCAGAACCAGAATCAGAACCAGAACCAGAACCGGAACCAGAACCGGAACCAGAACCAGAACTAGAACCAGAACCACCAGAACCAGAACCAGAACCAGAACCAGAACCAGAACCAGAACCACAACCAGAACCAGAATCATCAGAACCAGAACCAGAACCGGAACCACAACCAGAACCGGAACCAAAACCGGAACCAGAACCAGAACCAGAACCACCAGAATCAGAACCAGAACCAGAACCAGAACCAGAACCAGAACCGGAACCGGAACCAGAACCAGAACCAGAACCGGAACCAGAACCAGAACCGGAACCGGAACCAGAACCAGAACCAGTACCAGAACCAGAACCAGAACCAGAACCACCAGAACCAGAACCAGAACCAGAACCAGAACCAGAACCAGAACCAGAACCAGAACCACCAGAATCAGAACCAGAACCAGAACTAGAACCAGAACCGGAACCGGAACCAGAACCAGAACCAGAACCAGAACCGGAACCAGCACCAGAACCAGAACCGGAACCAGAACCGGAACCAGCACCAGAACCAGAACCGGAACCGGAACCGGAACCAGAACCAGAACCAGAACCCGAACCAGAACCAGAACCAGAACCAGAACCGGAACCAGAACCAGAACCAGAACCAGAACCAGTACCACCAGAACTAGAATCAGAACCAGAACCAGAACCGGAACCGGAACCAGAACCAGAACCTGAACCAGAACTAGAACCAGAACCACCAGAACCAGAACCACAACCAGAACCACAACCAGAACCACAACCAGAACCAGAATCACCAGAACCAGAACCAGAACCGGAACCAGAACCAGAACCAGAACCGGAACTAGAACCGGAACCAGAACCAGAACCAGAACGAGAACCAGAACCAGAACCAGAACCAGAACCGGAACCGGAACCAGAACCAGAACCACCAGAACCAGAACGAGAACCAGAACCAGAACCGGAACCAGAACCAGAACCACCAGAACCAGAACCAGAACCGGAACCAGAACTACCAGAACCAGAACCAGAACCGGAACCGGAACCGGAACCGGAACCAGAACCAGAACCAGAACCAGAACCAGAACCAGAACCAGAACCGGAACCGGAACCAGAACCAGAACCAGAACCGGAACCGGAACCAGAACCAGAACCACCAGAACCAGAACGAGAACCACAATCAGAACCGGAACCAGAACCAGAACCACCAGAACCAGAACCAGAACCGGAACCAGAACTACCAGAACCAGAACCAGAACCGGAACCAGAACCGGAACCAGAACCAGAACCGGAACCGGAACCAGAACCAGAACCACCAGAACCAGAACGAGAACCAGAACCAGAACCGGAACCAGAACCAGAACCACCAGAACCAGAACCAGAACCGGAACCAGAACTACCAGAACCAGAACCAGAACCAGAACAGGAACCGGAACCGGAACCGGAACCAGAACCAGTACCAGAACCAGAACCAGAACCACCAGAACCAGAATCAGAACCAGAACCAGAACCAGAACCACCAGAACCAGAACCAGAACCAGAACCAGAACCAGAACCAGAACCGGAACCAGAACCAGAACTAGAACCACCAGAACCAGAACCAGAACCAGAACCAGAACCACAACCACAACCACAACCAGAACCACCAGAACCAGAACCAGAACCGGAACCAGAACCAGAACCAGAACCGGGACCAGAACCAGAACCAGAACCGGAACCGGAACCAGAACCAGAACCAGAACCGGAACCAGCACCAGAACCAGAACAACAACCGGAACCAGCACCAGAACCAGAACCAGAACCGGAACCGGAACCAGAACCAGAACCAGAACCAGAACCAGAACCAGAACCAGAACCAGAACAGGAACCAGAACCGGAACCAGAACCAGAACCAGAACCGGAACCGGAACCAGAACTAGAACCAGAACCACCAGAACCAGAACCAGAACCAGAACCAGAACCAGAACCAGAATCACCAGAACCAGAACCAGAACCGGAACCGGAACCAGAACCAGAACCAGAACCGGAACCAGAACCGGGACCAGAACCGGAACCAGAACCAGAACCAGAACCAGAACCAGAACCACTAGAACCAGAATCAGAACCAGAATCAGAACCGGAACCAGAACTAGAACCAGAACCAGAACCGGAACCGGAACCGGAACCGGAACCAGAACCGGAACCAGAACCAGAACCACCAGAACCAGAACCGGAACCAGAACTACCAGAACCAGAACCAGAACCGGAACCGGAACCGGAACCGGAACCGGAACCAGAACCAGAACCAGAACCAGAACCGGAACGGGAACCGGAACCAGCACCAGAACCAGAACCGGAACCAGAACCGGAACCAGCACCAGAACCAGAACCGGAACCGGAACCGGAACCAGAACCAGAACCAGAACCAGAACCAGAACCGGAACCAGAACCAGAACCGTAACCAGAACCGGAACCAGCACCAGAACCAGAACCAGTACCACCAGAACTAGAATCAGAACCAGAATCACAACCAGATCCACAACCAGAACCACAACCAGAACCGGAATCACCAGAACCAGAACCAGAACCGGAACCAGAACCAGAACCAGAACCGGAACTAGAACCGGAACCAGAACCAGAACCAGAACCAGAACCGGAACCAGAACCAGAACCAGAACCTGAACCGGAACCGGAACCAGAACCACCAGAACCAGAACGAGAACCAGAACCAGAACCGGAACCAGAACCAGAACGACCAGAACCAGAACGAGAACCACAATCAGAACCGGAACCAGAACCAGAACCACCAGAACCAGAACCAGAACCGGAACCAGAACTACCAGAACCAGAACCGGAACCACAACCGGAACCAGAACCGGAACCAGAACCAGAACCAGAACCAGAATCAGAACCAGAACCACCAGAACTAGAACCGGTCCGGTCCTGTTTAATATCTTTATAGATGATCTGGATGAGGGGATTGAGTCCATCATCAGCAAGTTTGCTGATGATACCAAACTGGGAAGAAGGGTTGATCTGTTAGAGGGTAGGATGGCCCTGCAGAGGGACCTGGACAGATTGGAGAGATGGGCCGATTCCAATGGGATGATGTTTAATAAGTCCAAATGTCGGGTACTTCATTTTGGACACAACAATCCCATGCAGAGCTACAGACTGGGGACAGAGTGGCTGGAGAGTAGTGAGGCAGAAAGGGACCTGGGAGTGCTGGTTGACAGGAAGGTCAACATGAGCCAGCAGTGTGCCCAGGTGGCCAAGAAGGCCAATGGCATTCTGGCCTGCATCAGGAATAGTGTGGTGAGCAGAACCAGAGAAGTGATCGTCCCCCTGTACTCGGCACTAGTCAGACCTCATCTGGAATACTGTGTACAGTTCTGGGCCCCCCAGTTTGGGAAAGATGTCAGGATACTGGAATGTGTTCAGAGGAGGGCAACGAAGATGGTAAAGGGGCTGGAGCATAAGCCCTATGAGGAGCGACTGAGGGAGTTGGGGCTGTTTAGTCTAAAGAAGAGGAGGCTCAGGGGAGACCTCATTGCTCTCTACAGCTACCTGAAAGGAGGTTGTAGTCGGTCAGGGGTTGGTCTCTTCTCTCAGGTGACCAGTGACAGAACAAGAGGGCATGGACTCAAGCTACGTCAGGGAAAGTTTAGGCTTGATGTGAGGAAGAAGTTCTTTACTGAAAGGGTGATTGGCCATTGGAATGCGTTGCCCAGGGAGGTGGTGGAGTCGCCGACCCTGGAGGTGTTTAAGGGGAGATTGGATGTGGCACTGAGTGCCATGGTTTAGATGATGGTTGGTGTTAGTGTTGGGTTATACGTTGGACTTGATGATCTCAGAGGTCCTTTCCAACCTTATCATACTGTGGTACTGTGATACTGTGATACTGTAACCAGAACCAGAAACAGAACCACCAGAACCAGAACCAGAACCAGAACCAGAACCAGAACCAGAACCAGAACCACCAGAACCAGAACCAGAACCAGAACCAGAACCAGAACCAGAACCGGAACCAGAACCAGAAGCAGAACCAGAACCACCAGAATCAGAACCAGAACCAGAACCAGAACCAGAACCAGAACCGGAACCGGAACCAGAACCAGAACCAGAACCACCAGAATCAGAACCAGAACCAGAACCAGAACCAGAACCAGAACCAGAACCAGAACCACCAGAACCAGAACCAGAACCAGAACCAAAACCAGAACCAGAACCGGAACCAGAACCAGAACCAGAACCACCAGAACCAGAACCAGAACCAGAACCAGAACCACAACCACAACCAAAACCACAACCACAACCAGAACCACCAGAACCAGAACCGGAACCAGAACCAGAACCAGAACCGGGACCAGCACCAGAACCAGAACCGGAACCGGAACCAGAACCAGAACCAGAACCAGAACCAGAACCAGAACCAGAACCGGAACTAGAAGCGGAACCAGAACCAGAACCAGAACCGGAACCAGAACCAGAACCAGAACCAGAACAAGAACCGGAACCAGAACCGGAACCAGTACCAGAACCAGAACCAGAACCACCAGAACCAGAACCAGAACCAGAACCGGAACCAGAACCAGAACCAGAACCACTAGAACCAGAACCAGAACCAGAACCAGAACCAGAACCAGAACCACCAGAACCAGAACCAGAACCGGAACCGGAACCAGAACCAGAACCAGAACCGGAACCAGCACCAGAACCAGAATCGGAACCAGAACCGGAACCAGCACCAGAACCAGAACCGGAACCGGAACCAGAACCAGAACCAGAACCAGAACCAGAACCAGAACCAGAACCAGAACCGGAACCGGAACCGGAACCAGAACCAGAACCAGAACCAGAACCAGAACCAGTACCACCAGAACCAGAATCAGAACCAGAACCAGAACCGGAACCGGAACCAGAACCAGAACCAGAACTAGAACGAGAACCACGAGAACCAAAACCAGGACCAGAACCACAACCAGAACCAGAATCACCAGAACCAGAACCAGAACCGGAACCGGAACCAGAACCAGAACCAGAACCGGAACCAGAACCGGGACCAGCACCAGAGCCAGAACCGGAACCGGAACCAGAACCAGAACCAGAACCAGAACCACAACCAGAACCGGAACCAGAACCGGAACCAGAACCAGAACCAGAACCAGAACCAGAACCAGAACCAGAACCACCAGAATCAGAACCAAAACCGGAACCAGAACCAGTACCACCAGAACCAGAACCAGAACCAGAACCAGAACCAGAACCAGAACCAGAACCGGAACCAGAACCAGAACTAGAACCACCAGAACCAGAACCAGAACCAGAACCAGAACCAGAACCACAACCACAACCAGAACCACCAGAACCAGAACCAGAACCGGAACCAGAACCAGAACCAGAACCGGGACCAGCACCAGAACCAGAACCAGAACCAGATCAGGAACCGGAACCGGAACCAGAACCAGAACCAGAAACAGAACCACCAGAACCAGAACCAGAACGGGAACCAGAACCAGAACCAGAACCAGAACCACCAGAATCAGAATCAGAACCAGAACCAGAACCAGAACCAGAACCAGAACCAGAACCACCAGAACCAGAACCAGAACCAGAACCAGAACCTGAACCGGAACCAGAACCAGAACTAGAACCACCAGAACCAGAACCAGAACCAGAACCAGAACCACAACCACAACCAAAACCACAACCACAACCAGAACCACCAGAACCAGTCCAGAACCGGAACCAGAACCAGAACCAGAACCGGGACCAGCACCAGAACCAGAACCGGAACCGGAACCGGAACCAGAACCAGAACCAGAACCAGAACCAGAACCGGAACCGGAACCGGAACCAGAACCGGAACCAGAACCAGAACCAGAACCACCAGAACCAGAACCAGAACCAGAACAGAACCGGAACTAGAACCGGAACCAGAACCAGAACCAGAACCGGAACCAGAACCAGAACCAGAACAAGAACCGGAACCAGAACCGGAACCAGAACCAGAACCAGAACCAGAACAAGAACCAGAACCAGAACCAGTACCATCAGAACCAGAATCAGAACCAGAACCAGAACCGGAACCGGAACCAGAACCAGAACCAGAACTAGAACGAGAACCACCAGAACCAGAACCAGGACCAGAACCACAACCAGAACCAGAATCACCAGAACCAGAACCAGAACCGGAACCGGAACCAGAACCAGAGCCAGAACCGGAACCAGAACCGGGACCAGCACCAGAGCCAGAACCGGAACCGGAACCAGAACCAGAACCAGAACCAGAACCACAACCAGAACCGGAACCAGAACCGGAACCAGAACCAGAACCAGAACGACCAGAACCAGAATCAGAACCAGAACCAGAACCGGAACCAGAACTAGAACCGGAACCAGAACCAGAACCGGATCCGGAACCAGAACCGGAACCAGAACCAGAACCAGAACCAGAACCGGAACCGGAACCGGAACCAGAACCAGAACCACCAGAATCAGAACCAAAACCGGAACCAGAACCAGTACCACAAGAACCAGAACCAGAACCAGAACCGGACCTAGAACCGGAACCAGAACCAGAACCAGAACCAGAACCAGAACCGGAACCGGAACAAGAAACAGAACCAGTAACAGAACCAGAACAAGAACCACCAGAACCAGAACCAGAACCAGAACCGGAACCAGAACAAGAACCGGAACCAGAACCAGAACCGGAACCAGAACAAGAACCAGAACCAGAACCGGAACCAGCACCAGAACCAGACCCGGAACCAGAACCGGAACCAGAACCAGAACTAGAACCAGAACTGGAACCAGAACCGGAACCAGAACCAGAACCAAAACCAGTACCACCAGAACCAGAATCAGAACCAGAACCAGAACCGGAACCAGAACCGGAACCAGAACCAGAACTAGAACCAGAACCACCAGAACCAGAACCAGAACCAGAACCAGAACCAGAACCAGAATCACCAGAACCAGAAGCAGAACCGGAACCACAACCAGAACCGGAACCAGAACCGGAACCAGAACCAGAACCGGAAACGGAACCAGAACCAGAACCAGAACCAGAACCAGAACCGGAAACGGAACCAGAACCAGAACCAGAACCAGAACTAGAACCAGAACCGGAACCGGAACCGGAACCAGAACCGAAACCATAACCAGAACCAGAACCAGAACCGGAACCGGAACCAGAACCAGAACCACCAGAATCAGAACCAAAACCAGAACCAGAACCAGAACCAGAACCAGAACCGGAACCAGAACCAGAACTAGAACCACCAGAACCAGAACCACAACCACAACCACAACCAGAACCACCAGAACCAGAACCAGAACCGGAACCAGAACCAGAACCAGAACCGGGACCAGCACCAGAACCAGAACGGGAACCGGAACCAGAACCAGAACCAGAACCGGAACCAGCACCAGAACCAGAACCAGAACCAGAACCGGAACCAGCACCAGAACCAGAACCGGAACCGGAACCAGAACCAGAACCAGAACCAGAACCAGAACCAGAACCAGAACCGGAACCAGAACCGGAACCAGAACCAGAACCAGAACCGGAACCGGAACCAGAACCAGAACCAGAACTAGAACCAGAACCACCAGAACCAGAACCAGGACCAGAACCACAACCAGAACCAGAATCACCAGAACCAGAACCAGAACCGGAACCGGAACCAGAACCAGAACCAGAACCAGAACCGGAACCAGAACCGGGACCAGAACCGGAACCAGAACCGGAACCAGAACCAGAACCAGAACCACTAGAACCAGAATCAGAACCAGAACCAGAACCGGAACCAGAACTAGAACCAGAACCAGAACCAGAACCGGAATCGGAACCGGAACCAGAACCGGAACCAGAACCAGAACCACCAGAACCAGAACCGGAACCAGAACTACCAGAACCAGAACCGGAACCGGAACCGGAACCGGAACCAGAACCAGAACCGGAACCGGAACCGGAACCAGAACCAGAACCAGAACCAGAACCGGAACCAGAACCAGAACCGGAACCAGAACCGGAACCAGAACCAGAACCAGAACCAGTATTACCAGAACTAGAATCAGAACCAGAACCACAACCAGAACCACAACCAGAACCACAACCAGAACCACAACCAGAACCAGAATCACCAGAACCAGAACCAGAACCGGAACCAGAACCAGAACCAGAACCGGAACTAGAACCGGAACCAGAACCAGAACCAGAACCGGAACCAGAACCAGAACCAGAACCGGAACTGGAACCAGAACCACCAGAACCACCAGAACCAGAACGAGAACCAGAACCAGAACCGGAACCAGAACCAGAACCACCAGAACCAGAACCAGAACCGGAACCAGAACTACCAGAACCAGAACCAGAACCGGAACCGGAACCGGAACCGGAACCAGAACCAGAACCAGAACCAGAACCAGAACCGGAACCGGAACCAGAACCAGAACCAGAACCAGAACCAGAACCGGAACCGGAACCAGAACCAGAACCACCAGAACCAGAACGAGAACCACAATCAGAACCGGAACCAGAACCAGAACCACCAGAACCAGAACCAGAACCGGAACCAGAACTACCAGAACCAGAACCGGAACCAGAACCGGAACCAGAACCAGAACCAGAACCAGAACCAGAATCAGAACCAGAACCACCAGAACTAGAACCGGTCCGGTCCTGTTTAATATCTTTATAGATGATCTGGATGAGGGGATTGAGTCCATCATCAGCAAGTTTGCTGATGATACCAAACTGGGAAGAAGGGTTGATCTGTTAGAGGGTAGGATGGCCCTGCAGAGGGACCTGGACAGATTGGAGAGATGGGCCGATTCCAATGGGATGATGTTTAATAAGTCCAAATGTCGGGTACTTCATTTTGGACACAACAATCCCATGCAGAGCTACAGACTGGGGACAGAGTGGCTGGAGAGTAGTGAGGCAGAAAGGGACCTGGGAGTGCTGGTTGACAGGAAGCTCAACATGAGCCAGCAGTGTGCCCAGGTGGCCAAGAAGGCCAATGGCATTCTGGCCTGCATCAGGAATAGTGTGGTGAGCAGAACCAGAGAAGTTATCGTCCCCCTGTACTCGGCACTAGTCAGACCTCAACTGGAATACTGTGTACAGTTCTGGGCCCCCCAGTTTGGGAAAGATGTCAGGATACTGGAATGTGTTCAGAGGAGGGCAACGAAGATGGTAAAGGGGCTGGAGCATAAGCCCTATGAGGAGCGACTGAGGGAGTTGGGGCTGTTTAGTCTAAAGAAGAGGAGGCTCAGGGGAGACCTCATTGCTCTCTACAGCTACCTGAAAGGAGGTTGTAGTCGGTCAGGGGTTGGTCTCTTCTCTCAGGTGACCAGTGACAGAACAAGAGGGCATGGACTCAAGCTACGTCAGGGAAAGTTTAGGCTTGATGTGAGGAAGAAGTTCTTTACTGAAAGGGTGATTGGCCATTGGAATGCGTTGCCCAGGGAGGTGGTGGAGTCGCCGACCCTGGAGGTGTTTAAGGGGAGATTGGATGTGGCACTGAGTGCCATGGTTTAGATGATGGTTGGTGTTAGTGTTGGGTTATACGTTGGACTTGATGATCTCAGAGGTCCTTTCCAACCTTATCATACTGTGGTACTGTGATACTGTGATACTGTAACCAGAACCAGAAACAGAACCACCAGAACCAGAACCAGAACCAGAACCAGAACCAGAACCACAACCACAACCACCAGAACCAGAACCAGAACCAGAACCAGAACCAGAACCAGAACCACCAGAACCAGAACCAGAACCAGAACCAGAACCAGAACCAGAACCAGAACCACCAGAATCAGAACCAGAACCAGAAGCAGAACCAGAACCAGAACCGGAACCGGAACCAGAACCAGAACCAGAACCACCAGAATCAGAACCAGAACCAGAACCAGAACCAGAACCAGAACCAGAACCACCAGAACCAGAACCAGAACCAGAACCAGAACCAGAACCAGAACCGGAACCAGAACCAGAACTAGAACCACCAGAACCAGAACCAGAACCAGAACCACAACCACAACCAAAACCACAACCACAACCAGAACCACCAGAACCAGAACCAGAACCGGAACCAGAACCAGAACCAGAACCGGGACCAGCACCAGAACCAGAACCGGAACCGGAACCAGAACCAGAACCAGAACCAGAACCAGAACCAGAACCAGAACCAGAACCAGAACCGGAACTAGAACCGGAACCAGAACCAGAACCAGAACCGGAACCAGAACCAGAACCAGAACAAGAACCACCAGAACCAGAACCAGAACCAGAACCGGAACCAGTACCAGAACCAGAACCAGAACCACCAGAACCAGAACCAGAACCAGAACCGGAACCAGAACCAGAACCAGAACCACTAGAACCAGAACCAGAACCAGAACCAGAACCAGAACCAGAACCACCAGAACCAGAACCAGAACCGGAACCGGAACCAGAACCAGAACCATAACCGGAACCAGCACCAGAACCAGAATCGGAACCAGAACCGGAACCAGCACCAGAACCAGAACCGGAACCGGAACCAGAACCAGAACCAGAACCAGAACCAGAACCAGAACCGGAACCGGAACCGGAACCGGAACCGGAACCAGAACCAGAACCAGAACCAGAACCAGAACCAGAACCAGTACCAACAGAATCAGAACCAGAACCAGAACCGGAACCGGAACCAGAACCAGAACCAGAACTAGAACGAGAACCACCAGAACCAGAACCAGGACCAGAACCACAACCAGAACCAGAATCACCAGAACCAGAACCAGAACCGGACCCGGAACCAGAACCAGAACCAGAACCGGAACCAGAACCGGGACCAGCACCAGAGCCAGAACCGGAACCGGAACCAGAACCAGAACCAGAACCAGAACCACAACCAGAACCGGAACCAGAACCGGAACCAGAACCAGAACCAGAACCAGAACCAGAACGACCAGAACCAGAATCAGAACCAGAACCAGAACCGGAACCAAAACTAGAACCAGAACCAGAACCGGAACCGGAACCGGAACCAGAACCGGAACCAGAACCAGAACCAGAACCAGAACCGGAACCGGAACCAGAACCAGAACCACCAGAATCAGAACCAAAACCGGAACCAGAACCAGTACCACCAGAACCAGAACCAGAACCAGAACCGGACCTAGAACCGGAACCAGAACCAGAACAAGAACCAGAACAAGAACCAGAACCGGAACCGGAACAAGAACCAGAACCAGTAACAGAACCAGAACAAGAACCACCAGAACCAGAACCAGAACCAGAACCGGAACCAGAACAAGAACCGGAACCAGAACCAGAACCGGAACCAGAACAAGAACCAGAACCAGAACCGGAACCAGCACCAGAACCAGACCCGGAACCAGAACCGGAACCAGAACCAGAACTAGAACCAGAACTGGAACCAGAACCGGAACCAGAACCGGAACCAGAACCAGAACTAGAACCAGAACCACCAGAACCAGAACCAGAACCAGAACCAGAACCAGAACCACAACCAGAACCAGAATCACCAGAACCAGAACCAGAACCGGAACCACAACCAGAACCGGAACCAGAACCGGAACCAGAACCAGAACCGGAAACGGAACCAGAACCAGAACCAGAACCAGAACCAGAACCGGAACCGGAACCGGAACCAGAACCGGAAACAGAACCAGAACCAGAACCAGAACCGGAACCGGAACCAGAACCAGAACCACCAGAATCAGAACCAAAACCGGAACCAGAACCAGTACCACCAGAACCAGAACCAGAACCAGAATCAGAACCGGAACAAGAACCGGTACCAGAACCAGAACCAGAACCGGATCCAGAACCAGAACCAGAACCAGAACCGGAACCGGAACCAGAACCAGAACCAGTACCAGAACCAGAACCACCAGAACCAGAACCAGAACCAGAACCAGAACCAGAACCACCAGAACCAGAACCAGAACCAGAACCAGAACCACAACCACAACCACAACCAGAACCACCAGAACCAGAACCAGAACTGGAACCAAAACCAGAACCAGAACCGGGACCAGCACCAGAACCAGAACCGGAACCGGAACCAGAACCAGAACCAGAACCGGAACCAGCACCAGAACCAGAACCAGAACCAGAACCGGAACCAGCACCAGAACCAGAACCGGAACCGGAACCAGAACCAGAACCAGAACCAGAACCAGAACCAGTACCATCAGAACCAGAATCAGAACGAGAACCAGAACCGGAACCGGAACCAGAACCAGAACCAGAACTAGAACGAGAACCACCAGAACCAGAACCAGGACCAGAACCACAACCAGAACCAGAATCACCAGAACCAGAACCGGAACCGGAACCAGAACCAGAACCAGAACCGGAACCAGAACCGGGACCAGCACCAGAGCCAGAACCGGAACCGGAACCAGAACCAGAACCAGAACCAGAACCACAACCAGAACCGGAACCAGAACCGGAACCAGAACCAGAACCAGAACGACCAGAACCAGAATCAGAACCAGAACCAGAACCAGAACCGGAACCAGAACTAGAACCAGAACCAGAACCAGAACCGGAACCGGAACCGGAAGCAGAACCGGAACCAGAACCAGAACCAGAACCAGAACCGGAACCGGAACCGGAACCAGAACCAGAACCACCAGAATCAGAACCAAAACCGGAACCAGAACCAGTACCACCAGAACCAGAACCAGAACCAGAACCGGACCTAGAACCGGAACCAGAACCAGAACCAGAACCAGAACCAGAACCAGAACCGGAACCGGAACAAGAACCAGAACCAGTAACAGAACCAGAACAAGAACCACCAGAACCAGAACCAGAACCAGAACCGGAACCAGAACAAGAACCGGAACCAGAACAAGAACCAGAACCAGAACCGGAACCAGCACCAGAACCAGACCCGGAACCAGAACCGGAACCAGAACCAGAACTAGAACCAGAACTGGACCCAGAACCGGAACCAGAACCAGAACCAAAACCAGTACCACCAGAACCAGAATCAGAACCAGAACCAGAACCGGAACCAGAACCGGAACCAGAACCAGAACTAGAACCAGAACCACCAGAACCAGAACCAGAACCCGAACCAGAACCAGAACCACAACCAGAACCAGAATCACCAGAACCAGAAACAGAACCGGAACCACAACCAGAACCGGAACCAGAACCGGAACCAGAACCAGAACCGGAAACGGAACCAGAACCAGAACCAGAACCAGAACCAGAACCAGAACCAGAACCGAAAACGGAACGAGAACCAGAACCAGAACCAGAACCAGAACCAGAACCGGAACCGGAACCGGAACCAGAACCGGAACCAGAACCAGAACCAGAACCAGAACCGGAACCGGAACCAGAACCAGAACCACCAGAATCAGAACCAAAACCGGAACCAGAACCAGTACCACCAGAACCAGAACCAGAACCAGAATCAGAACCGGAACAAGAACCGGTACCAGAACCAGAACCAGAACCGGAACCAGAACCAGAACCAGAACCGGAACCGGAACCAGAACCAGAACCAGTACCAGAACCAGAACCAGAACCACCAGAACCAGAACCAGAACCAGAACCAGAACCAGAACCAGAACCACCTGAACCAGAACCAGAACCAGAACCAGAACCAGAACCAGAACCAGAACCGGAACCAGAACCAGAACTAGAACCACCAGAACCAGAACCAGAACCAGAACCGGAACCAGAACCAGAACCGGAACCAGAACCGGAACCAGAACCAGAACCAGAACCAGTATTACCAGAACTAGAATCAGAACCAGAACCACAACCAGAACCACAACCAGAACCACAACCAGAACCAGAATCACCAGAACCAGAACCAGAACCGGAACCAGAACCGGAACCAGAACCAGAACCAGAACCGGAACCAGAACCAGAACCAGAACCAGAACCAGAACCGGAACCAGAACCAGAACCAGAACCGGAACTGGAACCAGAACCACCAGAACCACCAGAACCACCAGAACCAGAACGAGAACCAGAACCAGAACCGGAACCAGAACCAGAACCACCAGAACCAGAACCAGAACCGGAACCAGAACTACCAGAACCAGAACCAGAACCGGAACCGGAACCGGAACCGGAACCAGAACCAGAACCAGAATTAGAACCAGAACCAGAACCAGAACCAGAACCGGAACTGGAACCAGAACCAGAACCAGAACCAGAACCGGAACCGGAACCAGAACCAGAACCACCAGAACCAGAACGAGAACCACAATCAGAACCGGAACCAGAACCAGAACCACCAGAACCAGAACCACCAGAACCAGAACCAGAACCGGAACCAGAACTACCAGAACCAGAACCGGAACCAGAACCGGAACCTGAACCAGAACCAGAACCAGAACCAGAATCAGAACCAGAACCACCAGAACTAGAATCGGTCCGGTCCTGTTTAATATCTTTATAGATGATCTGGATGAGGGGATTGAGTCCATCATCAGCAAGTTTGCTGATGATACCAAACTGGGAAGAAGGGTTGATCTGTTAGAGGGTAGGATGGCCCTGCAGAGGGACCTGGACAGATTGGAGAGATGGGCCGATTCCAATGGGATGATGTTTAATAAGTCCAAATGTCGGGTACTTCATTTTGGACACAACAATCCCATGCAGAGCTACAGACTGGGGACAGAGTGGCTGGAGAGTAGTGAGGCAGAAAGGGACCTGGGAGTGCTGGTTGACAGGAAGCTCAACATGAGCCAGCAGTGTGCCCAGGTGGCCAAGAAGGCCAATGGCATTCTGGCCTGCATCAGGAATAGTGTGGTGAGCAGAACCAGAGAAGTTATCGTCCCCCTGTACTCGGCACTAGTCAGACCTCAACTGGAATACTGTGTACAGTTCTGGGCCCCCCAGTTTGGGAAAGATGTCAGGATACTGGAATGTGTTCAGAGGAGGGCAACGAAGATGGTAAAGGGGCTGGAGCATAAGCCCTATGAGGAGCGACTGAGGGAGTTGGGGCTGTTTAGTCTAAAAAAGAGGAGGCTCAGGGGAGACCTCATTGCTCTCTACAGCTACCTGAAAGGAGGTTGTAGTCGGTCAGGGGTTGGTCTCTTCTCTCAGGTGACCAGTGACAGAACAAGAGGGCATGGACTCAAGCTACGTCAGGGAAAGTTTAGGCTTGATGTGAGGAAGAAGTTCTTTACTGAAAGGGTGATTGGCCATTGGAATGCGTTGCCCAGGGAGGTGGTGGAGTCGCCGACCCTGGAGGTGTTTAAGGGGAGATTGGATGTGGCACTGAGTGCCATGGTTTAGATGATGGTTGGTGTTAGTGTTGGGTTATACGTTGGACTTGATGATCTCAGAGGTCCTTTCCAACCTTATCATACTGTGGTACTGTGATACTGTGAAACTGTAACCAGAACCAGAAACAGAACCACCAGAACCAGAACCAGAACCAGAACCAGAACCAGAACCAGAACCAGAACCACCAGAACCAGAACCAGAACCAGAACCAGAACCGGAACCAGAACCAGAACCAGAACCAGAACCAGAACCAGAACCAGAACCACCAGAATCAGAACCAGAACCAGAACCAGAACCAGAACCAGAACCGGAACCGGAACCAGAACCAGAACCAGAACCACCAGAATCAGAACCAGAACCAGAACCAGGACCAGAACCAGAACCAGAACCACCAGAACCAGAACCAGAACCAGAACCAGAACCAGAACCAGAACCGGAACCAGAACCAGAACTAGAACCACCAGAACCAGAACCAGAACCAGAACCAGAACCACAACCACAACCAAAACCACAACCACAACCAGAACCACCAGAACCAGAACCAGAACCGGAACCAGAACCAGAACCGGGACCAGCACCAGAACCAGAACCGGAACCGGAACCAGAACCAGAACCAGAACCAGAACCAGAACCAGAACCGGAACTAGAACCGGAACCAGAACCAGAACCAGAACCGGAACCAGAACCAGAACCAGAACCAGAACAAGAACCGGAACCAGAACCGGAACCAGTACCAGAACCAGAACCAGAACCACCAGAACCAGAACCAGAACCAGAACCGGAACCAGAACCAGAACCAGAACCACCAGAACCAGAACCAGAACCAGAACCAGAACCAGAACCAGAACCAGAACCACCAGAACCAGAACCAGAACCGGAACCGGAACCAGAACCAGAACCAGAACCGGAACCAGCACCAGAACCAGAATCGGAACCAGAACCGGAACCAGCACCAGAACCAGAACCGGAACCGGAACCAGAACCAGAACCAGAACCAGAACCAGAACCGGAAGCGGAACCGGAACCGGAACCAGAACCAGAACCAGAACCAGAACCAGAACCAGAACCAGTACCACCAGAACCAGATTCAGAACCAGAACCAGAACCGGAACCGGAACCAGAACCAGAACCAGAACTAGAACGAGAACAACCAGAACCAGAACCAGGACCAGAACCACAACCAGAACCAGAATCACCAGAACCAGAACCAGAACCGAAACCGGAACCAGAACCAGAACCAGAACCGGAACCAGAACCGGGACCAGCACCAGAGCCAGAACCGGAACCGGAACCAGAACCAGAACCAGAACCAGAACGACAACCAGAACCGGAACCAGAACCGGAACCAGAACCAGAACCAGAACCAGAACCAGAACGACCAGAACCAGAATCAGAAACAGAACCAGAACCGGAACCAAAACTAGAACCAGAACCAGAACCAGAACCGGAACCGGAACCGGAACCAGAACCGGAATCAGAATCAGAACCAGAACCAGAACCGGAACCGGAACCAGAACCAGAACCACCAGAATCAGAACCAAAACCGGAACCAGAACCAGTACCAACAGAACCAGAACCAGAACCAGAACCGGACCTAGAACCGGAACCAGAACCAGAACCAGAACCAGAACCGGAACCGGAACAAGAACCAGAACCAGTAACAGAACCAGAACAAGAACCACCAGAACCAGAACCAGAACCAGAACCGGAACCAGAACAAGAACCGGAACCAGAACCAGAACCGGAACCAGAACAAGAACCAGAACCAGAACCGGAACCAGCACCAGAACCAGACCCGGAACCAGAACCGGAACCAGAACCAGAACTAGAACCAGAACTGGAACCAGAACCGGAACCAGAACCGGAACCAGAACCAGAACTAGAACCAGAACCACCAGAACAAGAACCAGAACCAGAACCAGAACCAGAACCACAACCAGAACCAGAATCACCAGAACCAGAACCAGAACCGGAACCACAACCAGAACCGGAACCAGAACCGGAACCAGAACCAGAACCGGAAACGGAACCAGAACCAGAACCAGAACCAGAACCAGAACCAGAACCGGAAACGGAACCAGAACCAGAACCAGAACCAGAACCGGAACCGGAACCAGAACCGGAACCAGAACCAGAACCAGAACCAGAACCGGAACCGGAACCAGAACCAGAACCACCAGAATCAGAACCAAAACCGGAACCAGAACCAGTACCACCAGAACCAGAACCAAAACCAGAACCAGAACCAGAACCACCAGAACCAGAACCAGAACCAGAACCAGAACCGGAACTAGAACCGGAACCAGAACCAGAACCAGAACCGGAACCAGAAGCAGAACCAGAACAAGAACCGGAACCAGAACCGGAACCAGAACCAGAACCAGAACTAGAACCAGAACCAGAACCAGAACCAGAACCAGTACCATCAGAACCAGAATCAGAACCAGAACCACAACCGGAACCGGAACCAGAACCAGCACCAGAACTAGAACGAGAACCAGAACCAGAACCAGAACCGGAACCGGAACCGGAACCGGAACCAGAACCAGAACCACCAGAATCAGAACCAAAACCGGAACCAGAACCAGTACCACCAGAACCAGAACCAGAACCAGAACCGGACCTAGAACCGGAACCAGAACCAGAACCAGAACCAGAACCAGAACCAGAACCGGAACCGGAACAAGAACCAGAACCAGTAACAGAACCAGAACAAGAACCACCAGAACCAGAACCAGAACCAGAACCGGAACCAGAACAAGAACCGGAACCAGAACCAGAACCGGAACCAGAACAAGAACCAGAACCAGAACCGGAACCAGCACCAGAACCAGACCCGGAACCAGAACCGGAACCAGAACCAGAACTAGAACCAGAACTGGAACCAGAACCGGAACCAGAACCAGAACCAAAACCAGTACCACCAGAACCAGAATCAGAACCAGAACCAGAACCGGAACCAGAACCGGAACCAGAACCAGAACTAGAACCAGAACCACCAGAACCAGAACCAGAACCAGAACCAGAACCACAACCAGAACCAGAATCACCAGAACCAGAACCGGAACCACAACCAGAACCGGAACCAGAACCGGAACCAGAACCAGAACCGGAAACGGAACCAGAACCAGAACCAGAACCAGAACCAGAACCAGAACCGGAAACGGAACCAGAGCCAGAACCAGAACCAGAACCAGAACCAGAACCGGAACCGGAACCGGAACCAGAACCGGAACCAGAACCAGAACCAGAACCGGAACCGGAACCAGAACCAGAACCACCAGAATCAGAACCAAAACCGGAACCAGAACCAGTACCACCAGAACCAGAACCAGAATCAGAACCGGAACAAGAACCGGTACCAGAACCAGAACCAGAACCGGAACCAGAACCAGAACCAGAACCGGAACCGGAACCAGAACCAGTACCAGAACCAGAACCAGAACCACCAGAACCAGAACCAGAACCAGAACCAGAACCAGAACCAGAACCACCAGAACCAGAACCAGAACCAGAACCAGAACCGGAACCAGAACCAGAACTAGAACCACCAGAACCAGAACCAGAACCAGAACCACAACCACAACCACAACCATAACCGGAACCACCAGACCCAGAACCAGAACCGGAACCGGAACCAGAACCAGAACCGGGACCAGCACCAGAACCAGAACCGGAACCGGAACCGGAACCATAACCAGAACCAGAACCGGAACCAGCACCAGAACCAGAACCAGAACCAGAACCGGAGCCAGCACCAGAACCAGAACCGGAACCGGAACCAGAACCAGAACCAGAACCAGAACCAGAACCAGAACCAGAACCAGAACCAGAACCGGAACCAGAACCGGAACCAGAACCAGAACCAGAACCGGAACCGGAACCAGAACCAGAACCAGAACTAGAACCAGAACCACCAGAACCAGAACCAGGACCAGAACCACAACCAGAACCAGAATCACCAGAACCAGAACCAGAACCGGAACCGGAACCAGAACCAGAACCAGAACCAGAACCGGAACCAGAACCGGGACCAGAACCGGAACCAGAACCAGAACCAGAACCAGAACCAGAACCAGAACCACTAGAACCAGAATCAGAACCAGAACCAGAACCGGAACCAGAACTAGAACCAGAACCAGAACCGGAATAGGAACCGGAGCCAGAACCGGAACCAGAACCAGAACCACCAGAACCAGAACCGGAACCAGAACTACCAGAACCAGAACCGGAACCGGAACCGGAACCAGAACCAGAACCGGAACCGGAACCGGAACCAGAACCAGAACCAGAACCAGAACCGGAACCAGAACCAGAACCGGAACCAGAACCGGAACCAGAACCAGAACCAGAACCAGTACCACCAGAACTAGAATCAGAACCAGAACCACAACCAGAACCACAACCAGAACCACAACCAGAACCAGAATCACCAGAACCAGAACCAGAACCGGAACCAGAACCAGAACCAGAACCGGAACTAGAACCGGAACCAGAACCAGAACCAGAACCGGAACCAGAACCAGAACCAGAACCAGAACCGGAACCGGAACCAGAACCACCAGAACCAGAACGAGAACCAGAACCAGAACCGGAACCAGAACCAGAACCACCAGAACCAGAACCAGAACCGGAACCAGAACTACCAGAACCAGAACCAGAACCGGAACCGGAACCGGAACCAGAACCAGAACCAGAACCAGAACCAGAACCAGAACCGGAACCGGAACCAGAACCAGAACCAGAACCAGAACCGGAACCGGAACCAGAACCAGAACCACCAGAACCAGAACGAGAACCACAATCAGAACCGGAACCAGAACCAGAACCACCAGAACCAGAACCAGAACCGGAACCAGAACTACCAGAACCAGAACCGGAACCAGAACCGGAACCAGAACCAGAACCAGAACCAGAACCAGAACCAGAACCAGAATCAGAACCAGAACCACCAGAACTAGAACCGGTCCGGTCCTGTTTAATATCTTTATAGATGATCTGGATGAGGGGATTGAGTCCATCATCAGCAAGTTTGCTGATGATACCAAACTGGGAAGAAGGGTTGATCTGTTAGAGGGTAGGATGGCCCTGCAGAGGGACCTGGACAGATTGGAGAGATGGGCCGATTCCAATGGGATGATGTTTAATAAGTCCAAATGTCGGGTACTTCATTTTGGACACAACAATCCCATGCAGAGCTACAGACTGGGGACAGAGTGGCTGGAGAGTAGTGAGGCAGAAAGGGACCTGGGAGTGCTGGTTGACAGGAAGCTCAACATGAGCCAGCAGTGTGCCCAGGTGGCCAAGAAGGCCAATGGCATTCTGGCCTGCATCAGGAATAGTGTGGTGAGCAGAACCAGAGAAGTTATCGTCCCCCTGTACTCGGCACTAGTCAGACCTCATCTGGAATACTGTGTACAGTTCTGGGCCCCCCAGTTTGGGAAAGATGTCAGGATACTGGAATGTGTTCAGAGGAGGGCAACGAAGATGGTAAAGGGGCTGGAGCATAAGCCCTATGAGGAGCGACTGAGGGAGTTGGGGCTGTTTAGTCTAAAGAAGAGGAGGCTCAGGGGAGACCTCATTGCTCTCTACAGCTACCTGAAAGGAGGTTGTAGTCGGTCAGGGGTTGGTCTCTTCTCTCAGGTGACCAGTGACAGAACAAGAGGGCATGGACTCAAGCTACGTCAGGGAAAGTTTAGGCTTGATGTGAGGAAGAAGTTCTTTACTGAAAGGGTGATTGGCCATTGGAATGCGTTGCCCAGGGAGGTGGTGGAGTCGCCGACCCTGGAGGTGTTTAAGGGGAGATTGGATGTGGCACTGAGTGCCATGGTTTAGATGATGGTTGGTGTTAGGGTTGGGTTATACGTTGGACTTGATGATCTCAGAGGTCCTTTCCAAACTTGTCATACTGTGATACTGTGATACTGTGATACTGTAACCAAAACCAGAAACAGAACCACCAGAACCAGAACCAGAACCAGAACCAGAACCAGAACCAGAACCAGAACCAGAACCAGAACCGAAACGACCAGAACCAGAACCAGAACCAGAACCAGAACCAGAACCGGAACCCAAACCAGAACCGGAACCACCAGAACCAGAACCAAAACCAGAACCAAAACCAGAACCAGAACCAGAACCAGAACAAGAACCAGAACCAGAACCAGAACCAGAACCACCAGAACCAGAACCAGAACCAGAACCGGAACCAAAACCAGAACCGGAACCACCAGAACCAGAACCAGAACCAGAACCACAACCACAACCAGAACAACCAGAACCAGAACCAGAACCAGATCCGGAACCAGAACCGGAACCAGAACCACCAGAATCAGAACCAGAACCAGAACCAGAACCAGAACCAGAACCAGAACCAGAACCAGCAGAATCTGAACCAGAACCAGAACCAGAACCAGAACCAGAACCACCAGAACCAGAACCAGAACCAGAACCGGAACCGGAACCAGAACCAGAACCAGAACCAGAACCGGAACCGAAACCAGAACCAGAACCACCAGAATCAGAACCAAAACCGGAACCAGAACCAGTACCACCAGAACCAGAACCAGAATCAGAACCGGAACAAGAACCGGTACCAGAACCAGAACCAGAACCGGAACCAGAACCAGAACCAGAACCGGAACCGGAACCAGAACCAGAACCAGTACCAGAACCGGAACCGGAACCACCAGAACCAGAACCAGAACCAGAACCAGAACCAGAACCAGTAGAACCAGAACCAGAACCAGAACCAGAACCAGAATCAGAACCACCAAAACCAGAACCAGAACCGGAACCAGATCCAGAAATAGAACCACCAGAACCAGAACCAGAACCAGAACCAGAACCACAACCACAACCACAACCAGAACCACCAGAACCAGAACCAGAACCGGAAACAGAACCAGAACCAGAACCGGGACCAGCACCAGAACCAGAACCGGAACCGGAACCAGAACCAGAACCAGAACCAGAACCGGAACCAGCACCAGAACCAGAACCACAACCAGAACCGGAACCAGCACCAGAACCAGAACCGGAACCGGAACCAGAACCAGAACCAGAACCAGAACCAGAACCAGAACCGGAACCAGAACCAGAACCAGAACCGGAACCAGAACCGGGACCAGAACCGGAACCAGAACCAGAACCAGAACCAGAACCACTATAACCAGAATCAGAACCAGAACCAGTAACAGAACCAGAACAAGAACCACCAGAACCAGAACCAGAACCAGAACCGGAACCAGAACAAGAACCGGAACAGGAACCAGAACCGGAACCAGAACAAGAACCAGAACCAGAACCGGAACCAGCACCAGAACCAGAACCGGAACCAGAACCAGAACTAGAACCAGAACCGGAACCAGAACCGGAACCAGAACCAGAACCAAAACCAGTACCACCAGAACCAGAATCAGAACCAGAACCGGAACCGGAACCAGAACCAGAACTAGAACCAGAACCACCAGAACCAGAACCAGAACCACAACCAGAACCACAACCAGAACCAGAATCACCAGAACCAGAACCAGAACCGGAACCACAACCAGAACCGGAACCAGAACCGGAACCAGAACCAGAACCGGAAACGGAACCAGTACCAGAACCAGAACCAGAACCAGAACCAGAACCAGAACCAGAACCGGAAACGGAACCAGAACCAGAACCAGAACCAGAACCTGAACCGGAACCGGAAACGGAACCGGAACCAGAACCGGAACCAGAACCAGAACCAGAACCAGAACCGGAACCGGAACCAGAACCAGAACCACCAGAATCAGAACCAAAACCGGAACCAGAACCAGTACAACCAGAACCAGAACCAGAACCAGAATCAGAACCGGAACAAGAACCGGTACCAGAACCAGAACCAGAACCGGAACCAGAACCAGAACCAGAACCAGAACCAGAACCGGAACCGGAACCGGAACCAGAACCAGAACCAGAACCAGTACCAGAACCAGAACCACCAGAACCAGAACCAAAACCAGAACCAGAACCAGAACCAGAACCAGTAGAACCAGAACCAGAACCAGAACCAGAACCAGAACCAGAACCAGAACCAGAACCACCAGAATCAGAACCAGAACCAGAACCGGAACCGGAACCAGAACCAGAACCAGAACCGGAACCAGCACCAGAACCAGAACCGGAACCAGAACCGGAACCAGCACCAGAACCGGAACCGGAACCGGAACCGGAACCAGAACCAGAACCAGAACCAGAACCAGAACCAGAACCAGAACCAGAACCAGAACCGGAACCAGAACCGGAACCAGAACTAGAACCAGAACCAGTACCACCAGAACTAGAATCAGAACCAGAACCAGAACCGGAACCGGAACCAGAACCAGAACCAGAACTAGAACCAGAACCACCAGAACCAGAACCAGAACCACAACCAGAACCAGAATCACCAGAACCAGAACCAGAACCGGAACCAGAACCAGAACCGGAACTAGAACCGGAACCAGAACCAGAACCAGAACCGGAACCAGAACCAGAACCGGAACCGGAACCAGAACCAGAACCACCAGAACCAGAACGAGAACCAGAACCAGAACCGGAACCAGAACCAGAACCACCAGAACCAGAACCAGAACCGGAACCAGAACTACCAGAACCAGTACCAGAACCGGAACCAAAACCGGAACCGGAACCAGAACCAGAACCAGAACCAGAACCAGAACCAGAATCAGAACCGGAACAAGAACCGGAACCAGAACCAGAACCAGAACCAGAACCGGAACCAGAACCGGAACCAGAACCAGAACCAGAACCGGAACCAGAACCGGAACCAGAACCAGAACCAGAACCAGAACCAGAACCAGTACCATCAGAACCAGAATCAGAACGAGAACCAGAACCGGAACCGGAACCGGAACCAGAACCAGAACCAGAACTAGAACGAGAACCACCAGAACCAGAACCACTACCAGAACCACAACCAGAACCAGAATCACCAGAACCAGAACCGGAACCGGAACCAGAACCAGAACCAGAACCGGAACCAGAACCGGGACCAGCACCAGAGCCAGAACCGGAACCGGAACCAGAACCAGAACCAGAACCAGAACCACAACCAGAACCGGAACCAGAACCGGAACCAGAACCAGAACCAGAACGACCAGAACCAGAATCAGAACCAGAACCAGAACCAGAACCGGAACCAGAACTAGAACCAGAACCAGAACCAGAACCGGAACCGGAACCGGAACCAGAACCGGAACCAGAACCAGAACCAGAACCAGAACCGGAACCGGAACCGGAACCAGAACCAGAACCACCAGAATCAGAACCAAAACCGGAACCAGAACCAGTACCACCAGAACCAGAACCAGAACCAGAACCGGACCTAGAACCGGAACCAGAACCAGAACCAGAACCAGAACCAGAACCAGAACCGGAACCGGAACAAGAACCGGAACCAGAACAAGAACCAGAACCAGAACCGGAACCAGCACCAGAACCAGACCCGGAACCAGAACCGGAACCAGAACCAGAACTAGAACCAGAACTGGACCCAGAACCGGAACCAGAACCAGAACCAAAACCAGTACCACCAGAACCAGAATCAGAACCAGAACCAGAACCGGAACCAGAACCGGAACCAGAACCAGAACTAGAACCAGAACCACCAGAACCAGAACCAGAACCAGAACCCGAACCAGAACCAGAACCACAACCAGAACCAGAATCACCAGAACCAGAAACAGAACCGGAACCACAACCAGAACCGGAACCAGAACCGGAACCAGAACCAGAACCGGAAACGGAACCAGAACCAGAACCAGAACCAGAACCAGAACCAGAACCAGAACCGGAAACGGAACGAGAACCAGAACCAGAACCAGAACCAGAACCAGAACCGGAACCGGAACCGGAACCAGAACCGGAACCAGAACCAGAACCAGAACCAGAACCGGAACCGGAACCAGAACCAGAACCACCAGAATCAGAACCAAAACCGGAACCAGAACCAGTACCACCAGAACCAGAACCAGAACCAGAATCAGAACCGGAACAAGAACCGGTACCAGAACCAGAACCAGAACCGGAACCAGAACCAGAACCAGAACCGGAACCGGAACCAGAACCAGAACCAGTACCAGAACCAGAACCAGAACCACCAGAACCAGAACCAGAACCAGAACCAGAACCAGAACCAGAACCACCTGAACCAGAACCAGAACCAGAACCAGAACCAGAACCAGAACCAGAACCGGAACCAGAACCAGAACTAGAACCACCAGAACCAGAACCAGAACCAGAACCGGAACCAGAACCAGAACCGGAACCAGAACCGGAACCAGAACCAGAACCAAAACCAGTATTACCAGAACTAGAATCAGAACCAGAACCACAACCAGAACCACAACCAGAACCACAACCAGAACCAGAATCACCAGAACCAGAACCAGAACCGGAACCAGAACCAGAATCAGAACCGGAACTAGAACCGGAACCAGAACCAGAACCAGAACCGGAACCAGAACCAGAACCAGAACCAGAACCAGAACCGGAACCAGAACCAGAACCAGAACCGGAACTGGAACCAGAACCACCAGAACCACCAGAACCACCAGAACCAGAACGAGAACCAGAACCAGAACCGGAACCAGAACCAGAACCACCAGAACCAGAACCAGAACCGGAACCAGAACTACCAGAACCAGAACCAGAACCGGAACCGGAACCGGAACCGGAACCAGAACCAGAACCAGAATTAGAACCAGAACCAGAACCAGAACCAGAACCGGAACTGGAACCAGAACCAGAACCAGAACCAGAACCGGAACCGGAACCAGAACCAGAACCACCAGAACCAGAACGAGAACCAGAATCAGAACCGGAACCAGAACCAGAACCACCAGAACCAGAACCGGAACCAGAACTACCAGAACCAGAACCGGAACCAGAACCGGAACCTGAACCAGAACCAGAACCAGAACCAGAATCAGAACCAGAACCACCAGAACTAGAACCGGTCCGGTCCTGTTTAATATCTTTATAGATGATCTGGATGAGGGGATTGAGTCCATCATCAGCAAGTTTGCTGATGATACCAAACTGGGAAGAAGGGTTGATCTGTTAGAGGGTAGGATGGCCCTGCAGAGGGACCTGGACAGATTGGAGAGATGGGCCGATTCCAATGGGATGATGTTTAATAAGTCCAAATGTCGGGTACTTCATTTTGGACACAACAATCCCATGCAGAGCTACAGACTGGGGACAGAGTGGCTGGAGAGTAGTGAGGCAGAAAGGGACCTGGGAGTGTTGGTTGACAGGAAGCTCAACATGAGCCAGCAGTGTGCCCAGGTGGCCAAGAAGGCCAATGGCATTCTGGCCTGCATCAGGAATAGTGTGGTGAGCAGAACCAGAGAAGTTATCGTCCCCCTGTACTCGGCACTAGTCAGACCTCAACTGGAATACTGTGTACAGTTCTGGGCCCCCCAGTTTGGGAAAGATGTCAGGATACTGGAATGTGTTCAGAGGAGGGCAAAGAAGATGGTAAAGGGGCTGGAGCATAAGCCCTATGAGGAGCGACTGAGGGAGTTGGGGCTGTTTAGTCTAAAAAAGAGGAGGCTCAGGGGAGACCTCATTGCTCTCTACAGCTACCTGAAAGGAGGTTGTAGTCGGTCAGGGGTTGGTCTCTTCTCTCAGGTGACCAGTGACAGAACAAGAGGGCATGGACTCAAGCTACGTCAGGGAAAGTTTAGGCTTGATGTGAGGAAGAAGTTCTTTACTGAAAGGGTGATTGGCCATTGGAATGCGTTGCCCAGGGAGGTGGTGGAGTCGCCGACCCTGGAGGTGTTTAAGGGGAGATTGGATGTGGCACTGAGTGCCATGGTTTAGATGATGGTTGGTGTTAGTGTTGGGTTATACGTTGGACTTGATGATCTCAGAGGTCCTTTCCAACCTTATCATACTGTGGTACTGTGATACTGTGAAACTGTAACCAGAACCAGAAACAGAACCACCAGAACCAGAACCAGAACCAGAACCAGAACCAGAACCAGAACCAGAACCACCAGAACCAGAACCAGAACCAGAACCAGAACCAGAACCGGAACCAGAACCAGAACCAGAACCAGAACCAGAACCAGAACCAGAACCACCAGAATCAGAACCAGAACCAGAACCAGAACCAGAACCAGAACCGGAACCGGAACCAGAACCAGAACCAGAACCACCAGAATCAGAACCAGAACCAGAACCAGAACCAGAACCAGAACCAGAACCACCAGAACCAGAACCAGAACCAGAACCAGAACCAGAACCAGAACCGGAACCAGAACCAGAACTAGAACCACCAGAACCAGAACCAGAACCAGAACCAGAACCCCAACCACAACCAAAACCACAACCACAACCAGAACCACCAGAACCAGAACCAGAACCGGAACCAGAACCAGAACCGGGACCAGCAGCAGAACCAGAACCGGAACCGGAACCAGAACCAGAACCAGAACCAGAACCAGAACCAGAACCAGAACCGGAACTAGAACCGGAACCAGAACCAGAACCAGAACCGGAACCAGAACCAGAACCAGAACCAGAACAAGAACCGGAACCAGAACCGGAACCAGTACCAGAACCAGAACCAGAACCACCAGAACCAGAACCAGAACCAGAACCGGAACCAGAACCAGAACCAGAACCACCAGAACCAGAACCAGAACCAGAACCAGAACCAGAACCAGAACCAGAACCACCAGAACCAGAACCAGAACCGGAACCGGAACCAGAACCAGAACCAGAACCGGAACCAGCACCAGAACCAGAATCGGAACCAGAACCGGAACCAGCACCAGAACCAGAACCGGAACCGGAACCAGAACCAGAACCAGAACCAGAACCAGAACCGGAAGCGGAACCGGAACCGGAACCAGAACCAGAACCAGAACCAGAACCAGAACCAGTACCACCAGAACCAGAATCAGAACCAGAACCAGAACCGGAACCGGAACCAGAACCAGAACCAGAACTAGAACGAGAACAACCAGAACCAGAACCAGGACCAGAACCACAACCAGAACCAGAATCACCAGAACCAGAACCAGAACCGAAACCGGAACCAGAACCAGAACCAGAACCGGAACCAGAACCGGGACCAGCACCAGAGCCAGAACCGGAACCGGAACCAGAACCAGAACCAGAACGACAACCAGAACCGGAACCAGAACCGGAACCAGAACCAGAACCAGAACCAGAACCAGAACGACCAGAACCAGAATCAGAAACAGAACCAGAACCGGAACCAAAACTAGAACCAGAACCAGAACCAGAACCGGAACCGGAACCGGAACCAGAACCGGAATCAGAATCAGAACCAGAACCAGAACCGGAACCGGAACCAGAACCAGAACCACCAGAATCAGAACCAAAACCGGAACCAGAACCAGTACCAACAGAACCAGAACCAGAACCAGAACCGGACCTAGAACCGGAACCAGAACCAGAACCAGAACCAGAACCGGAACCGGAACAAGAACCAGAACCAGTAACAGAACCAGAACAAGAACCACCAGAACCAGAACCGGAACCAGAACCAGAACCGGAACCAGAACAAGAACCGGAACCAGAACCAGAACCGGAACCAGAACAAGAACCAGAACCAGAACCGGAACCAGCACCAGAACCAGACCCGGAACCAGAACCGGAACCAGAACCAGAACTAGAACCAGAACTGGAACCAGAACCGGAACCAGAACCGGAACCAGAACCAGAACTAGAACCAGAACCACCAGAACAAGAACCAGAACCAGAACCAGAACCAGAACCACAACCAGAACCAGAATCACCAGAACCAGAACCAGAACCGGAACCACAACCAGAACCGGAACCAGAACCGGAACCAGAACCAGAACCGGAAACGGAACCAGAACCAGAACCAGAACCAGAACCAGAACCGGAAACGGAACCAGAACCAGAACCAGAACCGGAACCGGAACCGGAACCAGAACCGGAACCAGAACCAGAACCAGAACCAGAACCGGAACCGGAACCAGAACCAGAACCACCAGAATCAGAACCAAAACCGGAACCAGAACCAGTACCACCAGAACCAGAACCAAAACCAGAACCAGAACCAGAACCACCAGAACCAGAACCAGAACCAGAACCAGAACCGGAACTAGAACCGGAACCAGAACCAGAACCAGAACCGGAACCAGAACCAGAACCAGAACAAGAACCGGAACCAGAACCGGAACCAGAACCAGAACCAGAACTAGAACCAGAACCAGAACCAGAACCAGAACCAGTACCATCAGAACCAGAATCAGAACCAGAACCACAACCGGAACCGGAACCAGAACCAGAACCAGAACTAGAACGAGAACCAGAACCAGAACCAGAACCGGAACCGGAACCGGAACCGGAACCAGAACCAGAACCACCAGAATCAGAACCAAAACCGGAACCAGAACCAGTACCACCAGAACCAGAACCAGAACCAGAACCGGACCTAGAACCGGAACCAGAACAAGAACCAGAACCAGAACCAGAACCAGAACCGGAACCGGAACAAGAACCAGAACCAGTAACAGAACCAGAACAAGAACCACCAGTACCAGAACCAGAACCAGAACCGGAACCAGAACAAGAACCGGAACCAGAACCAGAACCGGAACCAGAACAAGAACCAGAACCAGAACCGGAACCAGCACCAGAACCAGACCCGGAACCAGAACCGGAACCAGAACCAGAACTAGAACCAGAACTGGAACCAGAACCGGAACCAGAACCAGAACCAAAACCAGTACCACCAGAACCAGAATCAGAACCAGAACCAGAACCGGAACCAGAACCGGAACCAGAACCAGAACAAGAACCAGAACCACCAGAACCAGAACCAGAACCAGAACCAGAACCACAACCAGAACCAGAATCACCAGAACCAGAACCGGAACCACAACCAGAACCGGAACCAGAACCGGAACCAGAACCAGAACCGGAAACGGAACCAGAACCAGAACCAGAACCAGAACCAGAACCGGAAACGGAACCAGAGCCAGAACCAGAACCAGAACCAGAACCAGAACCGGAACCGGAACCGGAACCAGAACCGGAACCAGAACCAGAACCAGAACCGGAACCGGAACCAGAACCAGAACCACCAGAATCAGAACCAAAACCGGAACCAGAACCAGTACCACCAGAACCAGAACCAGAATCAGAACCGGAACAAGAACCGGTACCAGAACCAGAACCAGAACCGGAACCAGAACCAGAACCAGAACCGGAACCGGAACCAGAACCAGTACCAGAACCAGAACCAGAACCACCAGAACCAGAACCAGAACCAGAACCAGAACCAGAACCAGAACCACCAGAACCAGAACCAGAACCAGAACCAGAACCAGAACCGGAACCAGAACCAGAACTAGAACCACCAGAACCAGAACCAGAACCAGAACCACAACCACAACCACAACCACAACCGGAACCACCAGACCCAGAACCAGAACCGGAACCGGAACCAGAACCAGAACCGGGACCAGCACCAGAACCAGAACCGGAACCGGAACCGGAACCATAACCAGAACCAGAACCGGAACCAGCACCAGAACCAGAACCAGAACCAGAACCGGAGCCAGCACCAGAACCAGAACCGGAACCGGAACCAGAACCAGAACCAGAACCAGAACCAGAACCAGAACCAGAACCAGAACCGGAACCAGAACCGAAACCAGAACCAGAACCAGAACCGGAACCGGAACCAGAACCAGAACCAGAACTAGAACCAGAACCACCAGAACCAGAACCAGGACCAGAACCACAACCAGAACCAGAATCACCAGAACCAGAACCAGAACCGGAACCGGAACCAGAACCAGAACCAGAACCAGAACCGGAACCAGAACCGGGACCAGAACCGGAACCAGAACCAGAACCAGAACCAGAACCAGAACCAGAACCACTAGAACCAGAATCAGAACCAGAACCAGAACCGGAACCAGAACTAGAACCAGAACCAGAACCGGAATAGGAACCGGAGCCAGAACCGGAACCAGAACCAGAACCACCAGAACCAGAACCGGAACCAGAACTACCAGAACCAGAACCGGAACCGGAACCGGAACCAGAACCAGAACCGGAACCGGAACCGGAACCAGAACCAGAACCAGAACCAGAACCAGAACCGGAACCAGAACCAGAACCGGAACCAGAACCGGAACCAGAACCAGAACCAGAACCAGTACCACCAGAACTAGAATCAGAACCAGAACCACAACCAGAACCACAACCAGAACCACAACCAGAACCAGAATCACCAGAACCAGAACCAGAACCGGAACCAGAACCAGAACCAGAACCGGAACTAGAACCGGAACCAGAACCAGAACCAGAACCGGAACCAGAACCAGAACCAGAACCAGAACCGGAACGGGAACCAGAACCACCAGAACCAGAACGAGAACCAGAACCAGAACCGGAACCAGAACCAGAACCACCAGAACCAGAACCAGAACCGGAACCAGAACTACCAGAACCAGAACCAGAACCGGAACCGGAACCGGAACCAGAACCAGAACCAGAACCAGAACCAGAACCAGAACCGGAACCGGAACCAGAACCAGAACCAGAACCAGAACCGGAACCGGAACCAGAACCAGAACCACCAGAACCAGAACGAGAACCACAATCAGAACCGGAACCAGAACCAGAACCACCAGAACCAGAACCAGAACCGGAACCAGAACTACCAGAACCAGAACCGGAACCAGAACCGGAACCAGAACCAGAACCAGAACCAGAACCAGAACCAGAATCAGAACCAGAACCACCAGAACTAGAACCGGTCCGGTCCTGTTTAATATCTTTATAGATGATCTGGATGAGGGGATTGAGTCCATCATCAGCAAGTTTGCTGATGATACCAAACTGGGAAGAAGGGTTGATCTGTTAGAGGGTAGGATGGCCCTGCAGAGGGACCTGGACAGATTGGAGAGATGGGCCGATTCCAATGGGATGATGTTTAATAAGTCCAAATGTCGGGTACTTCATTTTGGACACAACAATCCCATGCAGAGCTACAGACTGGGGACAGAGTGGCTGGAGAGTAGTGAGGCAGAAAGGGACCTGGGAGTGCTGGTTGACAGGAAGCTCAACATGAGCCAGCAGTGTGCCCAGGTGGCCAAGAAGGCCAATGGCATTCTGGCCTGCATCAGGAATAGTGTGGTGAGCAGAACCAGAGAAGTTATCGTCCCCCTGTACTCGGCACTAGTCAGACCTCATCTGGAATACTGTGTACAGTTCTGGGCCCCCCAGTTTGGGAAAGATGTCAGGATACTGGAATGTGTTCAGAGGAGGGCAACGAAGATGGTAAAGGGGCTGGAGCATAAGCCCTATGAGGAGCGACTGAGGGAGTTGGGGCTGTTTAGTCTAAAGAAGAGGAGGCTCAGGGGAGACCTCATTGCTCTCTACAGCTACCTGAAAGGAGGTTGTAGTCGGTCAGGGGTTGGTCTCTTCTCTCAGGTGACCAGTGACAGAACAAGAGGGCATGGACTCAAGCTACGTCAGGGAAAGTTTAGGCTTGATGTGAGGAAGAAGTTCTTTACTGAAAGGGTGATTGGCCATTGGAATGCGTTGCCCAGGGAGGTGGTGGAGTCGCCGACCCTGGAGGTGTTTAAGGGGAGATTGGATGTGGCACTGAGTGCCATGGTTTAGATGATGGTTGGTGTTAGGGTTGGGTTATACGTTGGACTTGATGATCTCAGAGGTCCTTTCCAAACTTGTCATACTGTGATACTGTGATACTGTGATACTGTAACCAAAACCAGAAACAGAACCACCAGAACCAGAACCAGAACCAGAACCAGAACCAGAACCAGAACCAGAACCAGAACCGAAACGACCAGAACCAGAACCAGAACCAGAACCAGAACCAGAACCGGAACCCAAACCAGAACCGGAACCACCAGAACCAGAACCAAAACCAGAACCAAAACCAGAACCAGAACCAGAACCAGAACAAGAACCAGAACCAGAACCAGAACCAGAACCACCAGAACCAGAACCAGAACCAGAACCGGAACCAAAACCAGAACCGGAACCACCAGAACCAGAACCAGAACCAGAACCACAACCACAACCAGAACAACCAGAACCAGAACCAGAACCAGAACCAGATCCGGAACCAGAACCGGAACCAGAACCACCAGAATCAGAACCAGAACCAGAACCAGAACCAGAACCAGAACCAGAACCAGAACCAGCAGAATCTGAACCAGAACCAGAACCAGAACCAGAACCAGAACCACCAGAACCAGAACCAGAACCAGAACCGGAACCGGAACCAGAACCAGAACCAGAACCAGAACCGGAACCGAAACCAGAACCAGAACCACCAGAATCAGAACCAAAACCGGAACCAGAACCAGTACCACCAGAACCAGAACCAGAACCAGAATCAGAACCGGAACAAGAACCGGTACCAGAACCAGAACCAGAACCGGAACCAGAACCAGAACCAGAACCGGAACCAGAACCAGAACCAGAACCAGAACCAGAACCAGAACCAGAACCAGTAGAACCAGAACCAGAACCAGAACCAGAACCAGAATCAGAACCACCAAAACCAGAACCAGAACCGGAACCAGATCCAGAAATAGAACCACCAGAACCAGAACCAGAACCAGAACCAGAACCACAACCACAACCACAACCAGAACCACCAGAACCAGAACCAGAACCGGAAACAGAACCAGAACCAGAACCGGGACCAGCACCAGAACCAGAACCGGAACCGGAACCAGAACCAGAACCAGAACCAGAACCGGAACCAGCACCAGAACCAGAACCACAACCAGAACCGGAACCAGCACCAGAACCAGAACCTGAACCGGAACCAGAACCAGAACCAGAACCAGAACCAGAACCAGAACCGGAACCAGAACCAGAACCAGAACCGGAACCAGAACCGGGACCAGAACCGGAACCAGAACCAGAACCAGAACCAGAACCAGAACCACTATAACCAGAATCAGAACCAGAACCAGTAACAGAACCAGAACAAGAACCACCAGAACCAGAACCAGAACCAGAACCGGAACCAGAACAAGAACCGGAACAGGAACCAGAACCGGAACCAGAACAAGAACCAGAACCAGAACCGGAACCAGCACCAGAACCAGAACCGGAACCAGAACCAGAACTAGAACCAGAACCGGAACCAGAACCGGAACCAGAACCAGAACCAAAACCAGTACCACCAGAACCAGAATCAGAACCAGAACCGGAACCGGAACCAGACCCAGAACTAGAACCAGAACCACCAGAACCAGAACCAGAACCACAACCAGAACCACAACCAGAACCAGAATCACCAGAACCAGAACCAGAACCGGAACCACAACCAGAACCGGAACCAGAACCGGAACCAGAACCAGAACCGGAAACGGAACCAGTACCAGAACCAGCACCAGAACCAGAACCAGAACCAGAACCGGAAACGGAACCAGAACCAGAACCAGAACCAGAACCTGAACCGGAACCGGAAACGGAACCGGAACCAGAACCGGAACCAGAACCAGAACCAGAACCAGAACCGGAACCGGAACCAGAACCAGAACCACCAGAATCAGAACCAAAACCGGAACCAGAACCAGTACAACCAGAACCAGAACCAGAACCAGAATCAGAACCGGAACAAGAACCGGTACCAGAACCAGAACCAGAACCAGAACCGGAACCAGAACCAGAACCAGAACCAGAACCAGAACCGGAACCGGAACCGGAACCAGAACCAGAACCAGAACCAGTACCAGAACCAGAACCACCAGAACCAGAACCAAAACCAGAACCAGAACCAGAACCAGAACCAGTAGAACCAGAACCAGAACCAGAACCAGAACCAGAACCAGAACCAGAACCAGAACCACCAGAACCAGAACCAGAACCAGAACCGGAACCGGAACCAGAACCAGAACCAGAACCGGAACCAGCACCAGAACCAGAACCGGAACCAGAACCGGAACCAGCACCAGAACCGGAACCGGAACCGGAACCAGAACCAGAACCAGAACCAGAACCAGAACCAGAACCAGAACCAGAACCAGAACCAGAACCGGAACCAGAACCGGAACCAGAACTAGAACCAGAACCAGTACCACCAGAACTAGAATCAGAACCAGAACCAGAACCGGAACCGGAACCAGAACCAGAACCAGAACTAGAACCAGAACCACCAGAACCAGAACCAGAACCACAACCAGAACCAGAATCACCAGAACCAGAACCAGAACCGGAACAAGAACCAGAACCGGAACTAGAACCGGAACCAGAACCAGAACCAGAACCGGAACCAGAACCAGAACCGGAACCGGAACCAGAACCAGAACCACCAGAACCAGAACGAGAACCAGAACCAGAACCGGAACCAGAACCAGAACCACCAGAACCAGAACCAGAACCGGAACCAGAACTACCAGAACCAGTACCAGAACCGGAACCAAAACCGGAACCGGAACCAGAACCAGAACCAGAACCAGAACCAGAACCGGAACCAGAACCAGAACCAGAACCAGAACTGGAACCGGAACCAGAACCAGAACCACCAGAACCAGAACGAGAACCAGAATCAGAACCGGAACCAGAACCAGAACCACCAGAACCAGAACCAGAACCGGAACCAGAACTACCAGAACCAGAACCAGAACCGGAACCAGAACCGGGACCAGAACCGGAACCAGAACCAGAACCAGAACCAGAACCAGAACCACTATAACCAGAATCAGAACCAGAACCAGTAACAGAACCAGAACAAGAACCACCAGAACCAGAACCAGAACCAGAACCGGAACCAGAACAAGAACCGGAACAGGAACCAGAACCGGAACCAGAACAAGAACCAGAACCAGAACCGGAACCAGCACCAGAACCAGAACCGGAACCAGAACCAGAACTAGAACCAGAACCGGAACCAGAACCGGAACCAGAACCAGAACCAAAACCAGTACCACCAGAACCAGAATCAGAACCAGAACCGGAACCGGAACCAGAACCAGAACTAGAACCAGAACCACCAGAACCAGAACCAGAACCACAACCAGAACCACAACCAGAACCAGAATCACCAGAACCAGAACCAGAACCGGAACCACAACCAGAACCGGAACCAGAACCGGAACCAGAACCAGAACCGGAAACGGAACCAGTACCAGAACCAGAACCAGAACCAGAACCAGAACCAGAACCAGAACCGGAAACGGAACCAGAACCAGAACCAGAACCAGAACCTGAACCGGAACCGGAAACGGAACCGGAACCAGAACCGGAACCAGAACCAGAACCAGAACCAGAACCGGAACCGGAACCAGAACCAGAACCACCAGAATCAGAACCAAAACCGGAACCAGAACCAGTACAACCAGAACCAGAACCAGAACCAGAATCAGAACCGGAACAAGAACCGGTACCAGAACCAGAACCAGAACCGGAACCAGAACCAGAACCAGAACCAGAACCAGAACCGGAACCGGAACCGGAACCAGAACCAGAACCAGAACCAGTACCAGAACCAGAACCACCAGAACCAGAACCAAAACCAGAACCAGAACCAGAACCAGAACCAGTAGAACCAGAACCAGAACCAGAACCAGAACCAGAACCAGAACCAGAACCACCAGAATCAGAACCAGAACCAGAACCGGAACCGGAACCAGAACCAGAACCAGAACCGGAACCAGCACCAGAACCAGAACCGGAACCAGAACCGGAACCAGCACCAGAACCGGAACCGGAACCGGAACCAGAACCAGAACCAGAACCAGAACCAGAACCAGAACCAGAACCAGAACCAGAACCGGAACCAGAACCGGAACCAGAACTAGAACCAGAACCAGTACCACCAGAACTAGAATCAGAACCAGAACCAGAACCGGAACCGGAACCAGAACCAGAACCAGAACTAGAACCAGAACCACCAGAACCAGAACCAGAACCACAACCAGAACCAGAATCACCAGAACCAGAACCAGAACCGGAACCAGAACCAGAACCGGAACTAGAACCGGAACCAGAACCAGAACCAGAACCGGAACCAGAACCAGAACCGGAACCGGAACCAGAACCAGAACCACCAGAACCAGAACGAGAACCAGAACCAGAACCGGAACCAGAACCAGAACCACCAGAACCAGAACCAGAACCGGAACCAGAACTACCAGAACCAGTACCAGAACCGGAACCAAAACCGGAACCGGAACCAGAACCAGAACCAGAACCAGAACCAGAACCGGAACCAGAACCAGAACCAGAACCAGAACTGGAACCGGAACCAGAACCAGAACCACCAGAACCAGAACGAGAACCAGAATCAGAACCGGAACCAGAACCAGAACCACCAGAACCAGAACCAGAACCGGAACCAGAACTACCAGAACCAGAACCAGAACCGGAACCGGAATCGGAACCAGAACCAGAACCAGAACCAGAACCAGAACCAGAACCAGAACCAGAACCACCAGAACTAGAACCGGTCCGGTCCTGTTTAATATCTTTATAGATGATCTGGATGAGGGGATTGAGTCCATCATCAGCAAGTTTGCTGATGATACCAAACTGGGAAGAAGGGTTGATCTGTTAGAGGGTAGGATGGCCCTGCAGAGGGACCTGGACAGATTGGAGAGATGGGCCGATTCCAATGGGATGATGTTTAATAAGTCCAAATGTCGGGTACTTCATTTTGGACACAACAATCCCATGCAGAGCTACAGACTGGGGACAGAGTGGCTGGAGAGTAGTGAGGCAGAAAGGGACCTGGGAGTGCTGGTTGACAGGAAGCTCAACATGAGCCAGCAGTGTGCCCAGGTGGCCAAGAAGGCCAATGGCATTCTGGCCTGCATCAGGAATAGTGTGGTGAGCAGAACCAGAGAAGTTATCGTCCCCCTGTACTCGGCACTAGTCAGACCTCAACTGGAATACTGTGTACAGTTCTGGGCCCCCCAGTTTGGGAAAGATGTCAGGATACTGGAATGTGTTCAGAGGAGGGCAACGAAGATGGTAAAGGGGCTGGAGCATAAGCCCTATGAGGAGCGACTGAGGGAGTTGGGGCTGTTTAGTCTAAAGAAGAGGAGGCTCAGGGGAGACCTCATTGCTCTCTACAGCTACCTGAAAGGAGGTTGTAGTCGGTCAGGGGTTGGTCTCTTCTCTCAGGTGACCAGTGACAGAACAAGAGGGCATGGACTCAAGCTACGTCAGGGAAAGTTTAGGCTTGATGTGAGGAAGAAGTTCTTTACTGAAAGGGTGATTGGCCATTGGAATGCGTTGCCCAGGGAGGTGGTGGAGTCGCCGACCCTGGAGGTGTTTAAGGGGAGATTGGATGTGGCACTGAGTGCCATGGTTTAGATGATGGTTGGTGTTAGTGTTGGGTGATACGTTGGACTTGATGATCTCAGAGGTCCTTTCCAAACTTGTCATACTGTGATACTGTGATACTGTGATACTGTAACCAAAACCAGAAACAGAACCACCAGAACCAGAACCAGAACCAGAACCAGAACCAGAACCAGAACCAGAACCAGAACCGGAACGACCAGAACCAGAACCAGAACCAGAACCAGAACCAGAACCGGAACCCAAACCAGAACCGGAACCACCAGAACCAGAACCAAAACCAGAACCAAAACCAGAACCAGAACCAGAACCAGAACCAGAACCAGAACCAGAACCAGAACCAGAACCACCAGAACCAGAACCAGAACCAGAACCGGAACCAAAACCAGAACCGGAACCACCAGAACCAGAACCAGAACCAGAACCACAACCACAACCAGAACAACCAGAACCAGAACCAGAACCAGAACCAGATCCGGAACCAGAACCAGAACCGGAACCAGAACCACCAGAATCAGAACCAGAACCAGAACCAGAACCAGAACCAGAACCAGAACCAGAACCAGCAGAATCTGAACCAGAACCAGAACCAGAACCAGAACCAGAACCACCAGAACCAGAACCAGAACCAGAACCGGAACCGGAACCAGAACCAGAACCAGAACCAGAACCGGAACCGAAACCAGAACCAGAACCACCAGAATCAGAACCAAAACCGGAACCAGAACCAGTACCACCAGAACCAGAACCAGAACCAGAATCAGAACCGGAACAAGAACCGGTACCAGAACCAGAACCAGAACCGGAACCAGAACCAGAACCAGAACCGGAACCGGAACCAGAACCAGAACCAGTACCAGAACCGGAACCGGAACCACCAGAACCAGAACCAGAACCAGAACCAGAACCAGAACCAGAACCAGTAGAACCAGAACCAGAACCAGAACCAGAACCAGAACCAGAATCAGAACCACCAAAACCAGAACCAGAACCAGAACCGGAACCAGATCCAGAAATAGAACCACCAGAACCAGAACCAGAACCAGAACCAGAACCACAACCACAACCACAACCAGAACCACCAGAACCAGAACCAGAACCGGAAACAGAACCAGAACCAGAACCGGGACCAGCACCAGAACCAGAACCGGAACCGGAACCAGAACCAGAACCGGAACCAGCACCAGAACCAGAACCACAACCAGAACCGGAACCAGCACCAGAACCGGAACCGGAACCAGAACCAGAACCAGAACCAGAACCAGAACCAGAACCGGAACCAGAACCAGAACCAGAACCGGAACCAGAACCGGGACCAGAACCGGAACCAGAACCAGAACCAGAACCAGAACCACTATAACCAGAATCAGAACCAGAACCAGTAACAGAACCAGAACAAGAACCACCAGAACCAGAACCAGAACCGGAACCAGAACAAGAACCGGAACAGGAACCAGAACCGGAACCAGAACAAGAACCAGAACCAGAACCGGAACCAGCACCAGAACCAGAACCGGAACCAGAACCAGAACTAGAACCAGAACCGGAACCAGAACCGGAACCAGAACCAGAACCAAAACCAGTACCACCAGAACCAGAATCAGAACCAGAACCGGAACCGGAACCAGAACCAGAACTAGAACCAGAACCACCAGAACCAGAACCAGAACCACAACCAGAACCACAACCAGAACCAGAATCACCAGAACCAGAACCAGAACCGGAACCACAACCAGAACCGGAACCAGAACCGGAACCAGAACCAGAACCGGAAACGGAACCAGTACCAGAACCAGAACCAGAACCAGAACCAGAACCAGAACCAGAACCGGAAACGGAACCAGAACCAGAACCAGAACCAGAACCTGAACCGGAACCGGAAACGGAACCGGAACCAGAACCGGAACCAGAACCAGAACCAGAACCAGAACCGGAACCGGAACCAGAACCAGAACCACCAGAATCAGAACCAAAACCGGAACCAGAACCAGTACAACCAGAACCAGAACCAGAACCAGAATCAGAACCGGAACAAGAACCGGTACCAGAACCAGAACCAGAACCGGAACCAGAACCAGAACCAGAACCAGAACCAGAACCGGAACCGGAACCGGAACCAGAACCAGAACCAGAACCAGTACCAGAACCAGAACCACCAGAACCAGAACCAAAACCAGAACCAGAACCAGAACCAGAACCAGTAGAACCAGAACCAGAACCAGAACCAGAACCAGAACCAGAACCAGAACCACCAGAATCAGAACCAGAACCAGAACCGGAACCGGAACCGGAACCAGAACCAGAACCAGAACCGGAACCAGCACCAGAACCAGAACCGGAACCAGAACCGGAACCAGCACCAGAACCGGAACCGGAACCGGAACCAGAACCAGAACCAGAACCAGAACCAGAACCAGAACCAGAACCAGAACCGGAACCAGAACCGGAACCAGAACTAGAACCAGAACCAGTACCACCAGAACTAGAATCAGAACCAGAACCAGAACCGGAACCGGAACCAGAACCAGAACCAGAACTAGAACCAGAACCACCAGAACCAGAACCAGAACCACAACCGGAACCAGAATCACCAGAACCAGAACCAGAACCGGAACCAGAACCAGAACCGGAACTAGAACCGGAACCAGAACCAGAACCAGAACCGGAACCAGAACCAGAACCGGAACCGGAACCAGAACCAGAACCACCAGAACCAGAACCAGAACCAGAACCAGAACCGGAACCAGAACCAGAACCACCAGAACCAGAACCAGAACCGGAACCAGAACTACCAGAACCAGTACCAGAACCGGAACCAAAACCGGAACCGGAACCAGAACCAGAACCAGAACCAGAACCAGAACCGGAACCAGAACCAGAACCAGAACCAGAACTGGAACCGGAACCAGAACCAGAACCACCAGAACCAGAACGAGAACCAGAATCAGAACCGGAACCAGAACCAGAACCACCAGAACCAGAACCAGAACCGGAACCAGAACTACCAGAACCAGAACCAGAACCGGAACCAGAACCGGGACCAGAACCGGAACCAGAACCAGAACCAGAACCAGAACCAGAACCACTATAACCAGAATCAGAACCAGAACCAGTAACAGAACCAGAACAAGAACCACCAGAACCAGAACCAGAACCAGAACCGGAACCAGAACAAGAACCGGAACAGGAACCAGAACCGGAACCAGAACAAGAACCAGAACCAGAACCGGAACCAGCACCAGAACCAGAACCGGAACCAGAACCAGAACTAGAACCAGAACCGGAACCAGAACCGGAACCAGAACCAGAACCAAAACCAGTACCACCAGAACCAGAATCAGAACCAGAACCGGAACCGGAACCAGAACCAGAACTAGAACCAGAACCACCAGAACCAGAACCAGAACCACAACCAGAACCACAACCAGAACCAGAATCACCAGAACCAGAACCAGAACCGGAACCACAACCAGAACCGGAACCAGAACCGGAACCAGAACCAGAACCGGAAACGGAACCAGTACCAGAACCAGAACCAGAACCAGAACCAGAACCAGAACCAGAACCGGAAACGGAACCAGAACCAGAACCAGAACCAGAACCTGAACCGGAACCGGAAACGGAACCGGAACCAGAACCGGAACCAGAACCAGAACCAGAACCAGAACCGGAACCGGAACCAGAACCAGAACCACCAGAATCAGAACCAAAACCGGAACCAGAACCAGTACAACCAGAACCAGAACCAGAACCAGAATCAGAACTGGAACAAGAACCGGTACCAGAACCAGAACCGGAACCGGAACCAGAACCAGAACCAGAACCAGAACCAGAACCGGAACCGGAACCGGAACCAGAACCAGAACCAGAACCAGTACCAGAACCAGAACCACCAGAACCAGAACCAAAACCAGAACCAGAACCAGAACCAGAACCAGTAGAACCAGAACCAGAACCAGAACCAGAACCAGAACCAGAACCAGAACCACCAGAATCAGAACCAGAACCAGAACCGGAACCGGAACCAGAACCAGAACCAGAACCGGAACCAGCACCAGAACCAGAACCGGAACCAGAACCAGAACCGGAACCAGCACCAGAACCGGAACCGGAACCGGAACCAGAACCAGAACCAGAACCAGAACCAGAACCAGAACCAGAACCGGAACCAGAACCGGAACCAGAACTAGAACCAGAACCAGTACCACCAGAACTAGAATCAGAACCAGAACCAGAACCGGAACCGGAACCAGAACCAGAACCAGAACTAGAACCAGAACCACCAGAACCAGAACCAGAACCACAACCAGAACCAGAATCACCAGAACCAGAACCAGAACCGGAACCAGAACCAGAACCGGAACTAGAACCGGAACCAGAACCAGAACCAGAACCGGAACCAGAACCAGAACCGGAACCGGAACCAGAACCAGAACCACCAGAACCAGAACGAGAACCAGAACCAGAACCGGAACCAGAACCAGAACCACCAGAACCAGAACCAGAACCGGAACCAGAACTACCAGAACCAGTACCAGAACCGGAACCAAAACCGGAACCGGAACCAGAACCAGAACCAGAACCAGAACCAGAACCGGAACCAGAACCAGAACCAGAACCAGAACCAGAACTGGAACCGGAACCAGAACCAGAACCACCAGAACCAGAACGAGAACCAGAATCAGAACCGGAACCAGAACCAGAACCACCAGAACCAGAACCAGAACCGGAACCAGAACTACCAGAACCAGAACCAGAACCGGAACCGGAATCGGAACCAGAACCAGAACCAGAACCAGAACCAGAACCAGAACCAGAACCACCAGAACTAGAACCGGTCCGGTCCTGTTTAATATCTTTATAGATGATCTGGATGAGGGGATTGAGTCCATCATCAGCAAGTTTGCTGATGATACCAAACTGGGAAGAAGGGTTGATCTGTTAGAGGGTAGGATGGCCCTGCAGAGGGACCTGGACAGATTGGAGAGATGGGCCGATTCCAATGGGATGATGTTTAATAAGTCCAAATGTCGGGTACTTCATTTTGGACACAACAATCCCATGCAGAGCTACAGACTGGGGACAGAGTGGCTGGAGAGTAGTGAGGCAGAAAGGGACCTGGGAGTGCTGGTTGACAGGAAGGTCAACATGAGCCAGCAGTGTGCCCAGGTGGCCAAGAAGGCCAATGGCATTCTGGCCTGCATCAGGAATAGTGTGGTGAGCAGAACCAGAGAAGTTATCGTCCCCCTGTACTCGGCACTAGTCAGACCTCATCTGGAATACTGTGTACAGTTCTGGGCCCCCCAGTTTGGGAAAGATGTCAGGATACTGGAATGTGTTCAGAGGAGGGCAACGAAGATGGTAAAGGGGCTGGAGCATAAGCCCTATGAGGAGCGACTGAGGGAGTTGGGGCTGTTTAGTCTAAAGAAGAGGAGGCTCAGGGGAGACCTCATTGCTCTCTACAGCTACCTGAAAGGAGGTTGTAGTCGGTCAGGGGTTGGTCTCTTCTCTCAGGTGACCAGTGACAGAACAAGAGGGCAAGGACTCAAGCTACGTCAGGGAAAGTTTAGGCTTGATGTGAGGAAGAAGTTCTTTACTGAAAGGGTGATTGGCCATTGGAATGCGTTGCCCAGGGAGGTGGTGGAGTCGCCGACCCTGGAGGTGTTTAAGGGGAGATTGGATGTGGCACTGAGTGCCATGGTTTAGATGATGGTTGGTGTTAGTGTTGGGTTATACGTTGGACTTGATGATCTCAGAGGTCCTTTCCAAACTTGTCATACTGTGATACTGTGATACTGTGATACTGTAACCAAAAACAGAAACAGAACCACCAGAACCAGAACCAGAACCAGAACCAGAACCAGACCCACCAGAATCAGAACCAGAACCAGAACCAGAACCGGAACCGGAACCAGAACCAGAACCAGAACCGGAACCAGCACCAGAACCAGAACCGGAACCAGAACCGGAACCAGCACCAGAACCAGAACCGGAACCGGAACCGGAACCAGAACCAGAACCACCAGAACCAGAACGAGAACCAGAACCAGAACCGGAACCAGAACCAGAACCACCAGAACCAGAACCAGAACCGGAACCAGAACTACCAGAACCAGAACCAGAACCGGAACCAAAACCGGAACCGGAACCAGAACCAGAACCAGAACCAGAACCAGAACCAGAACCGGAACCAGAACCAGAACCAGAACCAGAACTGGAACCAGAACCAGAACCACCAGAACCAGAACGAGAACCAGAATCAGAACCGGAACCAGAACCAGAACCACCAGAACCAGAACCAGAACCGGAACCAGAACTACCAGAACCAGAACCAGAACCAGAACCGGAACCGGAACCAGAACCAGAACCAGAACCAGAACCAGAACCAGAACCAGAACCACCAGAACTAGAACCGGTCCGGTCCTGTTTAATATCTTTATAGATGATCTGGATGAGGGGATTGAGTCCATCATCAGCAAGTTTGCTGATGATACCAAACTGGGAAGAAGGGTTGATCTGTTAGAGGGTAGGATGGCCCTGCAGAGGGACCTGGACAGATTGGAGAGATGGGCCGATTCCAATGGGATGATGTTTAATAAGTCCAAATGTCGGGTACTTCATTTTGGACACAACAATCCCATGCAGAGCTACAGACTGGGGACAGAGTGGCTGGAGAGTAGTGAGGCAGAAAGGGACCTGGGAGTGCTGGTTGACAGGAAGGTCAACATGAGCCAGCAGTGTGCCCAGGTGGCCAAGAAGGCCAATGGCATTCTGGCCTGCATCAGGAATAGTGTGGTGAGCAGAACCAGAGAAGTTATCGTCCCCCTGTACTCGGCACTAGTCAGACCTCATCTGGAATACTGTGTACAGTTCTGGGCCCCCCAGTTTGGGAAAGATGTCAGGATACTGGAATGTGTTCAGAGGAGGGCAACGAAGATGGTAAAGGGGCTGGAGCATAAGCCCTATGAGGAGCGACTGAGGGAGTTGGGGCTGTTTAGTCTAAAGAAGAGGAGGCTCAGGGGAGACCTCATTGCTCTCTACAGCTACCTGAAAGGAGGTTGTAGTCGGTCAGGGGTTGGTCTCTTCTCTCAGGTGACCAGTGACATAACAAGAGGGCATGGACTCAAGCTACGTCAGGGAAAGTTTAGGCTTGATGTGAGGAAGAAGTTCTTTACTGAAAGGGTGATTGGCCATTGGAATGCGTTGCCCAGGGAGGTGGTGGAGTCGCCGACCCTGGAGGTGTTTAAGGGGAGATTGGATGTGGCACTGAGTGCCATGGTTTAGATGATGGTTGGTGTTAGTGTTGGCTAATACGTTGGACTTGATGATCTCAGAGGTACTTTCCAAACTTGTCATACTGTGATACTGTGATACTGTGATACTGTAACCAGAACCAGAAACAGAACCACCAGAACCAGAACCAGAACCAGAACCAGAACCAGAACCAGAACCGGAACCACCAGAACCAGAACCAGAACCAGAACCAGAACCAGAACCAGAACCGGAACCAAAACCAGAACCGGAACCACCAGAACCAGAACCAAAACCAGAACCAAAACCAGAACCAGAACCAGAACCAGAACCAGAACCAGAACCAGAACCACCAGAACCAAAACCAGAACCAGAACCGGAACCAAAACCAGAACCGTAACCACCAGAACCAGAACCAGAACCAGAACCAGAACCAGAACCAGAACCAGAACCAGAACCACCAGAACCAGAACCAGAACCAGAACCAGAACCGGAACCGGAACCGGAACCAGAACCAGAACCAGAACCAGAACCACCAGAACCAGAACCAGATCCGGAACCAGAACCAGAACCGGAACCAGAACCACCAGAATCAGAACCAGAACCAGAACCAGAACCAGAACCAGAACCAGAACCAGAACCAGAACCAGAACCACCAGAATCTGAACCAGAACCAGAACCAGAACCAGAACCAGAACCACCAGAACCAGAACCAGAACCAGAACCGGAACCAGAACCGGAACCAGAACCAGAACCAGAACCAGAACCGGAACCAGAACCAGAACCACCAGAATCAGAACCAAAACCGGAACCAGAACCAGTACCACCAGAACCAGAACCAGAACCAGAATCAGAACCGGAACAAGAACCGGTACCAGAACCAGAACCAGAACCGGAACCAGAACCAGAACCAGAACCGGAACCGGAACCAGAACCAGAACCAGTACCAGTACCAGAACCAGAACCAGAACCACCAGAACCAGAACCAGAACCAGAACCAGAACCAGAACCAGAACCAGAACCAGAACCAGAACCAGTAGAACCAGAACCAGAACCAGAACCAGAACCACCAGAACCAGAACCAGAACCAGAACCAGAACCAGAACCAGAACCGGAACCAGAACCAGAACTAGAACCACCAGAACCAGAACCAGAACCAGAACCAGAACCACAACCACAACCACAACCAGAACCACCAGAACCAGAACCAGAACCGGAACCAGAACCAGAACCAGAACCGGTACCAGCACCAGAACCAGAACCGGAACCGGAACCAGAACCAGAACCAGAACCGGAACCAGCACCAGAACCAGAACCAGAACCAGAACCGGAACCAGCACCAGAACCAGAACCGGAACCAAAACCAGAACCAGAACCAGAACCAGAACCAGAACCAGAACCGGAACCAGAACCGGAACCAGAACCAGAACCAGAACCAGAACCAGAACCAGAACCAGTACCACCAGAACCAGAATCAGAACCAGAACCAGAACCGGAACCGGAACCGGAACCAGAACCAGAACTAGAACCAGAACCACCAGAACCAGAACCAGGAGCAGAACCACAACCAGAACCAGAATCACCAGAACCAGAACCGGAACCGGAACCAGAACCAGAACCGGAACCAGAACCGGGACCAGAACCGGAACCAGAACCAGAACCAGAACCAGAACCACTAGAACCAGAATCAGAACCAGAACCAGAACCGGAACCAGAACCAGAACCAGTAACAGAACCAGAACAAGAACCACCAGAACCAGAACCAGAACCAGAACCGGAACCTGAACAAGTACCGGAACCAGAACCAGAACCGGAACCAGAACAAGAACCAGAACCAGAACCGGAACCAGCGCAGAACCAGAACCGGAACCAGAACCGGAACCAGAACCAGAACTAGAACAAGAACCGGAACCAGAACCGGAACCAGAACCAGAACCAAAACCAGTACCACCAGAACCAGAATCAGAACCAGAACCAGAACCAGAACCGGAACCGGAACCGGACCCAGAACCAGAACTAGTACCAGAACCACCAGAACCAGAACCAGAACCAGAACCAGAACCACAACCAGAACCAGAATCACCAGAACCAGAACCAGAACCGGAACCACAACCAGAACCGGAACCAGAACCGGAACAAGAACCAGAACCGGAAACGGAACCAGAACCACCAGAACTAGAACCGGTCCGGTCCTGTTTAATATCTTTATAGATGATCTGGATGAGGGGATTGAGTCCATCATCAGCAAGTTTGCTGATGATACCAAACTGGGAAGAAGGGTTGATCTGTTAGAGGGTAGGATGGCCCTGCAGAGGGACCTGGACAGATTGGAGAGATGGGCCGATTCCAATGGGATGATGTTTAATAAGTCCAAATGTCGGGTACTTCATTTTGGACACAACAATCCCATGCAGAGCTACAGACTGGGGACAGAGTGGCTGGAGAGTAGTGAGGCAGAAAGGGACCTGGGAGTGCTGGTTGACAGGAAGGTCAACATGAGCCAGCAGTGTGCCCAGGTGGCCAAGAAGGCCAATGGCATTCTGGCCTGCATCAGGAATAGTGTGGTGAGCAGAACCAGAGAAGTTATCGTCCCCCTGTACTCGGCACTAGTCAGACCTCATCTGGAATACTGTGTACAGTTCTGGGCCCCCCAGTTTGGGAAAGATGTCAGGATACTGGAATGTGTTCAGAGGAGGGCAACGAAGATGGTAAAGGGGCTGGAGCATAAGCCCTATGAGGAGCGACTGAGGGAGTTGGGGCTGTTTAGTCTAAAGAAGAGGAGGCTCAGGGGAGACCTCATTGCTCTCTACAGCTACCTGAAAGGAGGTTGTAGTCGGTCAGGGGTTGGTCTCTTCTCTCAGGTGACCAGTGACAGAACAAGAGGGCAAGGACTCAAGCTACGTCAGGGAAAGTTTAGGCTTGATGTGAGGAAGAAGTTCTTTACTGAAAGGGTGATTGGCCATTGGAATGCGTTGCCCAGGGAGGTGGTGGAGTCGCCGACCCTGGAGGTGTTTAAGGGGAGATTGGATGTGGCACTGAGTGCCATGGTTTAGATGATGGTTGGTGTTAGTGTTGGGTTATACGTTGGACTTGATGATCTCAGAGGTCCTTTCCAAACTTGTCATACTGTGATACTGTGATACTGTGATACTGTAACCAAAAACAGAAACAGAACCACCAGAACCAGAACCAGAACCAGAACCAGAACCAGACCCACCAGAATCAGAACCAGAACCAGAACCAGAACCGGAACCGGAACCAGAACCAGAACCAGAACCGGAACCAGCACCAGAACCAGAACCGGAACCAGAACCGGAACCAGCACCAGAACCAGAACCGGAACCGGAACCGGAACCAGAACCAGAACCACCAGAACCAGAACCAGAACCAGAACCAGAACCGGAACCAGAACCAGAACCACCAGAACCAGAACCAGAACCGGAACCAGAACTACCAGAACCAGAACCAGAACCGGAACCAAAACCGGAACCGGAACCAGAACCAGAACCAGAACCAGAACCAGAACCAGAACCGGAACCAGAACCAGAACCAGAACCAGAACTGGAACCAGAACCAGAACCACCAGAACCAGAACGAGAACCAGAATCAGAACCGGAACCAGAACCAGAACCACCAGAACCAGAACCAGAACCGGAACCAGAACTACCAGAACCAGAACCAGAACCAGAACCGGAACCGGAACCAGAACCAGAACCAGAACCAGAACCAGAACCAGAACCAGAACCACCAGAACTAGAACCGGTCCGGTCCTGTTTAATATCTTTATAGATGATCTGGATGAGGGGATTGAGTCCATCATCAGCAAGTTTGCTGATGATACCAAACTGGGAAGAAGGGTTGATCTGTTAGAGGGTAGGATGGCCCTGCAGAGGGACCTGGACAGATTGGAGAGATGGGCCGATTCCAATGGGATGATGTTTAATAAGTCCAAATGTCGGGTACTTCATTTTGGACACAACAATCCCATGCAGAGCTACAGACTGGGGACAGAGTGGCTGGAGAGTAGTGAGGCAGAAAGGGACCTGGGAGTGCTGGTTGACAGGAAGGTCAACATGAGCCAGCAGTGTGCCCAGGTGGCCAAGAAGGCCAATGGCATTCTGGCCTGCATCAGGAATAGTGTGGTGAGCAGAACCAGAGAAGTTATCGTCCCCCTGTACTCGGCACTAGTCAGACCTCATCTGGAATACTGTGTACAGTTCTGGGCCCCCCAGTTTGGGAAAGATGTCAGGATACTGGAATGTGTTCAGAGGAGGGCAACGAAGATGGTAAAGGGGCTGGAGCATAAGCCCTATGAGGAGCGACTGAGGGAGTTGGGGCTGTTTAGTCTAAAGAAGAGGAGGCTCAGGGGAGACCTCATTGCTCTCTACAGCTACCTGAAAGGAGGTTGTAGTCGGTCAGGGGTTGGTCTCTTCTCTCAGGTGACCAGTGACATAACAAGAGGGCATGGACTCAAGCTACGTCAGGGAAAGTTTAGGCTTGATGTGAGGAAGAAGTTCTTTACTGAAAGGGTGATTGGCCATTGGAATGCGTTGCCCAGGGAGGTGGTGGAGTCGCCGACCCTGGAGGTGTTTAAGGGGAGATTGGATGTGGCACTGAGTGCCATGGTTTAGATGATGGTTGGTGTTAGTGTTGGGTTATACGTTGGACTTGATGATCTCAGAGGTACTTTCCAAACTTGTCATACTGTGATACTGTGATACTGTGATACTGTAACCAGAACCAGAAACAGAACCACCAGAACCAGAACCAGAACCAGAACCAGAACCAGAACCAGAACCAGAACCAGTAGAACCAGAACCAGAACCAGAACCAGAACCACCAGAACCAGAACCAGAACCAGAACCAGAACCAGAACCAGAACCGGAACCAGAACCAGAACTAGAACCACCAGAACCAGAACCAGAACCAGAACCAGAACCACAACCACAACCACAACCAGAACCACCAGAACCAGAACCAGAACCGGAACCAGAACCAGAACCAGAACCGGTACCAGCACCAGAACCAGAACCGGAACCGGAACCAGAACCAGAACCAGAACCGGAACCAGCACCAGAACCAGAACCAGAACCAGAACCGGAACCAGCACCAGAACCAGAACCGGAACCAAAACCAGAACCAGAACCAGAACCAGAACCAGAACCAGAACCGGAACCAGAACCGGAACCAGAACCAGAACCAGAACCAGAACCAGAACCAGAACCAGTACCACCAGAACCAGAATCAGAACCAGAACCAGAACCGGAACCGGAACCGGAACCAGAACCAGAACTAGAACCAGAACCACCAGAACCAGAACCAGGAGCAGAACCACAACCAGAACCAGAATCACCAGAACCAGAACCGGAACCGGAACCAGAACCAGAACCGGAACCAGAACCGGGACCAGAACCGGAACCAGAACCAGAACCAGAACCAGAACCACTAGAACCAGAATCAGAACCAGAACCAGAACCGGAACCAGAACCAGAACCAGTAACAGAACCAGAACAAGAACCACCAGAACCAGAACCAGAACCAGAACCGGAACCTGAACAAGTACCGGAACCAGAACCAGAACCGGAACCAGAACAAGAACCAGAACCAGAACCGGAACCAGCACCAGAACCAGAACCGGAACCAGAACCAGAACTAGAACAAGAACCGGAACCAGAACCGGAACCAGAACCAGAACCAAAACCAGTACCACCAGAACCAGAATCAGAACCAGAACCAGAACCAGAACCGGAACCGGAACCGGACCCAGAACCAGAACTAGTACCAGAACCACCAGAACCAGAACCAGAACCAGAACCAGAACCACAACCAGAACCAGAATCACCAGAACCAGAACCAGAACCGGAACCACAACCAGAACCGGAACCAGAACCGGAACAAGAACCAGAACCGGAAACGGAACCAGAACCAGAACCAGAACCAGAACCAGAACCAGAAACAGAACCGGAACCGGAACCAGAACCAGAACCACCAGAATCAGAACCAAAACCGGAACCAGAATCAGTACCACCAGAACCAGATCCAGAACCAGAATCAGAACCGGAACAAGAACCGGTACCAGAACCAGAACCAGAACCGGAACCAGAACCAGAACCAGAACCGGAACCGGAACCAGAACCAGAACCAGAACCAGTACCAGAACCAGAACCAGAACCACCAGAACCAGAACCAGAACCAGAACCAGAACCAGAACCAGTAGAACCAGAACCAGAACCAGAACCAGAACCAGAACCAGAACCAGAACCAGAACCACCAGAATCAGAACCAGAACCAGAACCAGAACCGGAACCGGAACCAGAACCAGAACCAGAACCGGAACCAGCACCAGAACCAGAACCGGAACCAGAACCGGAACCAGCACCAGAACCATAACCGGAACCGGAACCAGAACCAGAACCAGAACCAGAACCAGAACCGGAACCAGAACCGGAACCAGAACTAGAACCAGAACCAGTACCACCAGAACTAGAATCAGAACCAGAACCAGAACCGGAACCGGAACCAGAACCAGAACCAGTACCAGAACCAGAACCAGAACCACCAGAACCAGAACCAGAACCACAACCACAACCAGAACCAGAACCAGAACCAGAATCACCAGAACCAGAACCAGAACCGGAACCAGAACCAGAACCAGAACTAGAACCGGAACCAGAACCAGAACCAGAACCGGAACCAGAACCAGAACCAGAACCAGAACCAGAACCGGAACCGGAACCGGAACCAGAACCAGAACCACCAGAACCAGAACGAGAACCAGAACCAGAACCGGAACCAGAACCAGAACCACCAGAACCAGAACCAGAACCGGAACCAGAACTACCAGAACCAGAACCAGAACCGGAACCAAAACCGGAACCGGAACCAGAACCAGAACCAGAACCAGAACCGGAACCAGAACCAGAACCAGAACTGGAACCGGAACCAGAACCAGAACCACCAGAACCAGAACGAGAACCAGAATCAGAACCGGAACCAGAACCAGAACCACCAGAACCAGAACCAGAACCGGAACCAGAACTACCAGAACCAGAACCAGAACCAGATCCGGAACCGGAACCGGAACCGGAACCAGAACCAGAACCAGAACCAGAACCAGAACCAGAACCACCAGAACTAGAACCGGTCCGGTCCTGTTTAATATCTTTATAGATGATCTGGATGAGGGGATTGAGTCCATCATCAGCAAGTTTGCTGATGATACCAAACTGGGAAGAAGGGTTGATCTGTTAGAGGGTAGGATGGCCCTGCAGAGGGACCTGGACAGATTGGAGAGATGGGCCGATTCCAATGGGATGATGTTTAATAAGTCCAAATGTCGGGTACTTCATTTTGGACACAACAATCCCATGCAGAGCTACAGACTGGGGACAGAGTGGCTGGAGAGTAGTGAGGCAGAAAGGGACCTGGGAGTGCTGGTTGACAGGAAGGTCAACATGAGCCAGCAGTGTGCCCAGGTGGCCAAGAAGGCCAATGGCATTCTGGCCTGCATCAGGAATAGTGTGGTGAGCAGAACCAGAGAAGTTATCGTCCCCCTGTACTCGGCACTAGTCAGACCTCATCTGGAATACTGTGTACAGTTCTGGGCCCCCCAGTTTGGGAAAGATGTCAGGATACTGGAATGTGTTCAGAGGAGGGCAACGAAGATGGTAAAGGGGCTGGAGCATAAGCCCTATGAGGAGCGACTGAGGGAGTTGGGGCTGTTTAGTCTAAAGAAGAGGAGGCTCAGGGGAGACCTCATTGCTCTCTACAGCTACCTGAAAGGAGGTTGTAGTCGGTCAGGGGTTGGTCTCTTCTCTCAGGTGACCAGTGACAGAACAAGAGGGCATGGACTCAAGCTACGTCAGGGAAAGTTTAGGCTTGATGTGAGGAAGAAGTTCTTTACCGAAAGGGTGATTGGCCATTGGAATGCGTTGCCCAGGGAGGTGGTGGAGTCGCCGACCCTGGAGGTGTTTAAGGGGAGATTGGATGTGGCACTGAGTGCCATGGTTTAGATGATGGTTGGTGTTAGTGTTGGGTTATACGTTGGACTTGATGATCTCAGAGGTCCTTTCCAAACTTGTCATACTGTGATACTGTGATACTGTGATACTGTAACCAGAAACAGAAACAGAACCACCAGAACCAGAACCGGAACCGGAACCGGAACCGGAACCGGAACCGGAACCGGAACCGGAACCGGAACCGGAACCAGAACCACCAGAACTAGAACCGGTCCGGTCCTGTTTAATATCTTTATAGATGATCTGGATGAGGGGATTGAGTCCATCATCAGCAAGTTTGCTGATGATACCAAACTGGGAAGAAGGGTTGATCTGTTAGAGGGTAGGATGGCCCTGCAGAGGGACCTGGACAGATTGGAGAGATGGGCCGATTCCAATGGGATGATGTTTAATAAGTCCAAATGTCGGGTACTTCATTTTGGACACAACAATCCCATGCAGAGCTACAGACTGGGGACAGAGTGGCTGGAGAGTAGTGAGGCAGAAAGGGACCTGGGAGTGCTGGTTGACAGGAAGGTCAACATGAGCCAGCAGTGTGCCCAGGTGGCCAAGAAGGCCAATGGCATTCTGGCCTGCATCAGGAATAGTGTGGTGAGCAGAACCAGAGAAGTTATCGTCCCCCTGTACTCGGCACTAGTCAGACCTCATCTGGAATACTGTGTACAGTTCTGGGCCCCCCAGTTTGGGAAAGATGTCAGGATACTGGAATGTGTTCAGAGGAGGGCAACGAAGATGGTAAAGGGGCTGGAGCATAAGCCGTATGAGGAGCGACTGAGGGAGTTGGGGCTGTTTAGTCTAAAGAAGAGGAGGCTCAGGGGAGACCTCATTGCTCTCTACAGCTACCTGAAAGGAGGTTGTAGTCGGTCAGGGGTTGGTCTCTTCTCTCAGGTGACCAGTGACAGAACAAGAGGGCATGGACTCAAGCTACGTCAGGGAAAGTTTAGGCTTGATGTGAGGAAGAAGTTCTTTACTGAAAGGGTGATTGGCCATTGGAATGCGTTGCCCAGGGAGGTGGTGGAGTCGCCGACCCTGGAGGTGTTTAAGGGGAGATTGGATGTGGCACTGAGTGCCATGGTTTAGATGATGGTTGGTGTTAGTGTTGGGTTATACGTTGGACTTGATCTCAGAGGTACTTTCCAAACTTGTCATACTGTGATACTGTGATACTGTGATACTGTAACCAGAACCAGAAACAGAACCACCAGAACCAGAACCAGAACCAGAACCAGAACCAGAACCAGAACCGGAACCACCAGAACCAGAACCAGAACCAGAACCAGAACCAGAACCAGAACCGGAACCAAAACCAGAACCGGAACCACCAGAACCAGAACCAAAACCAGAACCAAAACCAGAACCAGAACCAGAACCAGAACCAGAACCAGAACCACCAGAACCAAAACCAGAACCAGAACCGGAACCAAAACCAGAACCGTAACCACCAGAACCAGAACCAGAACCAGAACCAGAACCAGAACCAGAACCACCAGAACCAGAACCAGAACCAGAACCAGAACCGGAACCGGAACCGGAACCAGAACCAGAACCAGAACCAGAACCAGAACCACCAGAACCAGAACCAGATCCGGAACCAGAACCAGAACCGGAACCAGAACCACCAGAATCAGAACCAGAACCAGAACCAGAACCAGAACCAGAACCAGAACCACCAGAATCTGAACCAGAACCAGAACCAGAACCAGAACCAGAACCACCAGAACCAGAACCAGAACCAGAACCGGAACCAGAACCGGAACCAGAACCAGAACCAGAACCAGAACCGGAACCAGAACCAGAACCACCAGAATCAGAACCAAAACCGGAACCAGAACCAGTACCACCAGAACCAGAACCAGAACCAGAATCAGAACCGGAACAAGAACCGGTACCAGAACCAGAACCAGAACCGGAACCAGAACCAGAACCGGAACCGGAACCAGAACCAGAACCAGTACCAGTACCAGAACCAGAACCAGAACCACCAGAACCAGAACCAGAACCAGAACCAGAACCAGAACCAGTAGAACCAGAACCAGAACCAGAACCAGAACCACCAGAACCAGAACCAGAACCAGAACCAGAACCAGAACCGGAACCAGAACCAGAACTAGAACCACCAGAACCAGAACCAGAACCAGAACCAGAACCACAACCACAACCACAACCAGAACCACCAGAACCAGAACCAGAACCGGAACCAAAACCGGAACCGGAACCAGAACCAGAACCAGAACCAGAACCAGAACCAGAACCGGAACCAGAACCAGAACCAGAACCAGAACTGGAACCAGAACCAGAACCACCAGAACCAGAACGAGAACCAGAATCAGAACCGGAACCAGAACCAGAACCACCAGAACCAGAACCAGAACCGGAACCAGAACTACCAGAACCAGAACCAGAACCAGAACCGGAACCGGAACCAGAACCAGAACCAGAACCAGAACCAGAACCAGAACCAGAACCACCAGAACTAGAACCGGTCCGGTCCTGTTTAATATCTTTATAGATGATCTGGATGAGGGGATTGAGTCCATCATCAGCAAGTTTGCTGATGATACCAAACTGGGAAGAAGGGTTGATCTGTTAGAGGGTAGGATGGCCCTGCAGAGGGACCTGGACAGATTGGAGAGATGGGCCGATTCCAATGGGATGATGTTTAATAAGTCCAAATGTCGGGTACTTCATTTTGGACACAACAATCCCATGCAGAGCTACAGACTGGGGACAGAGTGGCTGGAGAGTAGTGAGGCAGAAAGGGACCTGGGAGTGCTGGTTGACAGGAAGGTCAACATGAGCCAGCAGTGTGCCCAGGTGGCCAAGAAGGCCAATGGCATTCTGGCCTGCATCAGGAATAGTGTGGTGAGCAGAACCAGAGAAGTTATCGTCCCCCTGTACTCGGCACTAGTCAGACCTCATCTGGAATACTGTGTACAGTTCTGGGCCCCCCAGTTTGGGAAAGATGTCAGGATACTGGAATGTGTTCAGAGGAGGGCAACGAAGATGGTAAAGGGGCTGGAGCATAAGCCCTATGAGGAGCGACTGAGGGAGTTGGGGCTGTTTAGTCTAAAGAAGAGGAGGCTCAGGGGAGACCTCATTGCTCTCTACAGCTACCTGAAAGGAGGTTGTAGTCGGTCAGGGGTTGGTCTCTTCTCTCAGGTGACCAGTGACATAACAAGAGGGCATGGACTCAAGCTACGTCAGGGAAAGTTTAGGCTTGATGTGAGGAAGAAGTTCTTTACTGAAAGGGTGATTGGCCATTGGAATGCGTTGCCCAGGGAGGTGGTGGAGTCGCCGACCCTGGAGGTGTTTAAGGGGAGATTGGATGTGGCACTGAGTGCCATGGTTTAGATGATGGTTGGTGTTAGTGTTGGCTAATACGTTGGACTTGATGATCTCAGAGGTACTTTCCAAACTTGTCATACTGTGATACTGTGATACTGTGATACTGTAACCAGAACCAGAAACAGAACCACCAGAACCAGAACCAGAACCAGAACCAGAACCAGAACCAGAACCGGAACCACCAGAACCAGAACCAGAACCAGAACCAGAACCAGAACCAGAACCGGAACCAAAACCAGAACCGGAACCACCAGAACCAGAACCAAAACCAGAACCAAAACCAGAACCAGAACCAGAACCAGAACCAGAACCAGAACCAGAACCACCAGAACCAAAACCAGAACCAGAACCGGAACCAAAACCAGAACCGTAACCACCAGAACCAGAACCAGAACCAGAACCAGAACCAGAACCAGAACCAGAACCAGAACCAGAACCACCAGAACCAGAACCAGAACCAGAACCAGAACCGGAACCGGAACCGGAACCAGAACCAGAACCAGAACCAGAACCACCAGAACCAGAACCAGATCCGGAACCAGAACCAGAACCGGAACCAGAACCACCAGAATCAGAACCAGAACCAGAACCAGAACCAGAACCAGAACCAGAACCAGAACCAGAACCAGAACCACCAGAATCTGAACCAGAACCAGAACCAGAACCAGAACCAGAACCACCAGAACCAGAACCAGAACCAGAACCGGAACCAGAACCGGAACCAGAACCAGAACCAGAACCAGAACCGGAACCAGAACCAGAACCACCAGAATCAGAACCAAAACCGGAACCAGAACCAGTACCACCAGAACCAGAACCAGAACCAGAATCAGAACCGGAACAAGAACCGGTACCAGAACCAGAACCAGAACCGGAACCAGAACCAGAACCGGAACCGGAACCAGAACCAGAACCAGTACCAGTACCAGAACCAGAACCAGAACCACCAGAACCAGAACCAGAACCAGAACCAGAACCAGAACCAGAACCAGAACCAGTAGAACCAGAACCAGAACCAGAACCAGAACCACCAGAACCAGAACCAGAACCAGAACCAGAACCAGAACCAGAACCGGAACCAGAACCAGAACTAGAACCACCAGAACCAGAACCAGAACCAGAACCAGAACCACAACCACAACCACAACCAGAACCACCAGAACCAGAACCAGAACCGGAACCAGAACCAGAACCAGAACCGGTACCAGCACCAGAACCAGAACCGGAACCGGAACCAGAACCAGAACCAGAACCGGAACCAGCACCAGAACCAGAACCAGAACCAGAACCGGAACCAGCACCAGAACCAGAACCGGAACCAAAACCAGAACCAGAACCAGAACCAGAACCAGAACCAGAACCGGAACCAGAACCGGAACCAGAACCAGAACCAGAACCAGAACCAGAACCAGAACCAGTACCACCAGAACCAGAATCAGAACCAGAACCAGAACCGGAACCGGAACCGGAACCAGAACCAGAACTAGAACCAGAACCACCAGAACCAGAACCAGGAGCAGAACCACAACCAGAACCAGAATCACCAGAACCAGAACCGGAACCGGAACCAGAACCAGAACCGGAACCAGAACCGGGACCAGAACCGGAACCAGAACCAGAACCAGAACCAGAACCACTAGAACCAGAATCAGAACCAGAACCAGAACCGGAACCAGAACCAGAACCAGTAACAGAACCAGAACAAGAACCACCAGAACCAGAACCAGAACCAGAACCGGAACCTGAACAAGTACCGGAACCAGAACCAGAACCGGAACCAGAACAAGAACCAGAACCAGAACCGGAACCAGCACCAGAACCAGAACCGGAACCAGAACCGGAACCAGAACCAGAACTAGAACAAGAACCGGAACCAGAACCGGAACCAGAACCAGAACCAAAACCAGTACCACCAGAACCAGAATCAGAACCAGAACCAGAACCAGAACCGGAACCGGAACCGGACCCAGAACCAGAACTAGTACCAGAACCACCAGAACCAGAACCAGAACCAGAACCAGAACCACAACCAGAACCAGAATCACCAGAACCAGAACCAGAACCGGAACCACAACCAGAACCGGAACCAGAACCGGAACAAGAACCAGAACCGGAAACGGAACCAGAACCACCAGAACTAGAACCGGTCCGGTCCTGTTTAATATCTTTATAGATGATCTGGATGAGGGGATTGAGTCCATCATCAGCAAGTTTGCTGATGATACCAAACTGGGAAGAAGGGTTGATCTGTTAGAGGGTAGGATGGCCCTGCAGAGGGACCTGGACAGATTGGAGAGATGGGCCGATTCCAATGGGATGATGTTTAATAAGTCCAAATGTCGGGTACTTCATTTTGGACACAACAATCCCATGCAGAGCTACAGACTGGGGACAGAGTGGCTGGAGAGTAGTGAGGCAGAAAGGGACCTGGGAGTGCTGGTTGACAGGAAGGTCAACATGAGCCAGCAGTGTGCCCAGGTGGCCAAGAAGGCCAATGGCATTCTGGCCTGCATCAGGAATAGTGTGGTGAGCAGAACCAGAGAAGTTATCGTCCCCCTGTACTCGGCACTAGTCAGACCTCATCTGGAATACTGTGTACAGTTCTGGGCCCCCCAGTTTGGGAAAGATGTCAGGATACTGGAATGTGTTCAGAGGAGGGCAACGAAGATGGTAAAGGGGCTGGAGCATAAGCCGTATGAGGAGCGACTGAGGGAGTTGGGGCTGTTTAGTCTAAAGAAGAGGAGGCTCAGGGGAGACCTCATTGCTCTCTACAGCTACCTGAAAGGAGGTTGTAGTCGGTCAGGGGTTGGTCTCTTCTCTCAGGTGACCAGTGACAGAACAAGAGGGCATGGACTCAAGCTACGTCAGGGAAAGTTTAGGCTTGATGTGAGGAAGAAGTTCTTTACTGAAAGGGTGATTGGCCATTGGAATGCGTTGCCCAGGGAGGTGGTGGAGTCGCCGACCCTGGAGGTGTTTAAGGGGAGATTGGATGTGGCACTGAGTGCCATGGTTTAGATGATGGTTGGTGTTAGTGTTGGGTTATACGTTGGACTTGATCTCAGAGGTACTTTCCAAACTTGTCATACTGTGATACTGTGATACTGTGATACTGTAACCAGAACCAGAAACAGAACCACCAGAACCAGAACCAGAACCAGAACCAGAACCAGAACCAGAACCGGAACCACCAGAACCAGAACCAGAACCAGAACCAGAACCAGAACCAGAACCGGAACCAAAACCAGAACCGGAACCACCAGAACCAGAACCAAAACCAGAACCAAAACCAGAACCAGAACCAGAACCAGAACCAGAACCAGAACCACCAGAACCAAAACCAGAACCAGAACCGGAACCAAAACCAGAACCGTAACCACCAGAACCAGAACCAGAACCAGAACCAGAACCAGAACCAGAACCAGAACCACCAGAACCAGAACCAGAACCAGAACCAGAACCGGAACCGGAACCGGAACCAGAACCAGAACCAGAACCAGAACCAGAACCACCAGAACCAGAACCAGATCCGGAACCAGAACCAGAACCGGAACCAGAACCACCAGAATCAGAACCAGAACCAGAACCAGAACCAGAACCAGAACCAGAACCACCAGAATCTGAACCAGAACCAGAACCAGAACCAGAACCAGAACCACCAGAACCAGAACCAGAACCAGAACCGGAACCAGAACCGGAACCAGAACCAGAACCAGAACCAGAACCGGAACCAGAACCAGAACCACCAGAATCAGAACCAAAACCGGAACCAGAACCAGTACCACCAGAACCAGAACCAGAACCAGAATCAGAACCGGAACAAGAACCGGTACCAGAACCAGAACCAGAACCGGAACCAGAACCAGAACCGGAACTAGAACCGGAACCTGAACCAGAACGAGAACCAGAACCAGAACCAGAACCAGAACCAGATCCGGAACCGGAACCAGAACCAGAACCACCAGAACCAGAACGAGAACCAGAACCAGAACCGGAACCAGAACCTGAACCACCAGAACCAGAACCAGAACCGGAACCAGAACTACCAGAACCAGAACCAGAACCGGAACCAAAACCGGATCCGGAACCAGAACCAGAACCAGAACCAGAACCAGAACCGGAACCAGAACCAGAACCAGAACTGGAACAGGAACCAGAACCAGAACCACCAGAACCAGAACGAGAACCAGAATCAGAACCGGAACCAGAACCAGAACCACCAGAACCAGAACCAGAACCGGAACCGGAACCAGAACCAGAACCAGAACCGGAACCAGAACCGGGACCAGAACCGGAACCAGAACCAGAACCAGAACCAGAACCACTAGAACCAGAATCAGAACCAGAACCAGTAACAGAACCAGAACAAGAACCACCAGAACCAGAACCAGAACCAGAACCGGAACCAGAACAAGAACCGGAACCAGAACCAGAACCGGAACCAGAACAAGAACCAGAACCAGAACCGGAACCAGCACCAGAACCAGAACCGGAACCAGAACCGGAACCAGAACCGGAACCAGAACCAGAACTAGAACCAGAACCGGAACCAGAACCGGAACCAGAACCAGAACCAAAACCAGTACCACCAGAACCAGAATCAGAACCAGAACCAGAACCAGAACCGGAACCGGAACCGGACCCAGAACCAGAACTAGTACCAGAACCACCAGAACCAGAACCAGAACCAGAACCACAACCAGAACCAGAATCACCAGAACCAGAACCAGAACCGGAACCACAACCAGAACCGGAACCAGAACCGGAACAAGAACCAGAACCGGAAACGGAACCAGAACCAGAACCAGAACCAGAACCAGAACCAGAACCGGAAACGGAACCAGAACCAGAACCAGAACCAGAACCAGAATCAGAACCGGAAGAACCGGTACCAGAACCAGAACCAGAACCGGAACCAGAACCAGAACCAAAACCGGAACCGGAACCAGAACCAGAACCAGAACCAGAACCAGTACCAGAACCAGAACCAGAACCACCAGAACCAGAACCAGAACCAGAACCAGAACCAGAACCAGAACCAGTAGAACCAGAACCAGAACCAGAACCAGAACCAGAACCAGAACCAGAACCAGAACCACCAGAATCAGAACCAGAACCAGAACCAGAACCGGAACCGGAACCAGAACCAGAACCAGAACCGGAACCAGCACCAGAACCAGAACCGGAACCAGAACCGGAACCAGCACCAGAACCAGAACCGGAACCGGAACCGGAACCGGAACCAGAACCAGAACCAGAACCAGAACCGGAACCAGAACCGGAACCAGAACTAGAACCAGAACCAGTACCACCAGAACTAGAATCAGAACCAGAACCAGAACCGGAACCGGAAGCAGAACCAGAACCAGAACTAGAACCAGAACCACCAGAACCAGAACCAGAACCAGAACCACAACCAGAACCAGAATCACCAGAACCAGAACCAGAACCGGAACCAGAACCAGAACCGGAACTAGAACCGGAACCAGAACCAGAACGAGAACCAGAACCAGAACGAGAACCAGAACCGGAACCGGAACCAGAACCAGAACCACCAGAACCAGAACGAGAACCAGAACCAGAACCGGAACCAGAACCTGAACCACCAGAACCAGAACCAGAACCGGAACCAGAACTACCAGAACCAGAACCAGAACCTGAACCAAAACCGGAACCAGAACCAGAACCGGAACCGAAACCGGAACCGGAACCAGAACCAGAACCAGAACCAGAACCAGAACCGGAACCAGAACCAGAACCAGAACTGGAACCGGAACCAGAACCAGAACCACCAGAACCAGAACGAGAACCAGAATCAGAACCGGAACCAGAACCAGAACCACCAGAACCAGAACCAGAACCGGAACCAGAACTACCAGAACCAGAACCGGAACCGGAACCGGAACCAGAACCAGAACCAGAACCAGAACCAGAACCAGAACCACCAGAACCAGAACCAGAACCGGAACCAGAACCGGAACCAGCACCAGAACCAGAACCGGAACCGGAACCGGAACCAGAACCAGAACCAGAACCAGAACCGGAACCAGAACCGGAACCAGAACTAGAACCAGAACCAGTACCACCAGAACTAGAATCAGAACCTGAACCAGAACCGGAACCGGAACCAGAACCAGAACCAGAACTAGAACCAGAACCACCAGAACCAGAACCAGAACCGGAACCAGAACTACCAGAACCAGAACCAGAACCAGAACCGGAACCGGAACCGGAACCAGAACCAGAACCAGAACCAGAACCAGAACCAGAACCAGAACCACCAGAACTAGAACCGGTCTGGTCCTGTTTAATACCTTTATAGATGATCTGGATGAGGGGATTGAGTCCATCATCAGCAAATTTGCTGATGATACCAAACTGGGAAGAAGGGTTGATCTGTTAGAGGGTAGGATGGCCCTGCAGAGGGACCTGGACAGATTGGAGAGATGGGCCGATTCCAATGGGATGATGTTTAATAAGTCCAAATGTCGGGTACTTCATTTTGGACACAACAATCCCATGCAGTGCTACAGACTGGGGACAGAGTGGCTGGAGAGTAGTGAGGCAGAAAGGGACCTGGGAGTGCTGGTTGACAGGAAGCTCAACATGAGCCAGCAGTGTGCCCAGGTGGCCAAGAAGGCCAATGGCATTCTGGCCTGCATCAGGAATAGTGTGGTGAGCAGAACCAGAGAAGTTATCGTCCCCCTGTACTCGGCACTAGTCAGACCTCATCTGGAATACTGTGTACAGTTCTGGGCCCCCCAGTTTGGGAAAGATGTCAGGATACTGGAATGTGTTCAGAGGAGGGCAACGAAGATGGTAAAGGGGCTGGAGCATAAGCCCTATGAGGAGCGACTGAGGGAGTTGGGGCTGTTTAGTCTAAAGAAGAGGAGGCTCAGGGGAGACCTCATTGCTCTCTACAGCTACCTGAAAGGAGGTTGTAGTCGGTCAGGGGTTGGTCTCTTCTCTCAGGTGACCAGTGACAGAACAAGAGGGCATGGACTCAAGCTACGTCAGGGAAAGTTTAGGCTTGATGTGAGGAAGAAGTTCTTTACTGAAAGGGTGATTGGCCATTGGAATGCGTTGCCCAGGGAGGTGGTGGAGTCGCCGACCCTGGAGGTGTTTAAGGGGAGATTGGATGTGGCACTGAGTGCCATGGTTTAGATGATGGTTGGTGTTAGTGTTGGGTGATACGTTGGACTTGATGATCTCAGAGGTCCTTTCCAACCTTGTCATACTGTGATACTGTGATACTGTGATACTGTAACCAAAACCAGAAACAGAACCACCAGAACCAGAACCAGAACCAGAACCAGAACCAGAACCAGAACCAGAACCAGAACCGGAACGACCAGAACCAGAACCAGAACCAGAACCAGAACCAGAACCGGAACCCAAACCAGAACCGGAACCACCAGAACCAGAACCAAAACCAGAACCAAAACCAGAACCAGAACCAGAACCAGAACCAGAACCAGAACCAGAACCAGAACCAGAACCACCAGAACCAGAACCAGAACAAGAACCGTAACCAAAACCGGAACCGGAACCACCAGAACCAGAACCAGAACCAGAACCAGAACCACAACCACAACCAGAACCAACAGAACCAGAACCAGAACCAGAACCAGATCCGGAACCAGAACCAGAACCGGAACCAGAACCACCAGAATCAGAACCAGAACCAGAACCAGAACCAGAACCAGAACCAGAACCAGCAGAATCTGAACCAGAACCAGAACCAGAACCAGAACCAGAACCACCAGAACCAGAACCAGAACCAGAACCGGAACCGGAACCAGAACCAGAACCAGAACCAGAACCGGAACCGAAACCAGAACCAGAACCACCAGAATCAGAACCAAAACCGGAACCAGAACCAGTACCACCAGAACCAGAACCAGAATCAGAACCGGAACAAGAACCGGTACCAGAACCAGAACCAGAACCGGAACCAGAAACAGAACCAGAACCGGAACCGGAACCAGAACCAGAACCAGTACCAGAACCGGAACCGGAACCACCAGAACCAGAACCAGAACCAGAACCAGAACCAGAACCAGTAGAACCAGAACCAGAACCAGAACCAGAATCAGAACCACCAAAACCAGAACCAGAACCAGAACCGGAACCAGAACCAGAAATAGAACCACCAGAACCAGAACCAGAACCAGAACCACAACCACAACCACAACCAGAACCACCAGAACCAGAACCAGAACCGGAAACAGAACCAGAACCAGAACCGGGACCAGCACCAGAACCAGAACCGGAACCGGAACCAGAACCAGAACCAGAACCGGAACCAGCACCAGAACCAGAACCACAACCAGAACCGGAACCAGCACCAGAACCAGAACCGGAACCGGAACCAGAACCAGAACCAGAACCAGAACCAGAACCAGAACCGGAACCAGAACCAGAACCAGAACCGGAACCAGAACCGGGACCAGAACCGGAACCAGAACCAGAACCAGAACCAGAACCAGAACCAGAACCACTATAACCAGAATCAGAACCAGAACCAGTAACAGAACCAGAACAAGAACCACCAGAACCAGAACCAGAACCAGAACCGGAACCAGAACAAGAACCGGAACAGGATCCAGAACCGGAACCAGAACAAGAACCAGAACCAGAACCGGAACCAGCACCAGAACCAGAACCGGAACCAGAACCAGAACTAGAACCAGAACCGGAACCAGAACCAGAACCAAAACCAGTACCACCAGAACCAGAATCAGAACCAGAACCGGAACCGGAACCGGAACCAGAACCAGAACTAGAACCAGAACCACCAGAACCAGAACCAGAACCACAACCAGAACCACAACCAGAACCAGAATCACCAGATCCAGAACCAGAACCGGAACCACAACCAGAACCGGAACCAGAACCGGAACCAGAACCAGAACCGGAAACGGAACCAGAACCAGAACCAGAACCAGAACCAGAACCAGAACCAGAACCGGAAACGGAACCAGAACCAGAACCAGAACCAGAACCAGAACCGGAACCGGAACCGGAACCAGAACCGGAACCAGAACCAGAACCAGAACCAGAACCGGAACCGGAACCAGAACCAGAACCACCAGAATCAGAACCAAAACCGGAACCAGAACCAGTACCACCAGAACCAGAACCAGAACCAGAATCAGAACCGGAACAAGAACCGGTACCAGAACCAGAACCAGAACCGGAACCAGAACCAGAACCAGAACCGGAACCGGAACCAGAAACAGAACCAGTACCAGAACCAGAACCACCAGAACCTGAACCAGAACCAGAACCAGAACCAGAACCAGAACCAGTAGAACCAGAACCAGACCCAGAACCAGAACCAGAACCAGAACCAGAACCAGAACCACCAGAATCAGAACCAGAACCAGAACCAGAACCGGAACCGGAACCAGAACCAGAACCAGAACCGGAACCAGCACCAGAACCAGAACCGGAACCAGAACCGGAACCAGCACCAGAACCGGAACCGGAACCGGAACCAGAACCAGAACCAGAACCAGAACCAGAACCAGAACCGGAACCAGAACCGGAACCAGAACTAGAACCAGAACCAGTACCACCAGAACTAGAATCAGAACCAGAACCAGAACCGGAACCGGAACCAGAACCAGAACCAGAACTAGAACCGGAACCAGAACCAGAATCACCAGAACCAGAACCAGAACCGGAACCAGAACCAGAACCGGAACTAGAACCGGAACCAGAACCAGAACCAGAACCGGAACCAGAACCAGAACCGGAACCGGAACCAGAACCAGAACCACCAGAACCAGAACGAGAACCAGAACCAGAACCGGAACCAGAACCAGAACCACCAGAACCAGAACCAGAACCGGAACCAGAACTACCAGAACCAGAACCAGAACCGGAACCAAAACCGGAACCGGAACCAGAACCAGAACCAGAACCAGAACCAGAACCGGAACCAGAACCAGAACCAGAACCAGAACTGGAACCGGAACCAGAACCAGAACCACCAGAACCAGAACGAGAACCAGAATCAGAACCGGAACCAGAACCAGAACCACCAGAACCAGAACCAGAACCGGAACCAGAACTACCAGAACCAGAACCAGAACCGGAACCGGAATCGGAACCAGAACCAGAACCAGAACCAAAACCAGAACCAGAACCACCAGAACTAGAACCGGTCCGGTCCTGTTTAATATCTTTATAGATGATCTGGATGAGGGGATTGAGTCCATCATCAGCAAGTTTGCTGATGATACCAAACTGGGAAGAAGGGTTGATCTGTTAGAGGGTAGGATGGCCCTGCAGAGGGACCTGGACAGACTGGAGAGATGGGCCGATTCCAATGGGATGATGTTTAATAAGTCCAAATGTCGGGTACTTCATTTTGGACACAACAATCCCATGCAGAGCTACAGACTGGGGACAGAGTGGCTGGAGAGTAGTGAGGCAGAAAGGGACCTGGGAGTGCTGGTTGACAGGAAGCTCAACATGAGCCAGCAGTGTGCCCAGGTGGCCAAGAAGGCCAATGGCATTCTGGCCTGCATCAGGAATAGTGTGGTGAGCAGAACCAGAGAAGTTATCGTCCCCCTGTACTCGGCACTAGTCAGACCTCATCTGGAATACTGTGTACAGTTCTGGGCCCCCCAGTTTGGGAAAGATGTCAGGATACTGGAATGTGTTCAGAGGAGGGCAACGAAGATGGTAAAGGGGCTGGAGCATAAGCCCTATGAGGAGCGACTGAGGGAGTTGGGGCTGTTTAGTCTAAAGAAGAGGAGGCTCAGGGGAGACCTCATTGCTCTCTACAGCTACCTGAAAGGAGGTTGTAGTCGGTCAGGGGTTGGTCTCTTCTCTCAGGTGACCAGTGACAGAACAAGAGGGCAAGGACTCAAGCTACGTCAGGGAAAGTTTAGGCTTGATGTGAGGAAGAAGTTCTTTACTGAAAGGGTGATTGGCCATTGGAATGCGTTGCCCAGGGAGGTGGTGGAGTCGCCGACCCTGGAGGTGTTTAAGGGGAGATTGGATGTGGCACTGAGTGCCATGGTTTAGATGATGGTTGGTGTTAGTGTTGGGTTATACGTTGGACTTGATGATCTCAGAGGTCCTTTCCAAACTTGTCATACTGTGATACTGTGATACTGTGATACTGTAACCAAAACCAGAAACAGAACCACCAGAACCAGAACCAGAACCAGAACCAGAACCAGAACCACCAGAATCAGAACCAGAACCAGAACCAGAACCGGAACAGGAACCAGAACCAGAACCAGAACCGGAACCAGCACCAGAACCAGAACCGGAACCAGAACCGGAACCAGCACCAGAACCAGAACCGGAACCGGAACCGGATCCAGAACCAGAACCAGAACCAGAACCAGAACCGGAACCAGAACCGGAACCAGAACTAGAACCAGAACCAGTACCACCAGAACTATAATCAGAACCAGAACCAGAACCGGAACAGGAACCAGAACCAGAACCAGAACTAGAACCAGAACCACCAGAACCAGAACCAGAACCACAACCAGAACCAGAATCACCAGAACCAGAACCAGAACCGGAACCAGAACCAGAACCGGAACTAGAACCGGAACCAGAACCAGAACCAGAACCGGAACCAGAACGAGAACCAGAACCGGAACCGGAACCAGAACCAGAACCACCAGAACCAGAACGAGAACCAGAACCAGAACCGGAACCAGAACCAGAACCACCAGAACCAGAACCAGAACCGGAACCAGAACTACCAGAACCAGAACCAGAACCAGAACCGGAACCAGAACCAGAACCAGAACCAGAACTGGAACCGGAACCAGAACCAGAACCACCAGAACCAGAACGAGAACCAGAATCAGAACCGGAACCAGAACCAGAACCACCAGAACCAGAACCAGAACCGGAACCAGAACTACCAGAACCAGAACCAGAACCAGAACCGGAACCGGAACCGGAACCAGAACCAGAACCAGAACCAAAACCAGAACCAGAACCAGAACCACCAGAACTAGAACCGGTCCGGTCCTGTTTAATATCTTTATAGATGATCTGGATGAGGGGATTGAGTCCATCATCAGCAAGTTTGCTGATGATACCAAACTGGGAAGAAGGGTTGATCTGTTAGAGGGTAGGATGGCCCTGCAGAGGGACCTGGACAGATTGGAGAGATGGGCCGATTCCAATGGGATGATGTTTAATAAGTCCAAATGTCGGGTACTTCATTTTGGACACAACAATCCCATGCAGAGCTACAGACTGGGGACAGAGTGGCTGGAGAGTAGTGAGGCAGAAAGGGACCTGGGAGTGCTGGTTGACAGGAAGCTCAACATGAGCCAGCAGTGTGCCCAGGTGGCCAAGAAGGCCAATGGCATTCTGGCCTGCATCAGGAATAGTGTGGTGAGCAGAACCAGAGAAGTTATCGTCCCCCTGTACTCGGCACTAGTCAGACCTCATCTGGAATACTGTGTACAGTTCTGGGCCCCCCAGTTTGGGAAAGATGTCAGGATACTGGAATGTGTTCAGAGGAGGGCAACGAAGATGGTAAAGGGGCTGGAGCATAAGCCCTATGAGGAGCGACTGAGGGAGTTGGGGCTGTTTAGTCTAAAGAAGAGGAGGCTCAGGGGAGACCTCATTGCTCTCTACAGCTACCTGAAAGGAGGTTGTAGTCGGTCAGGGGTTGGTCTCTTCTCTCAGGTGACCAGTGACAGAACAAGAGGGCAAGGACTCAAGCTACGTCAGGGAAAGTTTAGGCTTGATGTGAGGAAGAAGTTCTTAACTGAAAGGGTGATTGGCCATTGGAATGCGTTGCCCAGGGAGGTGGTGGAGTCGCCGACCCTGGAGGTGTTTAAGGGGAGATTGGATGTGGCACTGAGTGCCATGGTTTAGATGATGGTTGGTGTTAGTGTTGGGTTATACGTTGGACTTGATGATCTCAGAGGTCCTTTCCAAACTTGTCATACTGTGATACTGTGATACTGTGATATTGTAACCAAAACCAGAAACAGAACCACCAGAACCAGAACCAGAACCAGAACCAGAACCAGAACCAGAACCAGAACCAGTACCACCAGAACCAGAATCAGAACCAGAACCAGAAGCAGAACCGGAACCGGAACCAGAACCAGAACTAGGACCAGAACCACCAGAACCAGAACCAGGACCAGAACCAGAACCAGAACCAGAATCACCAGAACCAGAACCAGAACCGGAACCGGAACCAGAACCAGAACCAGAACCGGAACCAGAACCGGGACCAGAACCGTAACCAGAACCAGAACCAGAACCAGAACCAGAACCAGAACCAGAACCAGAACCACTAGAACCAGAATCAGAACCAGAACCAGTAACAGAATCAGAACAAGAACCACCAGAACCAGAACCAGAACCAGAACCGGAACCAGAACAAGAACCGGAACCAGAACCAGAACCGGAACCAGAACAAGAACCAGAACCAGAACCGGAACCAGCACCAGAACCAGAACCGGAACCAGAACCGGAACCAGAACCAGAACTAGAACCAGAACCGGAACCAGAACCGGAACCAGAACCAGAACCAAAACCAGTACCACCAGAACCAGAATCAGAACCAGAACCGGAACCGGAACCGGAACCAGAACCAGAACTAGAACCAGAACCACCAGAACCAGAACCAGAACCACAACCAGAACCACAACCAGAACCAGAATCACCAGAACCAGAACCAGAACCGGAACCACAACCAGAACCGGAACCAGAACCGGAACCAGAACCAGAACCGGAAACGGAACCAGAACCAGAAACAGAACCAGAACCGGAACCGGAACTGGAACCAGAACCGGAACCAGAACCAGAACCAGAACCAGAACCGGAACCGGAACCAGAACCAAAACCAGAACCAGAACCACCAGAATCAGAACCAAAACCGGAACCAGAACCAGTACCACCAGAACCAGAACCAGAACCAGAATCAGAACCGGAACAAGAACCGGTACCAGAACCAGAACCAGAACCGGAACCAGAACCAGAACCAGAACCGGAACCGGAACCAGAACCAGAACCAGAACCAGTACCAGAACCAGAACCAGAATCACCAGAACCTGAACCAGAACCAGAACCAGAACCAGAACCAGAACCAGTAGAACCAGAACCAGAACCAGAACCAGAACCAGAACCAGAACCAGAACCGGAACCACCAGAACCAGAACCAGAACCAGAACCAGAACCAGAACCAGAACCAGAACCGGAACAAAAACCAGAACCGGAACCACCAGAACCAGAACCAAAACCAGAAGCAAAACCAGAACCAGAACCAGAACCAGAACCAGAACCAGAACCACCAGAACCAGAACCAGAACCGGAACCAAAACCAGAACCCGAACCACCAGAACCGGAACCAGAACCAGAACTAGAACCAGAACCGGAACCAGAACCGGAACCAGAACCAGAACCAAAACCAGTACCACCAGAACCAGAATCAGAACCAGAACCAGAACCAGAACCGGAACCGGAACCGGACCCAGAACCAGAACTAGTACCAGAACCACCAGAACCAGAACCAGAACCAGAACCACAACCAGAACCAGAATCACCAGAACCAGAACCAGAACCGGAACCACAACCAGAACCGGAACCAGAACCGGAACAAGAACCAGAACCGGAAACGGAACCAGAACCAGAACCAGAACCAGAACCAGAACCAGAACCGGAAACGGAACCAGAACCAGAACCAGAACCAGAACCAGAATCAGAACCGGAAGAACCGGTACCAGAACCAGAACCAGAACCGGAACCAGAACCAGAACCAAAACCGGAACCGGAACCAGAACCAGAACCAGAACCAGAACCAGTACCAGAACCAGAACCAGAACCACCAGAACCAGAACCAGAACCAGAACCAGAACCAGAACCAGAACCAGTAGAACCAGAACCAGAACCAGAACCAGAACCAGAACCAGAACCAGAACCAGAACCACCAGAATCAGAACCAGAACCAGAACCAGAACCGGAACCGGAACCAGAACCAGAACCAGAACCGGAACCAGCACCAGAACCAGAACCGGAACCAGAACCGGAACCAGCACCAGAACCAGAACCGGAACCGGAACCGGAACCGGAACCAGAACCAGAACCAGAACCAGAACCGGAACCAGAACCGGAACCAGAACTAGAACCAGAACCAGTACCACCAGAACTAGAATCAGAACCAGAACCAGAACCGGAACCGGAAGCAGAACCAGAACCAGAACTAGAACCAGAACCACCAGAACCAGAACCAGAACCAGAACCACAACCAGAACCAGAATCACCAGAACCAGAACCAGAACCGGAACCAGAACCAGAACCGGAACTAGAACCGGAACCAGAACCAGAACGAGAACCAGAACCAGAACGAGAACCAGAACCGGAACCGGAACCAGAACCAGAACCACCAGAACCAGAACGAGAACCAGAACCAGAACCGGAACCAGAACCTGAACCACCAGAACCAGAACCAGAACCGGAACCAGAACTACCAGAACCAGAACCAGAACCTGAACCAAAACCGGAACCAGAACCAGAACCGGAACCGAAACCGGAACCGGAACCAGAACCAGAACCAGAACCAGAACCAGAACCGGAACCAGAACCAGAACCAGAACTGGAACCGGAACCAGAACCAGAACCACCAGAACCAGAACGAGAACCAGAATCAGAACCGGAACCAGAACCAGAACCACCAGAACCAGAACCAGAACCGGAACCAGAACTACCAGAACCAGAACCGGAACCGGAACCGGAACCAGAACCAGAACCAGAACCAGAACCAGAACCAGAACCACCAGAACCAGAACCAGAACCGGAACCAGCACCAGAACCAGAACCGGAACCGGAACCGGAACCAGAACCAGAACCAGAACCAGAACCGGAACCAGAACCGGAACCAGAACTAGAACCAGAACCAGTACCACCAGAACTAGAATCGGAACCTGAACCAGAACCGGAACCGGAACCAGAACCAGAACCAGAACTAGAACCAGAACCACCAGAACCAGAACCAGAACCGGAACCAGAACTACCAGAACCAGAACCAGAACCAGAACCGGAACCGGAACCGGAACCAGAACCAGAACCAGAACCAGAACCAGAACCACCAGAACTAGAACCGGTCTGGTCCTGTTTAATACCTTTATAGATGATCTGGATGAGGGGATTGAGTCCATCATCAGCAAGTTTGCTGATGATACCAAACTGGGAAGAAGGGTTGATCTGTTAGAGGGTAGGATGGCCCTGCAGAGGGACCTGGACAGATTGGAGAGATGGGCCGATTCCAATGGGATGATGTTTAATAAGTCCAAATGTCGGGTACTTCATTTTGGACACAACAATCCCATGCAGTGCTACAGACTGGGGACAGAGTGGCTGGAGAGTAGTGAGGCAGAAAGGGACCTGGGAGTGCTGGTTGACAGGAAGCTCAACATGAGCCAGCAGTGTGCCCAGGTGGCCAAGAAGGCCAATGGCATTCTGGCCTGCATCAGGAATAGTGTGGTGAGCAGAACCAGAGAAGTTATCGTCCCCCTGTACTCGGCACTAGTCAGACCTCATCTGGAATACTGTGTACAGTTCTGGGCCCCCCAGTTTGGGAAAGATGTCAGGATACTGGAATGTGTTCAGAGGAGGGCAACGAAGATGGTAAAGGGGCTGGAGCATAAGCCCTATGAGGAGCGACTGAGGGAGTTGGGGCTGTTTAGTCTAAAGAAGAGGAGGCTCAGGGGAGACCTCATTGCTCTCTACAGCTACCTGAAAGGAGGTTGTAGTCGGTCAGGGGTTGGTCTCTTCTCTCAGGTGACCAGTGACAGAACAAGAGGGCATGGACTCAAGCTACGTCAGGGAAAGTTTAGGCTTGATGTGAGGAAGAAGTTCTTTACTGAAAGGGTGATTGGCCATTGGAATGCGTTGCCCAGGGAGGTGGTGGAGTCGCCGACCCTGGAGGTGTTTAAGGGGAGATTGGATGTGGCACTGAGTGCCATGGTTTAGATGATGGTTGGTGTTAGTGTTGGGTGATACGTTGGACTTGATGATCTCAGAGGTCCTTTCCAACCTTGTCATACTGTGATACTGTGATACTGTGATACTGTAACCAAAACCAGAAACAGAACCACCAGAACCAGAACCAGAACCAGAACCAGAACCAGAACCAGAACCAGAACCAGAACCGGAACGACCAGAACCAGAACCAGAACCAGAACCAGAACCAGAACCGGAACCCAAACCAGAACCGGAACCACCAGAACCAGAACCAAAACCAGAACCAAAACCAGAACCAGAACCAGAACCAGAACCAGAACCAGAACCAGAACCAGAACCAGAACCAGAACCACCAGAACCAGAACCAGAACAAGAACCGTAACCAAAACCGGAACCGGAACCACCAGAACCAGAACCAGAACCAGAACCAGAACCACAACCACAACCAGAACCAACAGAACCAGAACCAGAACCAGAACCAGATCCGGAACCAGAACCAGAACCGGAACCAGAACCACCAGAATCAGAACCAGAACCAGAACCAGAACCAGAACCAGAACCAGAACCAGCAGAATCTGAACCAGAACCAGAACCAGAACCAGAACCAGAACCACCAGAACCAGAACCAGAACCAGAACCGGAACCGGAACCAGAACCAGAACCAGAACCAGAACCGGAACCGAAACCAGAACCAGAACCACCAGAATCAGAACCAAAACCGGAACCAGAACCAGTACCACCAGAACCAGAACCAGAATCAGAACCGGAACAAGAACCGGTACCAGAACCAGAACCAGAACCGGAACCAGAAACAGAACCAGAACCGGAACCGGAACCAGAACCAGAACCAGTACCAGAACCGGAACCGGAACCACCAGAACCAGAACCAGAACCAGAACCAGAACCAGAACCAGTAGAACAAGAACCAGAACCAGAACCAGAATCAGAACCACCAAAACCAGAACCAGAACCAGAACCGGAACCAGAACCAGAAATAGAACCACCAGAACCAGAACCAGAACCAGAACCACAACCACAACCACAACCAGAACCACCAGAACCAGAACCAGAACCGGAAACAGAACCAGAACCAGAACCGGGACCAGCACCAGAACCAGAACCGGAACCGGAACCAGAACCAGAACCAGAACCGGAACCAGCACCAGAACCAGAACCACAACCAGAACCGGAACCAGCACCAGAACCAGAACCGGAACCGGAACCAGAACCAGAACCAGAACCAGAACCAGAACCAGAACCGGAACCAGAACCAGAACCAGAACCGGAACCAGAACCGGGACCAGAACCGGAACCAGAACCAGAACCAGAACCAGAACCAGAACCACTATAACCAGAATCAGAACCAGAACCAGTAACAGAACCAGAACAAGAACCACCAGAACCAGAACCAGAACCAGAACCGGAACCAGAACAAGAACCGGAACAGGAACCAGAACCGGAACCAGAACAAGAACCAGAACCAGAACCGGAACCAGCACCAGAACCAGAACCGGAACCAGAACCAGAACTAGAACCAGAACCGGAACCAGAACCAGAACCAAAACCAGTACCACCAGAACCAGAATCAGAACCAGAACCGGAACCGGAACCGGAACCAGAACCAGAACTAGAACCAGAACCACCAGAACCAGAACCAGAACCACAACCAGAACCACAACCAGAACCAGAATCACCAGATCCAGAACCAGAACCGGAACCACAACCAGAACCGGAACCAGAACCGGAACCAGAACCAGAACCGGAAACGGAACCAGAACCAGAACCAGAACCAGAACCAGAACCAGAACCAGAACCAGAACCGGAAACGGAACCAGAACCAGAACCAGAACCAGAACCAGAACCGGAACCGGAACCGGAACCAGAACCGGAACCAGAACCAGAACCAGAACCAGAACCGGAACCGGAACCAGAACCAGAACCACCAGAATCAGAACCAAAACCGGAACCAGAACAAGTACCACCAGAACCAGAACCAGAACCAGAATCAGAACCGGAACAAGAACCGGTACCAGAACCAGAACCAGAACCGGAACCAGAACCAGAACCAGAACCGGAACCGGAACCAGAAACAGAACCAGTACCAGAACCAGATACACCAGAACCTGAACCAGAACCAGAACCAGAACCAGAACCAGAACCAGTAGAACCAGAACCAGACCCAGAACCAGAACCAGAACCAGAACCAGAACCAGAACCACCAGAATCAGAACCAGAACCAGAACCAGAACCGGAACCGGAACCAGAACCAGAACCAGAACCGGAACCAGCACCAGAACCAGAACCGGAACCAGAACCGGAACCAGCACCAGAACCGGAACCGGAACCGGAACCAGAACCAGAACCAGAACCAGAACCAGAACCAGAACCGGAACCAGAACCGGAACCAGAACTAGAACCAGAACCAGTACCACCAGAACTAGAATCAGAACCAGAACCAGAACCGGAACCGGAACCAGAACCAGAACCAGAACTAGAACCGGAACCAGAACCAGAATCACCAGAACCAGAACCAGAACCGGAACCAGAACCAGAACCGGAACTAGAACCGGAACCAGAACCAGAACCAGAACCGGAACCAGAACCAGAACCGGAACCGGAACCAGAACCAGAACCACCAGAACCAGAACGAGAACCAGAACCAGAACCGGAACCAGAACCAGAACCACCAGAACCAGAACCAGAACCGGAACCAGAACTACCAGAACCAGAACCAGAACCGGAACCAAAACCGGAACCGGAACCAGAACCAGAACCAGAACCAGAACCAGAACCGGAACCAGAACCAGAACCAGAACCAGAACTGGAACCGGAACCAGAACCAGAACCACCAGAACCAGAACGAGAACCAGAATCAGAACCGGAACCAGAACCAGAACCACCAGAACCAGAACCAGAACCGGAACCAGAACTACCAGAACCAGAACCAGAACCGGAACCGGAATCGGAACCAGAACCAGAACCAGAACCAAAACCAGAACCAGAACCACCAGAACTAGAACCGGTCCGGTCCTGTTTAATATCTTTATAGATGATCTGGATGAGGGGATTGAGTCCATCATCAGCAAGTTTGCTGATGATACCAAACTGGGAAGAAGGGTTGATCTGTTAGAGGGTAGGATGGCCCTGCAGAGGGACCTGGACAGACTGGAGAGATGGGCCGATTCCAATGGGATGATGTTTAATAAGTCCAAATGTCGGGTACTTCATTTTGGACACAACAATCCCATGCAGAGCTACAGACTGGGGACAGAGTGGCTGGAGAGTAGTGAGGCAGAAAGGGACCTGGGAGTGCTGGTTGACAGGAAGCTCAACATGAGCCAGCAGTGTGCCCAGGTGGCCAAGAAGGCCAATGGCATTCTGGCCTGCATCAGGAATAGTGTGGTGAGCAGAACCAGAGAAGTTATCGTCCCCCTGTACTCGGCACTAGTCAGACCTCATCTGGAATACTGTGTACAGTTCTGGGCCCCCCAGTTTGGGAAAGATGTCAGGATACTGGAATGTGTTCAGAGGAGGGCAACGAAGATGGTAAAGGGGCTGGAGCATAAGCCCTATGAGGAGCGACTGAGGGAGTTGGGGCTGTTTAGTCTAAAGAAGAGGAGGCTCAGGGGAGACCTCATTGCTCTCTACAGCTACCTGAAAGGAGGTTGTAGTCGGTCAGGGGTTGGTCTCTTCTCTCAGGTGACCAGTGACAGAACAAGAGGGCAAGGACTCAAGCTACGTCAGGGAAAGTTTAGGCTTGATGTGAGGAAGAAGTTCTTTACTGAAAGGGTGATTGGCCATTGGAATGCGTTGCCCAGGGAGGTGGTGGAGTCGCCGACCCTGGAGGTGTTTAAGGGGAGATTGGATGTGGCACTGAGTGCCATGGTTTAGATGATGGTTGGTGTTAGTGTTGGGTGATACGTTGGACTTGATGATCTCAGAGGTCCTTTCCAACCTTGTCATACTGTGATACTGTGATACTGTGATACTGTGATACTGTAACCAAAACCAGAAACAGAACCACCAGAACCAGAACCAGAACCAGAACCAGAACCAGAACCAGAACCAGAACCAGAACCGGAACGACCAGAACCAGAACCAGAACCAGAACCAGAACCAGAACCGGAACCCAAACCAGAACCGGAACCACCAGAACCAGAACCAAAACCAGAACCAAAACCAGAACCAGAACCAGAACCAGAACCAGAACCAGAACCAGAACCAGAACCACCAGAACCAGAACCAGAACCAGAACCGTAACCAAAACCAGAACCGGAACCACCAGAACCAGAACCAGAACCAGAACCAGAACCAGAACCACAACCAGAACCACCAGAACCAGAACCAGAACCAGATCCGGAACCAGAACCAGAACCGGAACCAGAACCAGAACCAGAACCGGAACCGGAACCAGAACCAGAACCAGTACCAGTACCAGAACCAGAACCAGAACCACCAGAACCAGAACCAGAACCAGAACCAGAACCAGAACCAGAACCAGAACCAGAACCACCAGAACCAGAACCAGAACCAGAACCAGAACCAGAACCGGAACCAGAACCAGAACTAGAACCACCAGAACCAGAACCAGAACCAGAACCACAACCACAACCACAACCAGAACCACCAGAACCAGAACCAGAACCGGAACCAGAACCAGAACCAGAACCGGTACCAGCACCAGAACCAGAACCGGAACCGGAACCAGAACCAGAACCAGAACCAGAACCGGAACCAGCACCAGAACCAGAACCAGAACCAGAACCGGAACCAGCACCAGAACCAGAACCGGAACCAAAACCAGAACCAGAACCAGAACCAGAACCAGAACCGGAACCAGAACCGGAACCAGAACCAGAACCAGAACCAGTACCACCAGAACCAGAATCAGAACCAGAACCAGAACCGGAACCGGAACCGGAACCAGAACCAGAACTAGAACCAGAACCACCAGAACCAGAACCAGGACCAGAACCACAACCAGAACCAGAATCACCAGAACCAGAACCGGAACCGGAACCAGAACCAGAACCGGAACCAGAACCGGGACCAGAACCGGAACCAGAACCAGAACCAGAACCAGAACCACTAGAACCAGAATCAGAACCAGAACCAGAACCGGAACCAGAACCAGAACCAGTAACAGAACCAGAACAAGAACCACCAGAACCAGAACCAGAACCAGAACCGGAACCTGAACAAGAACCGGAACCAGAACCAGAACCGGAACCAGAACAAGAACCAGAACCAGAACCGGAACCAGCACCAGAACCAGAACCGGAACCAGAACCACCAGAATCAGAACCAGAACCAGAACCAGAACCGGAACCGGAACCAGAACCAGAACAAGAACCGGAACCAGCACCAGAACCAGAACCGGAACCAGAACCGGAACCAGCACCAGAACCATAACCGGAACCGGAACCAGAACCAGAACCAGAACCAGAACCAGAACCAGAACCGGAACCAGAACCGGAACCAGAACTAGAACCAGAACCAGTACCACCAGAACTAGAATCAGAACCAGAACCAGAACCGGAACCGGAACCAGAACCAGAACCAGTACCAGAACCAGAACCAGAACCACCAGAACCAGAACCAGAACCAGAACCACAACCAGAACCACAACCAGAACCAGAATCACCAGAACCAGAACCAGAACCGGAACCAGAACCAGAACCAGAACTAGAACCGGAACCAGAACCAGAACCAGAACCGGAACCAGAACCAGAACCAGAACCAGAACCAGAACCGGAACCGGAACCGGAACCAGAACCAGAACCACCAGAACCAGAACGAGAACCAGAACCAGAACCGGAACCAGAACCAGAACCACCAGAACCAGAACCAGAACCGGAACCAGAACTACCAGAACCAGAACCAGAACCGGAACCAAAACCGGAACCGGAACCAGAACCAGAACCAGAACCAGAACCGGAACCAGAACCAGAACCAGAACTGGAACCGGAACCAGAACCAGAACCACCAGAACCAGAACGAGAACCAGAATCAGAACCGGAACCAGAACCAGAACCACCAGAACCAGAACCAGAACCGGAACCAGAACTACCAGAACCAGAACCAGATCCGGAACCGGAACCGGAACCGGAACCAGAACCAGAACCAGAACCAGAACCAGAACCACCAGAACTAGAACCGGTCCGGTCCTGTTTAATATCTTTATAGATGATCTGGATGAGGGGATTGAGTCCATCATCAGCAAGTTTGCTGATGATACCAAACTGGGAAGAAGGGTTGATCTGTTAGAGGGTAGGATGGCCCTGCAGAGGGACCTGGACAGATTGGAGAGATGGGCCGATTCCAATGGGATGATGTTTAATAAGTCCAAATGTCGGGTACTTCATTTTGGACACAACAATCCCATGCAGAGCTACAGACTGGGGACAGAGTGGCTGGAGAGTAGTGAGGCAGAAAGGGACCTGGGAGTGCTGGTTGACAGGAAGCTCAACATGAGCCAGCAGTGTGCCCAGGTGGCCAAGAAGGCCAATGGCATTCTGGCCTGCATCAGGAATAGTGTGGTGAGCAGAACCAGAGAAGTTATCGTCCCCCTGTACTCGGCACTAGTCAGACCTCATCTGGAATACTGTGTACAGTTCTGGGCCCCCCAGTTTGGGAAAGATGTCAGGATACTGGAATGTGTTCAGAGGAGGGCAACGAAGATGGTAAAGGGGCTGGAGCATAAGCCCTATGAGGAGCGACTGAGGGAGTTGGGGCTGTTTAGTCTAAAGAAGAGGAGGCTCAGGGGAGACCTCATTGCTCTCTACAGCTACCTGAAAGGAGGTTGTAGTCGGTCAGGGGTTGGTCTCTTCTCTCAGGTGACCAGTGACAGAACAAGAGGGCATGGACTCAAGCTACGTCAGGGAAAGTTTAGGCTTGATGTGAGGAAGAAGTTCTTTACCGAAAGGGTGATTGGCCATTGGAATGCGTTGCCCAGGGAGGTGGTGGAGTCGCCGACCCTGGAGGTGTTTAAGGGGAGATTGGATGTGGCACTGAGTGCCATGGTTTAGATGATGGTTGGTGTTAGTGTTGGGTTATACGTTGGACTTGATGATCTCAGAGGTCCTTTCCAAACTTGTCATACTGTGATACTGTGATACTGTGATACTGTAACCAGAAACAGAAACAGAACCACCAGAACCAGAACCAGAACCAGAACCAGAACCAGAACCAGAACCGAAACCACCAGAACCAGAACCAGAACCAGAACCAGAACCGGAACCAAAACCAGAACCGGAACCACCAGAACCAGAACCAAAACCAGAACCAAAACCAGAACCAGAACCAGAAACAGAACCAGAACCAGAACCACCAGAACCAGAACCAGAACCAGAACCGGAACCAAAACCAGAACCGGAACCACCAGAACCAGAACCAGAACCAGAACCAGAACCAGAACCAGAACCACCAGAACCAGAACCAGAACCAGAACCGGAACCGGAACCGGAACCGGAACCAGAACCAGAACCAGAACCAGAACCAGAACCACCAGAACCAGAACCAGATCCGGAACCAGAACCAGAACCGGAACCAGAACCACCAGAATCAGAACCAGAACCAGAACCAGAACCAGAACCAAAACCAGAACCAGAACCAGCAGAATCTGAACCAGAACCAGAACCAGAACCAGAACCAGAACCACCAGAACCAGAACCAGAACCAGAACCGGAACCAGAACCGGAACCAGAACCAGAACCAGAACCAGAACCGGAACCGAAACCGGAACCAGAACCAGAACCACCAGAATCAGAACCAAAACCGGAACCAGAACCAGTACCACCAGAACCAGAACCAGAACCAGAATCAGAACCGGAACAAGAACCGGTACCAGAACCAGAACCAGAACCGGAACCAGAACCAGAACCAGAACCGGAACCGGAACCAGAACCAGAACCAGTACCAGAACCAGAACCAGAACGACCAGAACCAGAACCAGAACCAGAACCAGAACCAGAACCAGAACCAGTAGAACCAGAACCAGAACCAGAACCAGAACCAGAACCACCAGAACCAGAACCAGAACCAGAACCAGAACCAGAACCGGAACCAGCACCAGAACCAGAACCACAACCAGAACCGGAACCAGCACCAGAACCAGAACCGGAACCGGAACCAGAACCAGAACCAGAACCAGAACCAGAACCAGAACCAGAACCGGAACCAGAACCGGAACCAGAACCAGAACCAGAACCAGAACCAGAACCAGTACCACCAGAACCAGAATCAGAACCAGAACCAGAACCAGAACCGGAACCGGAACCGGAACCAGAACCAGAACTAGAACCAGAACCACCAGAACCAGAAGCAGGACCAGAACCACAACCAGAACCAGAATCACCAGAACCAGAACCAGAACCGGAACCGGAACCAGAACCAGAACCAGAACCGGAACCAGAACCGGGACCAGAACCGGAACCAGAACCACTAGAACCAGAATCAGAACCAGAACCAGTAACAGAACCAGAACAAGAACCACCAGAACCAGAACCAGAACCAGAACCGGAACCAGAACAAGAACCGGAACCAGAACCAGAACCGGAACCAGAACAAGAACCAGAACCAGAACCGGAACCAGCACCAGAACCAGAACCGGAACCAGAACCGGAACCAGAACCGGAACCAGAACCAGAACTAGAACCAGAACCGGAACCAGAACCGGAACCAGAACCGGAACCAAAACCAGTACCACCAGAACCAGAATCAGAACCAGAACCAGAACCAGAACCGGAACCGGAACCGGACCCAGAACCAGAACTAGTACCAGAACCACCAGAACCAGAACCAGAACCAGAACCACAACCAGAACCAGAATCACCAGAACCAGAACCAGAACCGGAACCACAACCAGAACCGGAACCAGAACCGGAACAAGAACCAGAACCGGAAACGGAACCAGAACCAGAACCAGAACCAGAACCAGAACCAGAACCGGAAACGGAACCGGAACCAGAACCAGAACCAGAACCAGAACCGGAACCGGAACCGGAACCGGAACCAGAACCGGAACCGGAACCAGAACCAGAACCAGAACCAGAACCACCAGAACTAGAAGCGGTCTGGTCCTGTTTAATATCTTTATAGATGATCTGGATGAGGGGATTGAGTCCATCATCAGCAAGTTTGCTGATGATACCAAACTGGGAAGAAGGGTTGATCTGTTAGAGGGTAGGATGGCCCTGCAGAGGGACCTGGACAGATTGGAGAGATGGGCCGATTCCAATGGGATGATGTTTAATAAGTCCAAATGTCGGGTACTTCATTTTGGACACAACAATCCCATGCAGAGCTACAGACTGGGGACAGAGTGGCTGGAGAGTAGTGAGGCAGAAAGGGACCTGGGAGTGCTGGTTGACAGGAAGCTCAACATGAGCCAGCAGTGTGCCCAGGTGGCCAAGAAGGCCAATGGCATTCTGGCCTGCATCAGAAATAGTGTGGTGAGCAGAACCAGAGAAGTTATCGTCCCCCTGTACTCGGCACTAGTCAGACCTCATCTGGAATACTGTGTACAGTTCTGGGCCCCCCAGTTTGGGAAAGATGTCAGGATACTGGAATGTGTTCAGAGGAGGGCAACGAAGATGGTAAAGGGGCTGGAGCATAAGCCCTATGAGGAGCGACTGAGGGAGTTGGGGCTGTTTAGTCTAAAGAAGAGGAGGCTCAGGGGAGACCTCATTGCTCTCTACAGCTACCTGAAAGGAGGTTGTAGTCGGTCAGGGGTTGGTCTCTTCTCTCAGGTGACCAGTGACAGAACAAGAGGGCATGGACTCAAGCTACGTCAGGGAAAGTTTAGGCTTGATGTGAGGAAGAAGTTCTTTACTGAAAGGGTGATTGGCCATTGGAATGCGTTGCCCAGGGAGGTGGTGGAGTCGCCGACCCTGGAGGTGTTTAAGGGGAGATTGGATGTGGCACTGAGTGCCATGGTTTAGATGATGGTTGGTGTTAGTGTTGGGTGATACGTTGGACTTGATGATCTCAGAGGTCCTTTCCAACCTTGTCATACTGTGATACTGTGATACTGTGATACTGTAACCAAAACCAGAAACAGAACCACCAGAACCAGAACCAGAACCAGAACCAGAACCAGAACCAGAACCAGAACCAGAACCGGAACGACCAGAACCAGAACCAGAACCAGAACCAGAACCAGAACCGGAACCCAAACCAGAACCGGAACCACCAGAACCAGAACCAAAACCAGAACCAAAACCAGAACCAGAACCAGAACCAGAACCAGAACCAGAACCAGAACCAGAACCACCAGAACCAGAACCAGAACCAGAACCGTAACCAAAACCAGAACCGGAACCACCAGAACCAGAACCAGAACCAGAACCAGAACCAGAACCACAACCAGAACCACCAGAACCAGAACCAGAACCAGATCCGGAACCAGAACCAGAACCGGAACCAGAACCAGAACCAGAACCGGAACCGGAACCAGAACCAGAACCAGTACCAGTACCAGAACCAGAACCAGAACCACCAGAACCAGAACCAGAACCAGAACCAGAACCAGAACCAGAACCAGAACCAGAACCACCAGAACCAGAACCAGAACCAGAACCAGAACCAGAACCGGAACCAGAACCAGAACTAGAACCACCAGAACCAGAACCAGAACCAGAACCACAACCACAACCACAACCAGAACCACCAGAACCAGAACCAGAACCGGAACCAGAACCAGAACCAGAACCGGTACCAGCACCAGAACCAGAACCGGAACCGGAACCAGAACCAGAACCAGAACCGGAACCAGCACCAGAACCAGAACCAGAACCAGAACCGGAACCAGCACCAGAACCAGAACCGGAACCAAAACCAGAACCAGAACCAGAACCGGAACCAGAACCGGAACCAGAACCAGAACCAGAACCAGAACCAGAACCAGTACCACCAGAACCAGAATCAGAACCAGAACCAGAACCGGAACCGGAACCGGAACCAGAACCAGAACTAGAACCAGAACCACCAGAACCAGAACCAGGACCAGAACCACAACCAGAACCAGAATCACCAGAACCAGAACCGGAACCGGAACCAGAACCAGAACCGGAACCAGAACCGGGACCAGAACCGGAACCAGAACCAGAACCAGAACCAGAACCACTAGAACCAGAATCAGAACCAGAACCAGAACCGGAACCAGAACCAGAACCAGTAACAGAACCAGAACAAGAACCACCAGAACCAGAACCAGAACCAGAACCGGAACCTGAACAAGAACCGGAACCAGAACCAGAACCGGAACCAGAACAAGAACCAGAACCAGAACCGGAACCAGCACCAGAACCAGAACCGGAACCAGAACCGGAACCAGAACCAGAACTAGAACAAGAACCGGAACCAGAACCGGAACCAGAACCAGAACCAAAACCAGTACCACCAGAACCAGAATCAGAACCAGAACCAGAACCAGAACCGGAACCGGAACCGGACCCAGAACCAGAACTAGTACCAGAACCACCAGAACCAGAACCAGAACCAGAACCAGAACCACAACCAGAACCAGAATCACCAGAACCAGAACCAGAACCGGAACCACAACCAGAACCGGAACCAGAACCGGAACAAGAACCAGAACCGGAAACGGAACCAGAACCAGAACCAGAACCAGAACCAGAACCAGAACCAGAACCGGAAACGGAACCGGAACCAGAACCAGAACCAGAACCAGAACCGGAACCGGTACCGGAACCAGAACCGGAACCAGAACCAGAACCAGAACCAAAACCGGAACCGGAACCAGAACCAGAACCACCAGAATCAGAACCAAAACCGGAACCAGAATCAGTACCACCAGAACCAGAACCAGAACCAGAATCAGAACCGGAACAAGAACCGGTACCAGAACCAGAACCAGAACCGGAACCAGAACCAGAACCAGAACCGGAACCGGAACCAGAACCAGAACCAGAACCAGTACCAGAACCAGAACCAGAAGCACCAGAACCGGAACCAGAACCAGAACCAGAACCAGAACCAGAACCAGTAGAACCAGAACCAGAACCAGAACCAGAACCAGAACCAGAACCAGAACCAGAACCACCAGAATCAGAACCAGAACCAGAACCAGAACCGGAACCGGAACCAGAACCAGAACCAGAACCGGAACCAGCACCAGAACCAGAACCGGAACCAGAACCGGAACCAGCACCAGAACCATAACCGGAACCGGAACCAGAACCAGAACCAGAACCAGAACCAGAACCAGAACCGGAACCAGAACCGGAACCAGAACTAGAACCAGAACCAGTACCACCAGAACTAGAATCAGAACCAGAACCAGAACCGGAACCGGCACCAGAACCAGAACCAGTACCAGAACCAGAACCAGAACCACCAGAACCAGAACCAGAACCAGAACCACAACCAGAACCACAACCAGAACCAGAATCACCAGAACCAGAACCAGAACCGGAACCAGAACCAGAACCAGAACTAGAACCGGAACCAGAACCAGAACCAGAACCGGAACCAGAACCAGAACCAGAACCAGAACCAGAACCGGAACCGGAACCGGAACCAGAACCAGAACCACCAGAACCAGAACGAGAACCAGAACCAGAACCGGAACCAGAACCAGAACCACCAGAACCAGAACCAGAACCGGAACCAGAACTACCAGAACCAGAACCAGAACCGGAACCAAAACCGGAACCGGAACCAGAACCAGAACCGGAACCAGAACCAGAACCAGAACTGGAACCGGAACCAGAACCAGAACCACCAGAACCAGAACGAGAACCAGAATCAGAACCGGAACCAGAACCAGAACCACCAGAACCAGAACCAGAACCGGAACCAGAACTACCAGAACCAGAACCAGAACCAGAACCGGAACCGGAATCGGAACCGGAACCAGAACCAGAACCAGAACCAGAACCAGAACCACCAGAACTAGAACCGGTCCGGTCCTGTTTAATATCTTTATAGATGATCTGGATGAGGGGATTGAGTCCATCATCAGCAAGTTTGCTGATGATACCAAACTGGGAAGAAGGGTTGATCTGTTAGAGGGTAGGATGGCCCTGCAGAGGGACCTGGACAGATTGGAGAGATGGGCCGATTCCAATGGGATGATGTTTAATAAGTCCAAATGTCGGGTACTTCATTTTGGACACAACAATCCCATGCAGAGCTACAGACTGGGGACAGAGTGGCTGGAGAGTAGTGAGGCAGAAAGGGACCTGGGAGTGCTGGTTGACAGGAAGCTCAACATGAGCCAGCAGTGTGCCCAGGTGGCCAAGAAGGCCAATGGCATTCTGGCCTGCATCAGGAATAGTGTGGTGAGCAGAACCAGAGAAGTTATCGTCCCCCTGTACTCGGCACTAGTCAGACCTCATCTGGAATACTGTGTACAGTTCTGGGCCCCCCAGTTTGGGAAAGATGTCAGGATACTGGAATGTGTTCAGAGGAGGGCAACGAAGATGGTAAAGGGGCTGGAGCATAAGCCCTATGAGGAGCGACTGAGGGAGTTGGGGCTGTTTAGTCTAAAGAAGAGGAGGCTCAGGGGAGACCTCATTGCTCTCTACAGCTACCTGAAAGGAGGTTGTAGTCGGTCAGGGGTTGGTCTCTTCTCTCAGGTGACCAGTGACAGAACAAGAGGGCATGGACTCAAGCTACGTCAGGGAAAGTTTAGGCTTGATGTGAGGAAGAAGTTCTTTACTGAAAGGGTGATTGGCCATTGGAATGCGTTGCCCAGGGAGGTGGTGGAGTCGCCGACCCTGGAGGTGTTTAAGGGGAGATTGGATGTGGCACTGAGTGCCATGGTTTAGATGATGGTTGGTGTTAGTGTTGGGTTATACGTTGGACTTGATGATCTCAGAGGTCCTTTCCAACCTTGTCATACTGTGATACTGTGATACTGTAACCAGAACCAGAACCAAAACCACCAGAACCAGAACCAGAACCAGAACCAGAACCAGAACCAGAACCACCAGAACCAGAACCAGAACCGGAACCAAAATCAGAAGCGAAACCACCAGAACCCGAACGAGAACCAGAACCAAAACCAGAACCAGAACCAGAACCAGAACCAGAACCACCAGAACCCGAACCAGAACCAGAACCAGAACCGGAACCAGAACCGGGACCAGCACCAGAACCAGAACCGGAACCGGAACCGGAACCGGAACCAGAACCAGAACCAGAACCACCAGAACCAGAACCAGAACCGGAACCAGAACCAGAACCAGAACCAGAACCACCAGAACCAGAACCAGAACCAGAACCAGAACCAGTACCAGAACCAGAACCAGAACCACCAGAATCAGAACCAGAACCAGAACCAGAACCAGAACCAGAACCAGAACCACCAGAACCAGAACCAGAACCAGAACCAGAACCAGAACCAGAACCAGAACCGGAACCAGAACCACCTGAACTAGAACCAGAACCAGAACCAGAACCAGAACCAGAACCACCAGAACCGGAACCAGAACCGGAACCAGAACCAGAACCAGAACCGGAACCAGCACCGGGACCAGCACCAGAACCAGAACCGGAACCGGAACCAGAACCAGAACCAGAACCACCAGAACCAGAAACGGAACCAGAACCAGAACCAGAACCAGAACCAGAACCAGAACCAGTACCAGAACCAGAACCAGAACCACCAGAATCAGAACCAGAACCAGAACCAGAACCAGAACCACCAGAACCAGAACCAGAACCGGAACCAAAACCAGAACCGGAACCACCAGAACCCGAACCAGAACCAGAACCAAAACCAGAACCAGAACCAGAACCAGAACCAGAACCAGAACCACCAGAACCCGAACCAGAACCAGAACCAGAACCGGAACCAGAACCGGGACCAGCACCAGAACCAGAACCGGAACCGGAACGAGAACCAGAACCAGAACCACCAGAACCAGAAACGGAACCAGAACCAGAACCAGAACCAGAACCAGAACCAGAACCAGAACCAGTACCAGAACCAGAACCAGAACCACCAGAATCAGAACCAGAACCAGAACCAGAACCAGAACCAGAACCAGAACCAGAACCACCAGAACCAGAACCAGAACCAGAACCAGAACCAGAACCAGAACCATAACCGGAACCAGAACCGGAACCACCAGAACCAGAACCAGAACCAGAACCAGAACCAGAACCATAACCAGAACCAGAACCGGAACCACCAGAACCAGAACCAGAACCAGAACCAGAACCAGAACCAGAAACAGAAACAGAACGAGAACCAGAACCACCAGAACCAGAACCAGAACCGGAACCGGAACCAGAACCAGAACCAGAACCACCAGAACCAGAACCAGAACCAGAACCAGAACCAGAACCACCAGAACCAGAACCAGAACCGGAACCAGAACCAGAACCAGAATCGGAACCAGAACCGGGACCAGCACCAGAACCAGAACCAGAACCACAAGCAGAACCGGAACCAGAAACGGAACCAGAACCAGAACCAGAACCAGAACAACCAGAATCAGAACCAGAAACAGAACCAGTACCGGAACCAGAACCAGAACCAGAACCAGAACCGGAACCAGACCCAGAACTAGAACCGGAACCAGAATCAGAACCAGAATCAGAACCGGAACCGGAACCAGAACCGAACCAGAACCAGAACCAGAACCAGAACCGGAACCAGACCCAGAACTAGAACGGGAACCAGAACCAGAACCGGAACCAGAACCGGAACCGGAACCAGAACCAGAACCAGAACCAGAACCAGAACCAGAACCACCAAAACCAGAACCAGAACCGGAACCAGAACCAGAACCAGAACCAGAACCAGAACCAGAACCACCAGAATCAGAACCAGAACCAGAACCAGAACCAGAACCAGAACCAGAACCAGAACCATCAGAATCAGAACCAGAACCAGAACCAGAACCAGAACCAGAACCAGAACCAGAACCTGAACCAGAACCAGAACCACCAGAACCAGAACCAGAACCAGAATCAGAACAAGAACCAGAACCAGAACCAGAACCAGAACCGGAACCTTCAGAACCAGAACCGGAACCACCAGAACCAGAACCAGAACCAGAACTAGAACCACCAGAATCAGAACCAGAACCAGAACCAGAACCAGAACCAGAACCAGCAGAACCGGAACCAGAACCGGAACCAGAACCAGAACCAGAACCGGAACCAGAACCGGAACCAGCACCAGAACCAGAACCGGAACCGGAACCAGAACCAGAACCAGAACCAGAAGCAGAAGCGGAACCGGAACCAGAACCAGAACCAGAACCAGAACCAGAACCAGAACCAGAACCACCAGAACCAGAAGCAGAAGCGGAACCGGAACCGGAACCGGAACCAGAACCAGAACCAGAACCACCAAAACCAGAACCAGAACCGGTATCAGAACCAGAACCAGAACCAGAACCAGAACCACCAGAATCAGAACCAGAACCAGAACCAGAACCAGAACCAGAACCAGAACCAGAACCATCAGAATCAGAACCAGAACCAGAACCAGAACCAGAACCAGAACCAGAACCACCAGAACCAGAACCAGAACCAGAACCAGAACCAGAACCAGAGTCAGAACCAGAACCAGAACCAGAACCAGAACCAGAACCGGAACCATCAGAACCAGAACCGGAACCGGAACCAGAACCAGAACCACCAGAATCAGAACCAAAACCAGAACCAGAACCAGAACCAGAACCAGAACCAGAACCACCAGAACTAGAACCGGTCCGGTCCTGTTTAATATCTTTATAGATGATCTCGATGAGGGGATTGAGTCCATCATCAGCAAGTTTGCTGATGATACCAAACTGGGAAGAAGGGTTGATCTGTTAGAGGGTAGGATGGCCCTGCAGAGGGACCTGGACAGATTGGAGAGATGGGCCGATTCCAATGGGATGATGTTTAATAAGTCCAAATGTCGGGTACTTCATTTTGGACACAACAATCCCATGCAGAGCTACAGACTGGGGACAGAGTGGCTGGAGAGTAGTGAGGCAGAAAGGGACCTGGGAGTGCTGGTTGACAGGAAGCTCAACATGAGCCAGCAGTGTGCCCAGGTGGCCAAGAAGGCCAATGGCATTCTGGCCTGCATCAGGAATAGTGTGGTGAGCAGAACCAGAGAAGTTATCGTCCCCCTGTACTCGGCACTAGTCAGACCTCATCTGGAATACTGTGTACAGTTCTGGGCCCCCCAGTTTGGGAAAGATGTCAGGATACTGGAATGTGTTCAGAGGAGGGCAACGAAGATGGTAAAGGGGCTGGAGCATAAGCCCTATGAGGAGCGACTGAGGGAGTTGGGGCTGTTTAGTCTAAAGAAGAGGAGGCTCAGGGGAGACCTCATTGCTCTCTACAGCTACCTGAAAGGAGGTTGTAGTCGGTCAGGGGTTGGTCTCTTCTCTCAGGTGACCAGTGACAGAACAAGAGGGCATGGACTCAAGCTACGTCAGGGAAAGTTTAGGCTTGATGTGAGGAAGAAGTTCTTTACTGAAAGGGTGATTGGCCATTGGAATGCGTTGCCCAGGGAGGTGGTGGAGTCGCCGACCCTGGAGGTGTTTAAGGGGAGATTGGATGTGGCACTGAGTGCCATGGTTTAGATGATGGTTGGTGTTAGTGTTGGGTTATACGTTGGACTTGATGATCTCAGAGGTCCTTTCCAACCTTGTCATACTGTGATACTGTGATACTGTGATACTGTAACCAGAACCAGAAACAGAACCACCAGAACCAGAACCAGAACCAGAACCAGAACCAGAACCAGAACCAGAACCAGAACTAGAACCGGAACCAGAACCAGACCCAGAACTAGAACCGGAACCAGAACCAGATCCGGAACCAGAACCGGAACCGGAACCAGAACCAGAACCAGAACCAGAACCATAACCACCAGAATCAGAACCAGAACCAGAACCAGAACCAGAACCAGAACCATCAGGATCAGTACCAGAACCAGAACCAGAACCAGAACCAGAACCAGAACCAGAACCACCACAACCAGAACCAGAACCAGAACCAGAACCAGAACCAGAACCACCAGAACCAGAACCAGAACCGGAACCAGAACCGGGACCTGCACCAGAACCAGAACCGGAACCGGAACCAGAACCAGAACCAAAACCAGAACCAGAACCACAACTAGAACCGGAACCAGAACCGGAACCAGAACCAGAACCAGAACCAGAACCACCAGAACCAGAATCAGAACCAGAACCAGAACCGGAACCGGAACCAGAAGCAGAACCAGAACCAGAACCAGAACCAGAACCGGAACCAGACCCAGAACTAGAACCGGATCCAGAACCAGAACCAGAACCAGAACCGGAACCGGAACCGGAACCGGAACCGGAACCAGAACCAGAACCGGAACCGGAACAAGAACCAGAACCAGAACCACCAGAATCAGAACCAAAACCGGAACCAGAACCAGTACCACCAGAACCAGAACCACAACCAGAACCGGAACCAGAACCGGAACCAGAACCAGAACCAGAACCAGAACCAGAACCAGAACCAGAACCAGAACAAGAACCAGAACCAGAAACAGAAACAGAACCAGAACCAGAACCACCAGAACCAGAACCAGAACCGGAACCGGAACCAGAACCAGAACCAGAACCACCAGAACCAGAACCAGAACCAGAACCAGAACCACCAGAACCAGAACCAGAACCGGAACCAGAACCAGAACCAGAATCGGAACCAGAACCGGGATCAGCACCAGAACCAGAACCGGAACCGGAACCCGAACCAGAACTAGAACCAGAACCACAACCAGAACCGGAACCAGAAACGGAACCAGAACCAGAACCAGAACCAGAACCGGAACCAGAACCGGAACCGGAACCAGAACCAGAACCAGAACCAGAACCAGAACCAGAACCACCAGAATCAGAACCAGAACCAGAACCAGAACCAGAACCAGAACCAGAACCAGAACCAGAACCATCAGGATCAGTACCAGAACCAGAACCAGAACCAGAACCAGAACCAGAACCAGAACCACCAGAACCAGAACCAGAACCAGAACCAGAACTAGAATCAGAACCAGAACCAGAACCAGAACCAGAACCAGAACCACCAGAACCAGAAGCAGAACCGGAACCAGAACCAGAACCAGAACCAGAACCAGAACCACAACCAATACTAGAACCACGAGAACCAGAACCAGAACCACAACTAGAACCGGAACCAGAACCGGAACCAGAACCAGAACCAGAACCAGAACCAGAACCACCAGAACCAGAATCAGAACCAGAACCAGAACCGGAACCGGAACCAGAACCAGAACCAGAACCAGAACCAGTACCAGAACCGGAACCAGACCCAGAACTAGAACCGGAAACAGAACCAGAACCAGAACCAGAACCAGAACCGGAACCGGAACCGGAACCGGAACCAGAACCAGAACCAGAACCGGAACCGGAACAAGAACCAGAACCAGAACCACCAGAATCAGAACCAAAGCCGGAACCAGAACCAGAACCAGAACCACCAGAACCAGAACCAGAACCAGAACCACCAGAACCAGAACCAGAACCGGAACCAGAACCAGAACCAAAATCGGAACCAGAACCGGGACCAGCACCAGAACCAGAACCGGAACCGGAACCCGAACCAGAACTAGAACCAGAACCACAACCAGAACCGGAACCAGAAACGGAACCAGAACCAGAACCAGAACCAGAACAACCAGAATCAGAACCAGAAACAGAACCAGAACCGGAACCAGAACCAGAACGAGAACCAGAACCGGAACCAGACCGAGAACTAGAACCGGAACCAGAACCAGTACCAGAACCAGAACCGGAACCGGAACCAGAACCGGAACCAGAACCAGAACCAGAACCAGAACCAGAACCGGAACCAGACCCAGAACTAGAACCGGAACCAGAACCAGAACCGGAACCAGAACCGGAACCGGAACCGGAACCAGAACCAGAACCAGAATCAGAACCAGAACCAGAACCACCAAATCCAGAACCAGAACCGGAACCAGAACCAGAACCAGAACCAGAACCATCAGAATCAGAACCAGAACCAAAACCAGAAGCAGAACGAGAACCAGAACCAGAACCACCAGAACCAGAACCAGAACCAGAACCAGAACCAGAACCAGAACCAGAACCATCAGAATCAGAACCAGAACCAAAACCAGAAGCAGAACGAGAACCAGAACCAGAACCACCAGAACCAGAACCAGAACCAGAACCAGAACCAGAATCAGAACCAGAACCAGAACCAGAACCAGTACCAGAATCGGAACCAGAACCGGAAACAGAACCAGAACCAGAACCAGAACCAGAACTAGAATCAGAACCAGAACCAGAACCAGAACCAGAACCAGAACCAGAACCAGAACCAGAACCACCAGAACCAGAACCAGAACCGGAACCAGAACCAGAACCAGAACCAGAACCAGAACCAGAACCAGAACCACAACCAATACTAGAACCACCAGAACCAGAACCAGAACCAGAACCAGAACCAGAACCGGAACCAGAACCGGGACCAGCACCAGAACCAGAACCGGAACCGGAACCAGAACCAGAACCAAAACCAGAACCAGAACCACAACTAGAACCGGAACCAGAACCGGTACCAGAACCAGAACCACCAGAACCAGAATCAGAACCAGAACCGGAACCGGAACCAGAACCAGAACCAGAACCAGAACCAGAACCGGAACCATACCCAGAACTAGAACCGGAACCAGAACCAGAACCAGAACCAGAACCGGAACCAGAACCAGAACCAGAACCAGAACCGGAACCAGAACCAGAACCAGAACCACCAGAATCAGAACCAAAACCGGAACCAGAACCAGTACCACCAGAACCAGAACCAGAACCACAACCAGAACCGGAACCAGAACCGGAACCAGAACCAGAACCAGAACCAGAACCAGAACCGGAACCAGAACCAGAACCAGAACCAGAACCAGAACCAAAACCAGAACCAGAACCAGAACCGGAACCAGAACCACCTGAACTAGAACCAAGAACCAGAACCGGAACCAGAACCAGAACAACCGTAACCAGAACCAGAACCGGAACCGCAACCAGAACCAGAACCAGTAACAGAACCAGAACCAGAACCAGAACCAGAACCAGAACCACCAGAACCGGAACCAGAACCGGAACCAGAACCAGAACCAGAACCGGAACCAGAACCGGAACCAGCACCAGAACCAGAACCGGAACCGGAACCAGAACCAGAACCAGAACCAGAAGCAGAAGCGGAACCGGAACCGGAACCGGAACCAGAACCAGAACCAGAACCAGAACCAACAAAACCAGAACCAGAACCGGAACCAGAACCAGAACCAGAACCAGAACCAGAACCACCAGAATCAGAACCATAACCAGAACCAGAACCAGAACCACAACCAGAACCAGAACCATCAGAATCAGAACCAGAACCAGAACCAGAACCAGAAACAGAACCAGAACCACCAGAACCAGAACCAGAACCAGAACCAGAATCAGAACCAGAACCAGAAGCAGAACCAGAACCAGAACCAGAACCAGAACCAGAACCAGAACCGGAACCATCAGAACCAGAACCGGAACCACCAGAACCAGAACCAGAACCAGAACCAGAACCAGAACCAGAACCAGAACCACCAGAACCAGAACCAGAACCAGAACCGGAACCAGAATCAGAACCAGAACCAGAACCAGAACCAGTACCAGAATCGGAACCATCAGAACTAGAACCGGAACCACCAGAACCAGAACCAGAACTAGAATCAGAACCAGAACCAGAACCAGAAACAGAACCAGAACCAGAACCAGAACCACCAGAACCAGAACCAGAACCGGAACCAGAACCAGAACCAGAACCAGAACCAGAACCAGAACCAGAACCGGAACCAGAACCGGAACCAGAACCAGAACCAGAACCAGAACCAGAACCGGAACCAGAACCAGAACCAGAACCAGAACCAGAACCAGAACCAGAACCAGAACCGGAACCAGAACCAGAACCACCAGAATCAGAACCAAAACCGGAACCAGAACCAGTACCACCAGAACCAGAACCAGAACCACAACCAGAACCGGAACCAGAACCGGAACCAGAACCAGAACCAGAACCAGAACCAGAACCGGAACCGGAACCAGAACCAGAACCAGAACCAGAACCAGAACCGGAACCAGAACCACCTGAACTAGAACCAAGAACCAGAACCGGAACCAGAACCAGAACAACCGTAACCAGAACCAGAACCGGAACCGCAACCAGAACCAGAACCAGTAACAGAACCAGAACCACAACCAGAACCAGAACCAGAACCACCAGAACCGAAACCAGAACCGGAACCAGAACCAGAACCAGAACCGGAACCAGAACCGGAACCAGCACCAGAACCAGAACCGGAACCGGAACCAGAACCAGAACCAGAAGCAGAAGCGGAACCGGAACCAGAACCGGAACCAGAACCAGAACCAGAACCAGAACCAGAACCACCAGAACCAGAACCAGAAGCAGAAGCGGAACCGGAACCGGAACCGGAACCGGAACCAGAACCAGAAACAGAACCAGAACCAGAACCACCAAAACCAGAACCAGAACCGGAACCAGAACCAGAACCAGAACCAGAACCAGAACCACCAGAATCAGAACCAGAACCAGAACCAGAACCAGAACCAGAACCAGAACCAGAACCATCAGAATCAGAACCAGAACCAGAACCAGAAACAGAAACAGAACCAGAACCACCAGAACCAGAACCAGAACCAGAACCAGAATCAGAACCAGAACCAGAAGCAGAACCAGAACCAGAACCAGAACCAGAACCAGAACCAGAACCGGAACCATCAGAACCAGAACCGGAACCACCAGAACCAGAACCAGAACCAGAAGCAGAACGAGAACCAGAACCAGAACCACCAGAACCAGAACCAGAACCAGAACCGGAACCAGAATCAGAACCAGAACCAGAACCAGAACCAGTACCAGAATCGGAACCATCAGAACTAGAACCGGAACCACCAGAACCAGAACCAGAACTAGAATCAGAACCAGAACCAGAACCAGAACCAGAACCAGAACCACCAGAACCAGAACCAGAACCGGAACCAGAACCAGAACCAGAACCAGAACCAGAACCGGAACCAGAACCGGAACCAGAACCAGAACCAGAACCAGAACCGGAACCAGAACCAGAACCGGAACCAGAACCAGAACCAGAACCAGAACCAGAACCAGAACCAGAACCAGAACCGGGACCAGCACCAGAACCAGAACCGGAACCGGAACCAGAACCAGAACCAAAACCAGAACCAGAACCACAACTAGAACCGGAACCAGAACCGGAACCAGAACCAGAACCACCAGAACCAGAATCAGAACCAGAACCGGAACCAGAACCAGAACCAGAACCAGAACCAGAACCAGAACCGGAACCATGCCCAGAACTAGAACCGGAATCAGAACCAGAACCAGAACCAGAACCGGAACCAGAACCAGAACCAGAACCAGAACCAGAACCAGAACCAGAACCACCAGAATCAGAACCAAAACCGGAACCAGAACCAGTACCACCAGAACCAGAACCAGAACCACAACCAGAACCGGAACCAGAACCGGAACCAGAACCAGAACCAGAACCAGAACCAGAACCGGAACCAGAACCAGAACCAGAACCAGAACCAGAACCGGAACCGGAACCAGAACCACCTGAACTAGAACCAGAACCAGAACCGGAACCAGAACCAGAACAGCCGGAACCAGAACCAGAACCGGAACCGCAACCAGAACCAGAACCAGTAACAGAACCAGAACCAGAACCAGAACCAGAACCAGAACCAGAACCGGAACCAGAACCGGAACCAGCACCAGAACCAGAACCGGAACCGGAACCAGAACCAGAACCAGAACCAGAAGCAGAAGCAGAAGCAGAAGCGGAACCAGAACCGGAACCAGAACCAGAACCAGAACCAGAACCAGAACCAGAACCAGAACCAGAACCACCAGAACCAGAACCAGAAGCAGAAGCGGAACCGGAACCGGAACCGGAACCAGAACCAGAACCAGAACCAGAACCACCAAAACCAGAACCAGAACCGGAAGCAGAACCAGAACCAGAACCAGAACCAGAACCACCAGAATCAGAACCAGAACCAGAACCAGAAACAGAACCAGAACCAGAACCATCAGAATCAGAACCAGAACCAGAACCAGAACCAGAACCAGAACCACCAGAACCAGAACCAGAACCAGAACCAGAACCAGAATCAGAACCAGAAGCAGAACCAGAACCAGAACCAGAACCAGAACCGGAACCATCAGAACCAGAACCGGAACCACCAGAACCAGAACCAGAACTAGAATCAGAACCAGAACCAGAACCAGAACCAGAACCAGAACCAGAACCAGAACCACCAGAACCAGAACCAGAACCGGAACCAGAACCAGAACCAGAACCAGAACCAGAACGACAACCAATACTAGAACCACCATAACCAGAACCAGAACCAGAACCAGAAACAGAACCGGAACCAGAACCGGGACCATCACCAGAACCAGAACAGAAACCGGAACCAGAACCAGAACCAGAACCACAACCAGAACCGGAACCAGAACCGGGACCAGCACCAAAACCAGAACCGGAACCGGAACCAGAACCAGAACCAGAAGCAGAAGCGGAACCGGAACCGAAACCAGAACCGGAACCAGAACCAGAACCAGAACCAGAATCACCAGAACAAGAATCAGAACCAGAACCGGAACCAGAACCAGAACCAGAACCAGAACCAGAACCAGAACCAGAACCAGAACCACCAGAACCAGAACCAGAACCGGAACCAAAACCAGAACCGGCACCACCAGAACCCGAACCAGAACCAGAACCAAAACCAGAACCATAACCAGAACCAGAACCAGAACCAGAACCAGAACCAGAACCACCAGAACCAGAACCAGAACCAGAATCAGAACCAGAACCAGAACCAGAACCAGAACCAGAACCAGAACCAGAACCGGAACCATCAGAACCAGAACCGGAACCACCAGAACCAGAACCAGAACTAGAATCAGAACCAGAACCAGAACCAGAACCAGAACCAGAACCAGAACCACCAGAACCAGAACCAGAACCGGAACCAGAACCAGAACCAGAACCAGAACCAGAACCACAACCAATACTAGAGCCTCCAGAACCAGAACCAGAACCAGAACCAGAAACAGAAGCGGAACCAGAACCGGGACCATCACCAGAACCAGAACCGGAACCGGAACCAGAACCAGAACCACAACCACAACCAGAACCGGAACCAGAACCGGGACCAGCACCAAAACCAGAACCGGAACCGGAACCAGAACCAGAACCAGAAGCAGAAGCGGAACCGGAACCGAAACCAGAACCGGAACCAGAACCAGAATCAGAACCAGAATCACCAGAACCAGAATCAGAACCAGAACCGGAACCAGAACCAGAACCAGAACCAGAACCAGAACCAGTACCAGAACCACCAGAACCAGAACCAGAACCAGAACCGGAACCAAAACCAGAACTGGCACCACCAGAACCCGAACCAGAACCAGAACCAAAACCAGAACCAGAACCAGAACCACCAGAACCCGAACCAGAACCAGAACCGGAAACAGAACCGGGACCAGCACCAGAACCAGAACCGGAACAGGAACCAGAACCAGAACCAGAACCAGAACCAGAACCAGAACCACCAGAACCAGAACCAGAACCGGAACAAGAACCAGAACCAGAACCAGAACCACCAGAACCAGAACCAGAACCAGAACCAGAACCAGTACCAGAACCAGAACCAGAACCACCAGAATCAGAACCAGAACCAGAACCAGAACCAGAACCAGAACCACCAGAACCAGAAACAGAACCAGAACCAGAACGAGAACCAGAACCAGAACCAGAACCAGAACCAGAACTAGAACCACCAGAATCAGAACCAGAACCAGAACCAGAACCAGAACCAGAACCAGAACCAGAACCAGAACCAGAACCAGAACCAGAACCAGAACCGGAACCACCAGAACCAGAACCAGAACCAGAACCAGAACCAGAACCAGAACCAGAACCGGAACCGGAACCGGAACCAGAACCAGAACCACCAGAATCAGAACCAAAACCGGAACCAGAACCAGTACCACCAGAACCAGAACCAGAACCACAACCAGAACCGGAAAAAGAACCGGAACCAGAACCAGAACCAGAACCAGAACCGGAACCAGAACCAGAACCAGAACCAGAACCAGAACCAGAACCGGAACCAGAACCACCTGAACTAGAACCAGAACCAGAACCGGAACCAGAACCAGAACAACAACCGGAACCAGAACCAGAACCGGAACCGCAACCAGAACCAGAACCAGTAACAGAACCAGAACCAGAACCAGAACCAGAACCAGAACCAGAACCAGAACCAGAACCACCAGAACCGGAACCAGAACCGGAACCAGAACCAGAACCAGAACCGGAACCAGCACCGGGACCAGCACCAGAACCAGAACCGGAACCAGAACCAGAACCAGAACCAGAACCAGAAGCAGAAGCGGAACCGGAACCAGAACCGGAACCAGAACCAGAACCAGAACCAGAACCAGAACCAGAGCCAGAACCACCAGAACCAGAACCAGAAGCAGAAGCGGAACCGGAACCGGAAACAGAACCAGAACCAGAACCACAACCACCAAAACCAGAACCAGAACCGGCACCAGAACCAGAAACAGAACCAGAACCAGAACCACCAGAATCAGAACCAGAACCAGAACCAGAACCAGAACCAGAACCATCAGAATCAGAACCAGAACCAGAACAAGAACCAGAACCAGAACCAGAACCAGAACCAGAACAAGAATCAGAACCAGAACCAGAAGCAGAACCAGAACCAGAACCAGAACCAGAACCGGAACCATCAGAACCAGAACCGGAACCACCAGAACCAGAACCAGAACTAGAATCAGAACCAGAACCAGAACCAGAACCAGAACCACCAGAACCAGAACCAGAACCGGAACCAGAACCAGAACCAGAACCAGAACCACAACCAATACTAGAACCACCAGAACCAGAACCAGAACCAGAACCAGAACCAGAAGCGGAACCAGAACCGGGACCATCACCAGAACCAGAACCGGAACTGGAACCAGAACCAGAACTAGAACCACAACCAGAACCGGAACCAGAACCGGGACCAGCACCAAAACCAGAACCGGAACCGGAACCAGAACCAGAACCAGAAGCAGAAGCGGAACCAGAACCGAAACCAGAACCGGAACCAGAACCAGAACCAGAACCAGAATCACCAGAACCAGAATCAGAACCAGAACCGGAACCAGAACCAGAACCAGAACCAGAACCAGAACCAGAACCAGAACCACCAGAACCAGAACCAGAACCGGAACCAAAACCAGAACCGGCACCACCAGAACCCGAAACAGAACCAGAACCAAAACCAGAACCAGAACCAGAACCAGAACCAGAACCACCAGAACCCGAACCAGAACCAGAACCGGAACCAGAACCGGGACCAGCACCAGAACCAGAACCGGAACCGGAACCAGAACCAGAACCAGAACCAGAACCACCAGAACCAGAACCAGAACCGGAACCAGAATCAGAACCAGAACCAGAACCACCAGAACCAGAACCAGAACCAGAACCAGAACCAGAACCAGAACCAGTACCAGAACCAGAACCAGAACCACCAGAACCGGAACCAGAACCAGAACCAGAACCAGAACCAGAACCAGAACCAGAACCACCAGAACCAGAACCAGAAGCAGAAGCGGAACCGGAACCGGAACCGGAACCAGAACCAGAACCAGAACCAGAACCACCAAAACCAGAACCAGAACCGGAACCAGAACCAGAACCAGGACCAGAACCAGAACCACCAGAATCAGAACCAGAACCAGAACCAAAACCAGAACCAGAACCATCAGAATCAGAACCAGAACCAGAACCAGAACCAGAACCAGAACCAGAACCACCAGAACCAGAACCAGAACCAGAACCAGAACCAGAATCAGAACCAGAACCAGAACCAGAACCAGAACCAGAACCAGAACCGGAACCATCAGAACCAGAACCGGAACCACCAGAACCAGAACCAGAACTAGAATCAGAACCAGAACCAGAACCAGAACCAGAACCAGAACCAGAACCACCAGAACCAGAACCAGAACCGGAACCAGAACCAGAACCAGAACCAGAACCAGAACCACAACCAATACTAGAACCACCATAACCAGAACCAGGACCAGAACCAGAAACAGAACCGGAACCAGAAACGGGACCATCACCAGAACCAGAACAGAAACCGGAACCAGAACCAGAACCAGAACCACAACCAGAACCGGAACCAGAACCGGGACCAGCACCAAAACCAGAACCGGAACCGGAACCAGAACCAGAACCAGAACCAGAAGCAGAAGCGGAACCGGAACCGAAACCAGAACCGGAACCAGAACCAGAACCAGAACCAGAATCACCAGAACCAGAATCAGAACCAGAACCGGAACCAGAACCAGAACCAGAACCAGAACCAGAACCAGAACCAGAACCAGAACAACCAGAACCGGGACCAGAACCAGAACCAGAACCGGAACCAAAACCAGAACCGGCACCACCAGAACCCGAACCCGAACCAGAACCAAAACCAGAACCATAACCAGAACCAGAACCAGAACCAGAACCAGAACCAGAACCACCAGAACCAGAACCAGAACCAGAACCAGAATCAGAACCAGAACCAGAAGCAGAACCAGAACCAGAACCAGAACCAGAACCGGAACCATCAGAACCAGAACCGGAACCACCAGAACCAGAACCAGAACTAGAATCAGAACCAGAACCAGAACCAGAACCAGAACCAGAACCAGAACCACCAGAACCAGAACCAGAACCGGAACCAGAACCAGAACCAGAACCAGAACCAGAACCACAACCAATACTAGAGCCTCCAGAACCAGAACCAGAACCAGAACCAGAAACAGAAGCGGAACCAGAACCGGGACCATCACCAGAACCAGAACCGGAACCGGAACCAGAACCAGAACCAGAACCACAACCAGAACCGGAACCAGAACCGGGACCAGCACCAAAACCAGAACCGGAACCAGAACCAGAAGCAGAAGCGGAACCGGAACCGAAACCAGAACCGGAACCAGAACCAGAATCAGAACCAGAATCACCAGAACCAGAATCAGAACCAGAACCGGAACCAGAACCAGAACCAGAACCAGAACCAGAACCAGTACCAGAACCACCAGAACCAGAACCAGAACCGGAACCAAAACCAGAACTGGCACCACCAGAACCCGAACCAGAACCAGAACCAAAACCAGAACCAGAACCAGAACCACCAGAACCCGAACCAGAACCAGAACCGGAAACAGAACCGGGACCAGCACCAGAACCAGAACCGGAACCGGAACCAGAACCAGAACCAGAACCAGAACCAGAACCAGAACCACCAGAACCAGAACCAGAACCGGAACAAGAACCAGAACCAGAACCAGAACCACCAGAACCAGAACCAGAACCAGAACCAGAACCAGTACCAGAACCAGAACCAGAACCACCAGAATCAGAACCAGAACCAGAACCAGAACCAGAACCAGAACCAGAACCAGAACCAGAACCAGAACCGGAACCACCAGAACCAGAACCAGAACCAGAACCAGAACCAGAACCAGAACCAGAACCGGAACCGGAACCGGAGCCAGAACCAGAACCACCAGAATCAGAACCAAAACCGGAACCAGAACCAGTACCACCAGAACCAGAACCAGAACCACAACCAGAACCGGAAAAAGAACCGGAACCAGGACCAGAACCAGAACCGGAACCAGAACCAGAACCAGAACCAGAACCAGAACCAGAACCAGAACCAGAACCACCTGAACTAGAACCAGAACCAGAACCGGAACCGGAACCAGAACAACAACCGGAACCAGAACCAGAACCGGAACCGCAACCAGAACCAGAACCAGTAACAGAACCAGAACCAGAACCAGAACCAGAACCAGAACCACCAGAACCGGAACCAGAACCGGAACCAGAACCAGAACCAGAACCGGAACCAGCACCGGGACCAGCACCAGAACCAGAACCGGAACCGGAACCAGAACCAGAACCAGAACCAGAAGCAGAAGCGGAACCGGAACCAGAACCGGAACCAGAACCAGAACCAGAACCAGAACCAGAACCAGAGCCAGAACCACCAGAACCAGAACCAGAAGCAGAAGCGGAACCGGAACCGGAACCGGAAACAGAACCAGAACCAGAACCACAACCACCAAAACCAGAACCAGAACCGGCACCAGAACCAGAAACAGAACCAGAACCAGAACCACCAGAATCAGAACCAGAACCAGAACCAGAACCAGAACCAGAACCATCAGAATCAGAACCAGAACCAGAACAAGAACCAGAACCAGAACCAGAACCAGAACCAGAACAAGAATCAGAACCAGAAGCAGAACCAGAACCAGAACCAGAACCAGAACCAGAACCGGAACCATCAGAACCAGAACCGGAACCACCAGAACCAGAACCAGAACTAGAATCAGAACCAGAACCAGAACCAGAACCAGAACCACCAGAACCAGAACCAGAACCGGAACCAGAACCAGAACCAGAACCAGAACCACAACCAATACTAGAACCACCAGAACCAGAACCAGAACCAGAACCAGAACCAGAAGCGGAACCAGAACCGGGACCATCACCAGAACCAGAACCGGAACCGGAACCAGAACCAGAACTAGAACCACAACCAGAACCGGAACCAGAACCGGGACCAGCACCAAAACCAGAACCGGAACCGGAACCAGAACCAGAACCAGAAGCAGAAGCGGAACCAGAACCGGAACCAGAACCAGAACCAGAACCAGAACCGGAACCAGAACCAGAACCGGAACCAGAACCAGAACCAGAACCAGAACCAGAACCAGAACCAGAACCAGAACCGGGACCAGCACCAGAACCAGAACCGGAACCGGAACCAGAACCAGAACCAAAACCAGAACCAGAACCACAACTAGAACCGGAACCAGAACCGGAACCAGAACCAGAACCACCAGAACCAGAATCAGAACCAGAACCGGAACCAGAACCAGAACCAGAACCAGAACCAGAACCAGAACCGGAACCATGCCCAGAACTAGAACCGGAATCAGAACCAGAACCAGAACCAGAACCGGAACCAGAACCAGAACCAGAACCAGAACCAGAACCAGAACCAGAACCACCAGAATCAGAACCAAAACCGGAACCAGAACCAGTACCACCAGAACCAGAACCAGAACCACAACCAGAACCGGAACCAGAACCGGAACCAGAACCAGAACCAGAACCAGAACCAGAACCGGAACCAGAACCAGAACCAGAACCAGAACCAGAACCGGAACCGGAACCAGAACCACCTGAACTAGAACCAGAACCAGAACCGGAACCAGAACCAGAACAGCCGGAACCAGAACCAGAACCGGAACCGCAACCAGAACCAGAACCAGTAACAGAACCAGAACCAGAACCAGAACCAGAACCAGAACCAGAACCGGAACCAGAACCGGAACCAGCACCAGAACCAGAACCGGAACCGGAACCAGAACCAGAACCAGAACCAGAAGCAGAAGCAGAAGCAGAAGCGGAACCAGAACCGGAACCAGAACCAGAACCAGAACCAGAACCAGAACCAGAACCAGAACCAGAACCACCAGAACCAGAACCAGAAGCAGAAGCGGAACCGGAACCGGAACCGGAACCAGAACCAGAACCAGAACCAGAACCACCAAAACCAGAACCAGAACCGGAAGCAGAACCAGAACCAGAACCAGAACCAGAACCACCAGAATCAGAACCAGAACCAGAACCAGAACCAGAACCAGAACCAGAACCATCAGAATCAGAACCAGAACCAGAACCAGAACCAGAACCAGAACCACCAGAACCAGAACCAGAACCAGAACCAGAACCAGAATCAGAACCAGAAGCAGAACCAGAACCAGAACCAGAACCAGAACCGGAACCATCAGAACCAGAACCGGAACCACCAGAACCAGAACCAGAACTAGAATCAGAACCAGAACCAGAACCAGAACCAGAACCAGAACCAGAACCAGAACCACCAGAACCAGAACCAGAACCGGAACCAGAACCAGAACCAGAACCAGAACCAGAACGACAACCAATACTAGAACCACCATAACCAGAACCAGAACCAGAACCAGAAACAGAACCGGAACCAGAACCGGGACCATCACCAGAACCAGAACAGAAACCGGAACCAGAACCAGAACCAGAACCACAACCAGAACCGGAACCAGAACCGGGACCAGCACCAAAACCAGAACCGGAACCGGAACCAGAACCAGAACCAGAAGCAGAAGCGGAACCGGAACCGAAACCAGAACCGGAACCAGAACCAGAACCAGAACCAGAATCACCAGAACAAGAATCAGAACCAGAACCGGAACCAGAACCAGAACCAGAACCAGAACCAGAACCAGAACCAGAACCAGAACCACCAGAACCAGAACCAGAACCGGAACCAAAACCAGAACCGGCACCACCAGAACCCGAACCAGAACCAGAACCAAAACCAGAACCATAACCAGAACCAGAACCAGAACCAGAACCAGAACCAGAACCACCAGAACCAGAACCAGAACCAGAATCAGAACCAGAACCAGAACCAGAACCAGAACCAGAACCAGAACCAGAACCGGAACCATCAGAACCAGAACCGGAACCACCAGAACCAGAACCAGAACTAGAATCAGAACCAGAACCAGAACCAGAACCAGAACCAGAACCAGAACCACCAGAACCAGAACCAGAACCGGAACCAGAACCAGAACCAGAACCAGAACCAGAACCACAACCAATACTAGAGCCTCCAGAACCAGAACCAGAACCAGAACCAGAAACAGAAGCGGAACCAGAACCGGGACCATCACCAGAACCAGAACCGGAACCGGAACCAGAACCAGAACCACAACCACAACCAGAACCGGAACCAGAACCGGGACCAGCACCAAAACCAGAACCGGAACCGGAACCAGAACCAGAACCAGAAGCAGAAGCGGAACCGGAACCGAAACCAGAACCGGAACCAGAACCAGAATCAGAACCAGAATCACCAGAACCAGAATCAGAACCAGAACCGGAACCAGAACCAGAACCAGAACCAGAACCAGAACCAGTACCAGAACCACCAGAACCAGAACCAGAACCAGAACCGGAACCAAAACCAGAACTGGCACCACCAGAACCCGAACCAGAACCAGAACCAAAACCAGAACCAGAACCAGAACCACCAGAACCCGAACCAGAACCAGAACCGGAAACAGAACCGGGACCAGCACCAGAACCAGAACCGGAACAGGAACCAGAACCAGAACCAGAACCAGAACCAGAACCAGAACCACCAGAACCAGAACCAGAACCGGAACAAGAACCAGAACCAGAACCAGAACCACCAGAACCAGAACCAGAACCAGAACCAGAACCAGTACCAGAACCAGAACCAGAACCACCAGAATCAGAACCAGAACCAGAACCAGAACCAGAACCAGAACCACCAGAACCAGAAACAGAACCAGAACCAGAACGAGAACCAGAACCAGAACCAGAACCAGAACCAGAACTAGAACCACCAGAATCAGAACCAGAACCAGAACCAGAACCAGAACCAGAACCAGAACCAGAACCAGAACCAGAACCAGAACCAGAACCAGAACCGGAACCACCAGAACCAGAACCAGAACCAGAACCAGAACCAGAACCAGAACCAGAACCGGAACCGGAACCGGAACCAGAACCAGAACCACCAGAATCAGAACCAAAACCGGAACCAGAACCAGTACCACCAGAACCAGAACCAGAACCACAACCAGAACCGGAAAAAGAACCGGAACCAGAACCAGAACCAGAACCAGAACCGGAACCAGAACCAGAACCAGAACCAGAACCAGAACCAGAACCGGAACCAGAACCACCTGAACTAGAACCAGAACCAGAACCGGAACCAGAACCAGAACAACAACCGGAACCAGAACCAGAACCGGAACCGCAACCAGAACCAGAACCAGTAACAGAACCAGAACCAGAACCAGAACCAGAACCAGAACCAGAACCAGAACCAGAACCACCAGAACCGGAACCAGAACCGGAACCAGAACCAGAACCAGAACCGGAACCAGCACCGGGACCAGCACCAGAACCAGAACCGGAACCAGAACCAGAACCAGAACCAGAACCAGAAGCAGAAGCGGAACCGGAACCAGAACCGGAACCAGAACCAGAACCAGAACCAGAACCAGAACCAGAGCCAGAACCACCAGAACCAGAACCAGAAGCAGAAGCGGAACCGGAACCGGAAACAGAACCAGAACCAGAACCACAACCACCAAAACCAGAACCAGAACCGGCACCAGAACCAGAAACAGAACCAGAACCAGAACCACCAGAATCAGAACCAGAACCAGAACCAGAACCAGAACCAGAACCATCAGAATCAGAACCAGAACCAGAACAAGAACCAGAACCAGAACCAGAACCAGAACCAGAACAAGAATCAGAACCAGAACCAGAAGCAGAACCAGAACCAGAACCAGAACCAGAACCGGAACCATCAGAACCAGAACCGGAACCACCAGAACCAGAACCAGAACTAGAATCAGAACCAGAACCAGAACCAGAACCAGAACCACCAGAACCAGAACCAGAACCGGAACCAGAACCAGAACCAGAACCAGAACCACAACCAATACTAGAACCACCAGAACCAGAACCAGAACCAGAACCAGAACCAGAAGCGGAACCAGAACCGGGACCATCACCAGAACCAGAACCGGAACCGGAACCAGAACCAGAACTAGAACCACAACCAGAACCGGAACCAGAACCGGGACCAGCACCAAAACCAGAACCGGAACCGGAACCAGAACCAGAACCAGAAGCAGAAGCGGAACCAGAACCGAAACCAGAACCGGAACCAGAACCAGAACCAGAACCAGAATCACCAGAACCAGAATCAGAACCAGAACCGGAACCAGAACCAGAACCAGAACCAGAACCAGAACCAGAACCAGAACCACCAGAACCAGAACCAGAACCGGAACCAAAACCAGAACCGGCACCACCAGAACCCGAAACAGAACCAGAACCAAAACCAGAACCAGAACCAGAACCAGAACCAGAACCACCAGAACCCGAACCAGAACCAGAACCGGAACCAGAACCGGGACCAGCACCAGAACCAGAACCGGAACCGGAACCAGAACCAGAACCAGAACCAGAACCACCAGAACCAGAACCAGAACCGGAACCAGAATCAGAACCAGAACCAGAACCACCAGAACCAGAACCAGAACCAGAACCAGAACCAGAACCAGAACCAGTACCAGAACCAGAACCAGAACCACCAGAACCGGAACCAGAACCAGAACCAGAACCAGAACCAGAACCAGAACCAGAACCACCAGAACCAGAACCAGAAGCAGAAGCGGAACCGGAACCGGAACCGGAACCAGAACCAGAACCAGAACCAGAACCACCAAAACCAGAACCAGAACCGGAACCAGAACCAGAACCAGGACCAGAACCAGAACCACCAGAATCAGAACCAGAACCAGAACCAAAACCAGAACCAGAACCATCAGAATCAGAACCAGAACCAGAACCAGAACCAGAACCAGAACCAGAACCACCAGAACCAGAACCAGAACCAGAACCAGAACCAGAATCAGAACCAGAACCAGAACCAGAACCAGAACCAGAACCAGAACCGGAACCATCAGAACCAGAACCGGAACCACCAGAACCAGAACCAGAACTAGAATCAGAACCAGAACCAGAACCAGAACCAGAACCAGAACCAGAACCACCAGAACCAGAACCAGAACCGGAACCAGAACCAGAACCAGAACCAGAACCAGAACCACAACCAATACTAGAACCACCATAACCAGAACCAGGACCAGAACCAGAAACAGAACCGGAACCAGAAACGGGACCATCACCAGAACCAGAACAGAAACCGGAACCAGAACCAGAACCAGAACCACAACCAGAACCGGAACCAGAACCGGGACCAGCACCAAAACCAGAACCGGAACCGGAACCAGAACCAGAACCAGAACCAGAAGCAGAAGCGGAACCGGAACCGAAACCAGAACCGGAACCAGAACCAGAACCAGAACCAGAATCACCAGAACCAGAATCAGAACCAGAACCGGAACCAGAACCAGAACCAGAACCAGAACCAGAACCAGAACCAGAACCAGAACAACCAGAACCGGGACCAGAACCAGAACCAGAACCGGAACCAAAACCAGAACCGGCACCACCAGAACCCGAACCCGAACCAGAACCAAAACCAGAACCATAACCAGAACCAGAACCAGAACCAGAACCAGAACCAGAACCACCAGAACCAGAACCAGAACCAGAACCAGAATCAGAACCAGAACCAGAAGCAGAACCAGAACCAGAACCAGAACCAGAACCGGAACCATCAGAACCAGAACCGGAACCACCAGAACCAGAACCAGAACTAGAATCAGAACCAGAACCAGAACCAGAACCAGAACCAGAACCAGAACCACCAGAACCAGAACCAGAACCGGAACCAGAACCAGAACCAGAACCAGAACCAGAACCACAACCAATACTAGAGCCTCCAGAACCAGAACCAGAACCAGAACCAGAAACAGAAGCGGAACCAGAACCGGGACCATCACCAGAACCAGAACCGGAACCGGAACCAGAACCAGAACCAGAACCACAACCAGAACCGGAACCAGAACCGGGACCAGCACCAAAACCAGAACCGGAACCAGAACCAGAAGCAGAAGCGGAACCGGAACCGAAACCAGAACCGGAACCAGAACCAGAATCAGAACCAGAATCACCAGAACCAGAATCAGAACCAGAACCGGAACCAGAACCAGAACCAGAACCAGAACCAGAACCAGTACCAGAACCACCAGAACCAGAACCAGAACCGGAACCAAAACCAGAACTGGCACCACCAGAACCCGAACCAGAACCAGAACCAAAACCAGAACCAGAACCAGAACCACCAGAACCCGAACCAGAACCAGAACCGGAAACAGAACCGGGACCAGCACCAGAACCAGAACCGGAACCGGAACCAGAACCAGAACCAGAACCAGAACCAGAACCAGAACCACCAGAACCAGAACCAGAACCGGAACAAGAACCAGAACCAGAACCAGAACCACCAGAACCAGAACCAGAACCAGAACCAGAACCAGTACCAGAACCAGAACCAGAACCACCAGAATCAGAACCAGAACCAGAACCAGAACCAGAACCAGAACCAGAACCAGAACCAGAACCAGAACCGGAACCACCAGAACCAGAACCAGAACCAGAACCAGAACCAGAACCAGAACCAGAACCGGAACCGGAACCGGAGCCAGAACCAGAACCACCAGAATCAGAACCAAAACCGGAACCAGAACCAGTACCACCAGAACCAGAACCAGAACCACAACCAGAACCGGAAAAAGAACCGGAACCAGGACCAGAACCAGAACCGGAACCAGAACCAGAACCAGAACCAGAACCAGAACCAGAACCAGAACCAGAACCACCTGAACTAGAACCAGAACCAGAACCGGAACCGGAACCAGAACAACAACCGGAACCAGAACCAGAACCGGAACCGCAACCAGAACCAGAACCAGTAACAGAACCAGAACCAGAACCAGAACCAGAACCAGAACCACCAGAACCGGAACCAGAACCGGAACCAGAACCAGAACCAGAACCGGAACCAGCACCGGGACCAGCACCAGAACCAGAACCGGAACCGGAACCAGAACCAGAACCAGAACCAGAACCAGAAGCAGAAGCGGAACCGGAACCAGAACCGGAACCAGAACCAGAACCAGAACCAGAACCAGAACCAGAGCCAGAACCACCAGAACCAGAACCAGAAGCAGAAGCGGAACCGGAACCGGAACCGGAAACAGAACCAGAACCAGAACCACAACCACCAAAACCAGAACCAGAACCGGCACCAGAACCAGAAACAGAACCAGAACCAGAACCACCAGAATCAGAACCAGAACCAGAACCAGAACCAGAACCAGAACCATCAGAATCAGAACCAGAACCAGAACAAGAACCAGAACCAGAACCAGAACCAGAACCAGAACAAGAATCAGAACCAGAAGCAGAACCAGAACCAGAACCAGAACCAGAACCAGAACCGGAACCATCAGAACCAGAACCGGAACCACCAGAACCAGAACCAGAACTAGAATCAGAACCAGAACCAGAACCAGAACCAGAACCACCAGAACCAGAACCAGAACCGGAACCAGAACCAGAACCAGAACCAGAACCACAACCAATACTAGAACCACCAGAACAAGAACCAGAACCAGAACCAGAACCAGAAGCGGAACCAGAACCGGGACCATCACCAGAACCAGAACCGGAACCGGAACCAGAACCAGAACTAGAACCACAACCAGAACCGGAACCAGAACCGGGACCAGCACCAAAACCAGAACCGGAACCGGAACCAGAACCAGAACCAGAAGCAGAAGCGGAACCAGAACCGAAACCAGAACCGGAACCAGAACCAGAACCAGAACCAGAATCACCAGAACCAGAATCAGAACCAGAACCGGAACCGGAACCAGAACCAGAACCAGAACCAGAACCAGAACCAGAACCAGAACCACCAGAACCAGAACCAGAACCGGAACCAAAACCAGAACCGGCACCACCAGAACTCGAAACAGAACCAGAACCAAAACCAGAACCAGAACCAGAACCAGAACCAGAACCACCAGAACCCGAACCAGAACCAGAACCGGAACCAGAACCGGGACCAGCACCAGAACCAGAACCGGAACCGGAACCAGAACCAGAACCAGAACCAGAACCAGAACCAGAACCAGAACCACCAGAACCAGAACCAGAACCGGAACAAGAACCAGAACCAGAACCAGAACCACCAGAACCAGAACCAGAACCAGAACCAGAACCAGAACCAGAACCAGAACCACCAGAACCAGAACCAGAACCAGAACCAGAACCACCAGAACCAGAACCAGAACCAGAACCAGAACCAGAACCAGAACCAGAACCAGAACCAGAACCAGAACTAGAACCACCAGAATCAGAACCAGAACCAGAACCAGAACCAGAACAAGAACCAGAACCAGAACCGGAACTACCAGAACCAGAACCAGAACCAGAACCAGAACCAGAACCAGAACCAGAACCAGAACCACCAGAAACAGAACCAGAACCGGAACCGGAACCAGAACCAGAACCAGAACCACCAGAACCAGAACCAGAACCAGAACCAGAACCAGAACCAGAACCAGAACCAGAACCACCAGAACCAGAACCAGAACCGGAACCAGAACCAGAACCAGAATCGGAACCAGAACCGGGACCAGCACCAGAACCAGAAGCGGAACCGGAACCCGAACCAGAACCAGAATCGGAACCAGAACCGGGACCAGCACCAGAACCAGAAGCGGAACCGGAACCCGAACCAGAACCAGAACCAGAACCAGAACCAGAACCACAACCAATACAAGAACCACCAGAACCAGAACCGGAACCAGAACCAGAACCAGAACCGGAACCAGAACCGGGACCAGCACCAGAACCAGAACCGGAACCGGAACCAGAACCAGAACCAAAACCAGAACCAGAACCACAACTAGAACCAGAACCAGAACCGGAACCAGAACCAGAACCACCAGAACCAGAATCAGAACCAGAACCAGAACCGGAACCGGAACCAGAACCAGAACCAGAACCAGAACCAGAACCAGAACCAGAACCAGAACCGGAACCAGACCCAGAACTAGAACCGGAACCAGAACCAGAACCAGAACCGGAACCAGAACCGGAACCTGAACCAGAACCAGAACCGGAACCGGAACCAGAACCAGAACCACCAGAATCAGAACCAAAACCGGAACCAGAACCAGTACCACCAGAACCAGAACCAGAACCACAACCAGAACCGGAACCAGAACCGGAACCAGAACCAGAACCAGAACCAGAACCAGAACCGGAACCAGAACCAGAACCAGAACCAGAACCAGAACCAGAAACGGAACCAGAACCACCTGAACTAGAACCAGAACCAGAACCGGAACCAGAACCAGAACCACTAGAACCAGAACCAGAACCGGAACCAGAACCAGAACCGGAACCGCAACCAGAACCAGAACCAGTAACAGAACCAGAACCAGAACCAGCACCAGAACCAGAACCACCAGAACCGGAACCAGAACCGGAACCAGAACCAGAACCAGAACCGGAACCAGAACCGGGACCAGCACCAGAACCAGAACCGGAACCGGAACCAGAACCAGAACCAGAACCAGAAGCAGAAGCGGAACCGGAACCAGAACCGGAACCAGAACCAGAACCAGAACCAGAACCAGAACCAGAACCACCAGAACCAGAAGCAGAAGCGGAACCGGAACCGGAACTGGAACCAGAACCAGAACCAGAACCAGAACCACCAAAACCAGAACCAGAACCGGAACCAGAACCAGAACCAGAACCAGAACCAGAACCACCAGAATCAGAACCAGAACCAGAACCAGAACCAGAACCAGAACCAGAACCAGAACCAGAACCATCAGAATCAGAACCAGAACCAGAACCAGAACCAGAACCAGAACCAGAACCACCAGAACCGGAACCAGAACCAGAACCAGAACCAGAGTCAGAACCAGAACCAGAACCAGAACCAGAACCAGAACCGGAACCATCAGAACCAGAACCGGAACCGGAAACAGAACCAGAACCACCAGAATCAGAACCAAAACCAGAACCAGAACCAGAACCAGAACCAGAACCAGAACCAGAACCAGAACCAGAACCAGAACCACCAGAAACAGAACCAGAACCGGAACCGGAACCAGAACCAGAAGCAGAACCACCAGAACCAGAACCAGAACCAGAACCAGAACCAGAACCAGAACCACCAGAACCAGAACCAGAACCGGAACCAGAACCAGAACCAGAATCGGAACCAGAACCGGGACCAGCACCAGAACCAGAAGCGGAACCCGAACCAGAACCAGAACCAGAACCAGAACCAGAACCAGAACCAGAACCACAACCAATACTAGAACCACCAGAACCAGAACCGGAACCAGAACCAGAACCAGAACCGGAACCAGAACCGGGACCAGCACCAGAACCAGAACCGGAACCGGAACCAGAACCAGAACCAAAACCAGAACCAGAACCACAACTAGAACCAGAACCAGAACCGGAACCAGAACCAGAACCAGAACCACCAGAACCAGAATCAGAACCAGAACCAGAACCGGAACCGGAACCAGAACCAGAACCAGAACCAGAACCAGAACCAGAACCAGAACCAGAACCGGAACCAGACCCAGAACTAGAACCGGAACCAGAACCAGAACCAGAACCGGAACCAGAACCGGAACCAGAACCAGAACCAGAACCGGAACCGGAACCAGAACCAGAACCACCAGAATCAGAACCAAAACCGGAACCAGAACCAGTACCACCAGAACCAGAACCAGAACCACAAGCAGAACCGGAACCAGAACCGGAACCAGAACCAGAACCAGAACCAGAACCAGAACCAGAACCGGAACCAGAACCAGAACCAGAACCAGAACCAGAACCAGAACCAGAACCAGAACCAGAACCAGAACCACCTGAACTAGAACCAGAACCAGAACCGGAACCAGAACCAGAACCACTAGAACCAGAACCAGAACCGGAACCAGAACCAGAACCAGAAACGGAACCAGAACCACCTGAACTAGAACCAGAACCAGAACCGGAACCAGAACCAGAACCACCAGAATCAGAACCAAAACCAGAACCAGAACCAGAACCAGAACCACCAGAACTAGAACCGGTCCGGTCCTGTTTAATATCTTTATAGATGATCTGGATGAGGGGATTGAGTCCATCATCAGCAAGTTTGCTGATGATACCAAACTGGGAAGAAGGGTTGATCTGTTAGAGGGTAGGATGGCCCTGCAGAGGGACCTGGACAGATTGGAGAGATGGGCCGATTCCAATGGGATGATGTTTAATAAGTCCAAATGTCGGGTACTTCATTTTGGACACAACAATCCCATGCAGAGCTACAGACTGGGGACAGAGTGGCTGGAGAGTAGTGAGGCAGAAAGGGACCTGGGAGTGCTGGTTGACAGGAAGCTCAACATGAGCCAGCAGTGTGCCCAGGTGGCCAAGAAGGCCAATGGCATTCTGGCCTGCATCAGGAATAGTGTGGTGAGCAGAACCAGAGAAGTTATCGTCCCCCTGTACTCGGCACTAGTCAGACCTCATCTGGAATACTGTGTACAGTTCTGGGCCCCCCAGTTTGGGAAAGATGTCAGGATACTGGAATGTGTTCAGAGGAGGGCAACGAAGATGGTAAAGGGGCTGGAGCATAAGCCCTATGAGGAGCGACTGAGGGAGTTGGGGCTGTTTAGTCTAAAGAAGAGGAGGCTCAGGGGAGACCTCATTGCTCTCTACAGCTACCTGAAAGGAGGTTGTAGTCGGTCAGGGGTTGGTCTCTTCTCTCAGGTGACCAGTGACAGAACAAGAGGGCATGGACTCAAGCTACGTCAGGGAAAGTTTAGGCTTGATGTGAGGAAGAAGTTCTTTACTGAAAGGGTGATTGGCCATTGGAATGCGTTGCCCAGGGAGGTGGTGGAGTCGCCGACCCTGGAGGTGTTTAAGGGGAGATTGGATGTGGCACTGAGTGCCATGGTTTAGATGATGGTTGGTGTTAGTGTTGGGTTATACGTTGGACTTGATGATCTCAGAGGTCCTTTCCAACCTTGTCATACTGTGATACTGTGATACTGTGATACTGTAACCAGAACCAGAACCACCAGAACCAGAACCAGAACCAGAACCAGAACCGGAACCACCAGAACCAGAACCAGAACCAGAACCAGAACCAGAACCAGAACCAGAACCAGAACCACAACCAGAACCAGAACCAGAACCGGAACCACCAGAACCAGAACCAGAACCAGAACCAGAACCAGAACCAGAACCACCAGAACCAGAACCAGAACCGGAACCAAAACCAGAACAGGAACCACCAGAACCCGAACCAGAACCAGAACCAAAACCAGAACCAGAACCAGAACCAGAACCAGAACCAGAACCAGAACCACCAGAACCAGAACCAGAACCGGAACCAAAACCAGAACCGGAACCACCAGAACCAGAACCAGAACCAGAACCAGAACCAGAACCAGAACCAGAACCAGAACCAGAACCAGAACCAGAACCACCAGAACAAGAACCAGAACCAGAACCAGAACCAGATCCGGAACAGGAACCGGAACCAGAACCAGGACCAGAACCAGAACCACCAGAACCAGAACCAGAACCGGAACCAGAACCAGAACCAGAACCAGAACCACCAGAATCAGAACCAGAACCAGAACCAGAACCAGAACCAGAACCAGAACCACCAGAACCAGAACCAGAACCGGAACAGGAACCAGAACCAGAACTAGAACCACCAGAACCAGAACCAGAACCAGAACCAGAACCACAACCACAACCACAACCACAACCAGAACCACCAGAACCAGAACCAGAACCGGAACCAGAACCAGAACCACTAGAACCAGAACCAGAACCAGAACCAGAACCAGAACCAGAACCACCAGAACCAGAACCAGAACCGGAACCGGAACCAGAACCGGAACCAGAACCAGAACCACTAGAACCAGAACCAGAACCAGAACCAGAACCAGAACCAGAACCACCAGAACCAGAACCAGAACCGGAACCGGAACCAGAACCAGAACCAGAACCGGAACCAGCACCAGAACCAGAATCGGAACCAGAACCGGAACCAGCACCAGAACCAGAACCGGAACCGGAACCAGAACCAGAACCAGAACCAGAACCAGAACCAGAACCAGAACCAGAACCGGAACCGGAACCAGAACCAGAACCGGAACCAGAACCAGAACCAGAACCACTAGAACCAGAACCAGGAACCGGAACCAGAACCAGAACCAGAACCGGAACCAGCACCAGAACCAGAATCACCAGAACCAGAACCAGAACCGGAACCAGAACCAGAACCGGAACCAGAACTGGGACCAGCACCAGAACCAGAACCGGAACCGGAACCAGAACCAGAACCAGAACCAGAACCAGAACCAGAACCGGAACCAGAACCGGAACCAGAACCAGAACCAGAATCAGAACCACCAGAACCAGAATCAGAACCAGAACCAGAACCAGAACCGGAACCAGAACTAGAACCAGAACCAGAACCAGAACCGGAACCGGAACCGGAACCAGAACCGGAACCTGAACCAGAACCAGAACCAGAACCGGAACCGGAACCAGAACCAGAACCACCAGAATCAGAACCAAAACCGGAACCTGAACCAGTACCACCAGAACCAGAACCAGAACCAGAACCGGAACTAGAACCGGAACCGGAACCAGAACCAGAACCGGAACCAGAACCAGAACCGGAACCGGAACAAGAACCAGAACCAGTAACAGAACCAGAACAAGAACCACCAGAACCAGAACCAGAACCAGAACCAGAACCAGAACCAGAACAAGAACCAGAACTAGAACCGGAACCAGAACAAGAACCAGAACCAGAACCGGAACCAGCACCAGAACCAGAACCGGAACCAGAACCGGAACCAGAACCAGAACCAGAACCAGAACCGGAACCAGAACCAGAACCAGAACCAGAACCAGAACCAGAACCAGTACCACCAGAACCAGAATCAGAACCAGAACCAGAACCGGAACCGGAACCGGAACCAGAACCAGAACTAGAACCAGAACCACCAGAACCAGAACCAGAACCCCAACCAGAACCAGAATCACCAGAACCAGAACCAGAACCGGAACCAGAACCAGAACCGGAACCAGAACCGGGACCAGCACCAGAACACGAACCGGAACCGGAACCAGAACCAGAACCAGAACCAGAACCAAAACCAGAACCAGAACCAGAACCGGAACCAGAACCAGAACCAGAACCAGAACCAGAACCACCAGAACCAGAATCAGAACCAGAACACGAACCGGAAACTGAACCAGAACCAGAACCAGAACCAGAACCAGAACCAGAACCGGAACCGGAACCAGAACCGGAACCAGCACCTGAACCAGAACCAGAACCGGAACCGGAACCAGATCCAGAACCACCAGAATCAGAACCAAAACCGGAACCAGAACCAGTACCACCAGAACCAGAACCAGAACCAGAATCAGAACAGGAACAAGAACCGGAACCAGAACCAGAACCAGAACCGGAACCAGAACCAGAACCGGAACCGGAACCAGAACCAGAACCAGTACCAGAACCAGAACCAGAACCACCAGAACCAGAACCAGAACCAGAACCAGAACTAGAACCACTAGAACCAGAACCAGAACCAGATCCAGAACCAGAACCAGAACCAGAACCACCAGAATCAGAACCAGAACCAGAACCAGAACCGGAACCGGAACAAGAACCAGAACCAGAACCGGAACCAGCACCAGAACCAGAACCGGAAACAGAACCGGAACCAGAACCAGAACCAGAACCGGAACCAGAACCAGAACCAGAACCACTAGAACCAGAACCAGGACCAGAACCAGAACCAGAACCAGAACCAGAACCAGAACCACCAGAACCAGAACCAGAACCAGAACCGGAACCGGAACCAGAACCAGAACCAGAACCGGAACCAGCACCAGAACCAGAACCGGAACCAGAACCAGAACCAGAACCAGAACCAGAACCAGAACCAGAACCAGAACTAGAACCACCAGAACCAGAACCAGAACCGGACCCAGAACCAGAACCAGACCCAGAACCAGAACCAGAACCGGAACCGGAACCGGAACCAGAACCGGAACCAGAACCAGAACCAGAACCAGAACCGGAACCGGAACCAGAACCAAAACCACCAGAATCAGAACCAAAACCGGAACCAGAACCAGTACCACCAGAACCAGAACCGGAACCAGAACCAGAACTGGAACCAGAACCGGAACCAGAACCAGAACCAGAACCAGTACAACCAGAACTAGAATCAGAACCAGAACCAGAACCGGAACCGGAACCAGAACTAGAACCAGAACCACCAGAACCAGAACCAGAACCAGAACCACAACCAGAACCAGAATCACCAGAACCAGAACCGGAACCAGAACCAGAACCAGAACCAGAACCAGAACCACCAGAACCAGAACCAGAACCGGAACCAGAACCAGAACCAGAACCAGAACCACCAGAATCAGAACCAGAACCAGAACCAGAACCAGAACCAGAACCAGAACCACCAGAACCAGAACCAGAACCGGAACCGGAACCAGAACCAGAACTAGAACCACAAGAACCAGAACCAGAACCAGAACCAGAACCAGAACCACAACCACAACCACAACCACAACCACAACCACAACCAGAACCACCAGAACCAGAACCAGAACCGGAACCAGAACCAGAACCAGAACCGGGACCAGCACGAGAACCAGAACCGGAACCGGAACAAGAACAAGAACCAGAACCAGAACCAGAACCAGAACCAGAACCGGAACCGGAACCAGAACCGGAACCAGAACCAGAACCAGAACCAGAACCACCAGAACCAGAACCAGAACCAGAACCGGAACTAGAACCGGAACCAGAACCAGAACCAGAACCGGAACCAGAACCAGAACCATAACCGGAACCGGAACCAAAACCAGAACCATTACCAGAACCGGAACCAGAACCACCAGAACCAGAACCAGAACCAGAACCGGAACCAGAACCAGAACCACCAGAACCAGAACCAGAACCAGAACCGGAACCGGAACCAGAACCAGAACCAGAACCGGAACCAGAACCAGACCCAGAACTAGAACCGGAACCAGAACCAGAATCGGAACCAGAACCGGAACCACCAGAACCGGAACCAGAACCAGAACCACCAGAACCGGAACCAGAACCAGAACCACCAGAACCAGAACCAGAACCAGAACCAGAACCACCAGAACCAGAACCAGAACCAGAACCGGAACCAGAACCAGAACCACTAGAACCAGAACCAGAACCAGAACCAGAACCAGAACCAGAACCACCAGAACCAGAACCAGAACCGGAACCGGAACCAGAACCACAACCAGAACCGGAACCAGCACCAGAACCAGAATCGGAACCAGAACCGGAACCGGCACCAGAACCAGAACCGGAACCGGAACCAGAACCAGAACCAGAACCAGAACCAGAACCAAAACCAGAACCGGAACCAGAACCGGAACCAGAACCAGAACCAGAACCAGAACCAGAACCAGTACCACCAGAACCAGAATCAGAACCAGAACCAGAACCAGAACCAGAACCGGAACCGGAACCAGAACCAGGACTAGAACCAGAACCACCAGAACCAGAACCAGAACCACAACCAGAACCAGAATCACCAGAACCAGAACCGGAACCAGAACCAGAACCAGAACCGGAACCAGAACTGGGACCAGCACCAGAACCAGAACCGGAACCGGAACCAGAACCAGAACCAGAACCAGAACCAGAACCAGAACCGGAACCAGAACCAGAACCAGAACCAGAACCAGAATCAGAACCACCAGAACCAGAATCAGAACCAGAACCAGAACCGGAACCAGAACTAGAACCAGAACCAGAACCAGAACCGGAACCGGAACCGGAACCAGAACCGGAACCTGAACCAGAACCAGAACCAGAACCGGAACCGGAACCAGAACCAGAACCACCAGAATCAGAACCAAAACCGGAACCAGAACCAGTACCACCAGAACCAGAACCAGAACCAGAACCAGAACCGGAACTAGAACCGGAACCGGAACCAGAACCAGAACCGGAACCAGAACCAGAACCAGAACCGGAACCGGAACAAGAACCAGAACCAGTAACAGAACCAGAACAAGAACCACCAGAACCAGAACCAGAACCAGAACCAGAACCAGAACCAGAACCAGAACCGGAACCAGAACAAGAACCAGAACCAGAACCGGAACCAGCACCAGAACCAGAACCGGAACCAGAACCGGAACCAGAACCAGAACCAGAACCAGAACCGGAACCAGAACCGGAACCAGAACCAGAACCAGAACAAGTACCACCAGAACCAGAATCAGAACCAGAACCAGAACCGGAACCGGAACCGGAACCAGAACCAGAACTAGAACCAGAACCACCAGAACCAGAACCAGAACCCCAACCAGAACCAGAATCACCAGAACCAGAACCAGAACCAGAACCAGAACCGGAACCAGAACCGGAACCAGAACCAGAACCAGAACCAGAACCAGAACCACCAGAACCAGAATCAGAACCAGAACACGAACCGGAAACGGAACCAGAACCAGAACCAGAACCAGAACCAGAACCAGAACCGGAACCGGAACCGGAACCAGAACCGGAACCAGAACCTGAACCAGAACCAGAACCGGAACCGGAACCAGATCCAGAACCACCAGAATCAGAACCAAAACCGGAACCAGAACCAGTACCACCAGAACCAGAACCAGAACCAGAATCAGAACAGGAACAAGAACCGGAACCAGAACCAGAACCAGAACCAGAACCGGAACCAGAACCAGAACCGGAACCGGAACCAGAACCAGAACCAGTACCAGAACCAGAACCAGAACCACCAGAACCAGAACCAGAACCAGAACCAGAACCAGAACCACTAGAACCAGAACCAGAACCAGATCCAGAACCAGAACCAGAACCAGAACCACCAGAATCAGAACCAGAACCAGAACCAGAACCGGAACCGGAACAAGAACCAGAACCAGAACCGGAACCAGCACCAGAACCAGAACCGGAACCAGAACCGGAACCAGAACCAGAACCAGAACCGTAACCAGAACCAGAACCAGAACCACTAGAACCAGAACCAGGACCAGAACCAGAACCAGAACCAGAACCAGAACCAGAACCACCAGAACCAGAACCAGAACCAAAACCGGAACCGGAACCAGAACCAGAACCAGAACCGGAACCAGCACCAGAACCAGAACCGGAACCAGAACCAGAACCAGAACCAGAACCAGAACCAGAACTAGAAACACCAGAATCAGAACCAGAACCGGAACCAGAACCAGAACCAGACCCAGAACCAGAACCAGAACCGGAACCGGAACCGGAACCAGAACCGGAACCAGAACCAGAACCAGAACCGGAACCGGAACCGGAACCAGAACAAGAACCACCAGAATCAGAACCAAAACCGGAACCAGAACCAGTACCACCAGAACCAGAACCGGAACCAGAACCAGAACTGGAACCAGAACCGGAACCAGAACCAGAACCAGAACCAGTACCACCACAACTAGAATCAGAACCAGAACCAGAACCGGAACCGGAACCAGAACTAGAACCAGAACCACCACAACCAGAACCAGAACCAGAACCACAACCAGAACCAGAATCACCAGAACCAGAACCAGAACCGGAACCAGAACCAGAACCAGAACCAGAACCACCAGAACCAGAACCAGAACCGGAACCAGAACCAGAACCAGAACCAGAACCACCAGAATCAGAACCAGAACCAGAACCAGAACCAGAACCAGAACCAGAACCACCAGAACCAGAACCAGAACCGGAACCGGAACCAGAACCAGAACTAGAACCACAAGAACCAGAACCAGAACCAGAACCAGAACCACAACCACAACCAGAACCACAACCACAACCACAACCAGAACCACCAGAACCAGAACCAGAACCGGAACCAGAACCAGAACCAGAACCGGGACCAGCACCAGAACCAGAACCGGAACAAGAACAAGAACCAGAACCAGAACCAGAACCAGAACCAGAACCGGAACCGGAACCAGAACCGGAACCAGAACCAGAACCAGAACCAGAACCACCAGAACCAGAACCAGAACCAGAACCAGAACCAGAACCGGAACCAGAACAAGAACCAGAACCAGAACCGGAACCAGCACCAGAACCAGAACCGGAACCAGAACCGGAACCAGAACCAGAACCAGAACCAGAACCGGAACCAGAACCGGAACCAGAACCAGAACCAGAACAAGTACCACCAGAACCAGAATCAGAACCAGAACCAGAACCGGAACCGGAACCGGAACCAGAACCAGAACTAGAACCAGAACCACTAGAACCAGAACCAGAACCCCAACCAGAACCAGAATCACCAGAACCAGAACCAGAACCGGAACCAGAACCGGAACCAGAACCAGAACCATCAGAACCAGAATCAGAACCAGAACCAGAACCGGAACCAGAACTAGAACCAGAACCAGAACCAGAACCGGAACCGGAACCGGAACCAGAACCGGAACCTGAACCAGAAACAGAACCAGAACCGGAACCGAAACCAGAACCAGAACCACCAGAATCAGAACCAAAACCGGAACCAGAACCAGTACCACCAGAACCAGAACCAGAACCAGAACCAGAACCGGAACTAGAACCGGAACCGGAACCAGAACCAGAACCGGAACCAGAACCAGAACCGGAACCGGAACAAGAACCAGAACCAGTAACAGAACCAGAACAAGAACCACCAGAACCAGAACCAGAACCAGAACCAGAACCAGAACAAGAACCAGAACCAGAACCGGAACCAGAACAAGAACCAGAACCAGAACCGGAACCAGCACCAGAACCAGAACCGGAACCAGAACCGGAACCAGAACCAGAACCAGAACCAGAACCGGAACCAGAACCAGAACCAGAACCATAACCAGAACCAGAACCAGTACCACCAGAACCAGAATCAGAACCAGAACCGGAACCGGAACCGGAACCAGAACCAGAACTAGAACCAGAACCACCAGAACCAGAACCAGAACCCCAACCAGAACCAGAATCACCAGAACCAGAACCAGAACCGGAACCAGAACCAGAACCGGAACCAGAACCGGGACCAGCACCAGAACACGAACCGGAACCGGAACCAGAACCAGAACCAGAACCAGAACCACCAGAATCAGAACCAAAACCGGAACCAGAACCAGTACCACCAGAACCAGAACCGGAACCAGAACCAGAACTGGAACCAGAACCGGAACCAGAACCAGAACCAGTGCCACCAGAACTAGAATCAGAACCAGAACCAGAACCGGAACCGGAACCTGAACTAGAACCAGAACCACCAGAACCAGAACCAGAACCAGAACCAGAACCACAACCAGAACCAGAATCACCAGAACCAGAACCAGAACCGGAACCAGAACCAGAACCAGAACCAGAACCACCAGAACCAGAACCAGAACCGGAACCAGAACCAGAACCAGAACCAGAACCACCAGAATCAGAACCAGAACCAGAACCAGAACCAGAACCAGAACCAGAACCAGAACCACCAGAACCAGAACCAGAACCGGAACCGGAACCAGAACCAGAACTAGAACCACAAGAACCAGAACCAGAACCAGAACCAGAACCACAACCACAACCACAACCACAACCACAACCAGAACCACCAGAACCAGAACCAGAACCGGAACCAGAACCAGAACCAGAACCGGAAACGGAACCAGAACCGGAACCAGAACCAGAACCAGAACCAGAACCACCAGAACCAGAACCAGAACCAGAACCGGAACTAGAACCGGAACCAGAACCAGAACCAGAACCGGAACCAGAACCAGAACCAGAACCGGAACCGGAACCAGAACCAGAACCATTACCAGAACCAGAACCAGAACCACCAGAACCAGAACCAGAACCAGAACCGGAACCAGAACCAGAACCACTAGAACCAGAACCAGAACCAGAACCAGAACCAGAACCAGAACCACCAGAACCAGAACCAGAACCGGAACCGGAACCAGAACCAGAGCCAGAACCGGAACCAGCACCAGAACCAGAATCGGAACCAGAACCGGAACCGGCACCAGAACCAGAACCGGAACCGGAACCAGAACCAGAACCAGAACCAGAACCAGAACCAGAACCAGTACCACCAGAACCAGAATCAGAACCAGAACCAGAACCGGAACCGGAACCAGAACCAGAACCAGGACTAGAACCAGAACCACCAGAACCAGAACCACAACCAGAACCAGAATCACCAGAACCAGAACCGGAACCAGAACCAGAACCAGAACCGGAACCAGAACTGGGACCAGCACCAGAACCAGAACCGGAACCGGAACCAGAACCAGAACCAGAACCAGAACCAGAACCAGAACCAGAACCGGAACCAGAACCGGAACCAGAACCAGAATCAGAACCACCAGAACCAGAATCAGAACCAGAACCAGAACCGGAACCAGAACTAGAACCAGAACCAGAACCAGAACCGGAACCGGAACCAGAACCGGAACCGGAACCAGAGCCAGAACCAGAACCGGGACCAGCACCAGAACCAGAACCGGAACCGGAACAAGAACAAGAACCAGAACCAGAACCAGAACCAGAACCGGAACCGGAACCAGAACCGGAACCAGAACCAGAACCAGAACCAGAACCACCAGAACCAGAACCAGAACCAGAACCGGAACTAGAACCGGAACCAGAACCAGAACCAGAACCGGAACCAGAACCAGAACCAGAACCGGAACCGGAACCAGAACAATTACCAGAACCAGAACCAGAACCACCAGAACCAGAACCAGAACCAGAACCGGAACCAGAACCAGAACCACCAGAACCAGAACCAGAACCAGAACTACCAGAACCAGAACCAGAACCGGAACCGGAACCTTAACCAAAACCAGAACCAGAACCAGAACCAGAACCAGAACCAGAACCACCAGAACTAGAACCGGTCCGGTCCTGTTTAATATCTTTATAGATGATCTGGATGAGGGGATTGAGTCCATCATCAGCAAGTTTGCTGATGATACCAAACTGGGAAGAAGGGTTGATCTGTTAGAGGGTAGGATGGCCCTGCAGAGGGACCTGGACAGATTGGAGAGATGGGCCGATTCCAATGGGATGATGTTTAATAAGTCCAAATGTCGGGTACTTCATTTTGGACACAACAATCCCATGCAGAGCTACAGACTGGGGACAGAGTGGCTGGAGAGTAGTGAGGCAGAAAGGGACCTGGGAGTGCTGGTTGACAGGAAGGTCAACATGAGCCAGCAGTGTGCCCAGGTGGCCAAGAAGGCCAATGGCATTCTGGCCTGCATCAGGAATAGTGTGGTGAGCAGAACCAGAGAAGTTATCGTCCCCCTGTACTCGGCACTAGTCAGACCTCATCTGGAATACTGTGTACAGTTCTGGGCCCCCCAGTTTGGGAAAGATGTCAGGATACTGGAATGTGTTCAGAGGAGGGCAACGAAGATGGTAAAGGGGCTGGAGCATAAGCCCTATGAGGAGCGACTGAGGGAGTTGGGGCTGTTTAGTCTAAAGAAGAGGAGGCTCAGGGGAGACCTCATTGCTCTCTACAGCTACCTGAAAGGAGGTTGTAGTCGGTCAGGGGTTGGTCTCTTCTCTCAGGTGACCAGTGACAGAACAAGAGGGCATGGACTCAAGCTACGTCAGGGAAAGTTTAGGCTTGATGTGAGGAAGAAGTTCTTTACTGAAAGGGTGATTGGCCATTGGAATGCGTTGCCCAGGGAGGTGGTGGAGTCGCCGACCCTGGAGGTGTTTAAGGGGAGATTGGATGTGGCACTGAGTGCCATGGTTTAGATGATGGTTGGTGTTAGTGTTGGGTTATACGTTGGACTTGATGATCTCAGAGGTCCTTTCCAACCTTGTCATACTGTGATACTGTGATACTGTGATACTGTAACCAGAACCAGAACCACCAGAACCAGAACCAGAACCAGAACCAGAACCGGAACCACCAGAACCAGAACCAGAACCAGAACCAGAACCAGAACCAGAACCGGAACCACCAGAACCAGAACCAGAACCAGAACCAGAACCAGAACCAGAACCAGAACCACCAGAACCAGAACCAGAACCGGAACCAAAACCAGAACTGGAACCACCAGAACCCGAACCAGAACCAGAACCAAAACCAGAACCAGAACCAGAACCAGAACCAGAACCAGAACCACCAGAACCAGAACCAGAACCGGAACCAAAACCAGAACCGGAACCACCAGAACCAGAACCAGAACCAGAACCAGAACCAGAACCAGAACCAGAACCAGAACCAGAACCAGAACCAGAACCACCAGAACAAGAACCAGAACCAGAACCAGAACCACATCTGGAACAGGAACCGGAACCAGAACCAGGACCAGAACCAGAACCACCAGAACCAGAACCAGAACCGGAACCAGAACCAGAACCAGAACCAGAACCACCAGAATCAGAACCAGAACCAGAACCAGAACCAGAACCAGAACCACCAGAACCAGAACCAGA